>JAQNBH010000015.1:2920212-3520212 GCA_028752905.1 Cladorhizidae sp. MBARI D1340-BT2
GTCCCAGATTTGGTCAGCTGATAGAGAAGGCCCTATTCTGCAATATGTGAACAGATTATCAATAAATGTAGTGGTTTTTGTGTGGCAGGCCACCGCTTTGGCAACTGGAAAACACCAGGAAACATCCCAACCTCACCACTTCAAAACACCATAACTTGCTAATACTTAAGAGTACTTAAAATTTTGGCACATACAATAGATAGATAGTTAGAAGGGCTATCCAGTGATATAAAAATTATATATTTTTTGTAAAGTTAAAAAAATTATGAGCTTTACGATGCAAGATGTGTTCTCTTTGTAGTTTCTTGATCTTTTACATGGACAAAAAAATTGTTTGCAACAAGAAGAAAAAAAAGAAGGGAAAAAAAGAAATCTCTAATTTTTGACGCATAGTCCCCCCTTTTAAGACATTGAGCAACGAGTTCCTTGGCTTCTGACATCATCTATGGTAGGTTTTTCATCTCTTTCTCTTGCTATGTAGTAGGAAAAGCTGTACTGGACCATCCCTAAGTTGTTTCTGTCGCATCTCTACTGTGGACATCTTCACAAGGTCAGAGGCTATTGATCCACTCTCTTTCAACACAGAGACTAGGCCTCCTTCGTGACTCTCTCTGCCACATGCCACATTGCGTACATGGTCTTTGAGACAGTGCATCTGCATTCTGGTGTTTCCGTCCAGGGCGATGGGAGATAGTAAAATCATACTCCTGTAATCTCTCTAGCCAACGTGCAAGCTGACCCTCCGGTTCTTTGAAATTTGAGAGCCAGGTCAAGGAGCCGTGGTCAGTCCTGAGAAGGAACTGTCTTCCCAGGAGGTATGGCCTAAACTGCTGAACAAATGTGACCACAGCAAGCAATTCCCGTCTAGTCACGCAGTAATTACGTTCCGGCCTGGGCAATACCTTGCGCTATAACCTTCTCTGTTCCATCCTCTTGGGGTTGCGATAGCACAGCTCCTATGCCTGTTGCACTCGCATCAGTGTCTAGGATGAACACTCGGCTGTGGTCAGGAAATGCTAAGATTGGTGTCATCACAAGTCTATGGCGAAGGTCCTGGAATGATGTCTGGCATTCAGCAGTCCTTTCAAACTTTACTGTCTTCTCTGTTAACCGATGAAGAGGTTTAGCTATATTAGAAAAGTTCTGGACAAATCCTCGATAGTAGTTGGCTAGACCAAGAAACTGTTGCACATCCTTCTTAGAAGTGGGTGTTGGCCACTTTGCAACCTTAGCCGTCTTGCGTGGGTCGGTGTGCACACCATCTGTAGACACATGTCCTAGGAACTCCACCTGTGGCGAGCAGAAGTTACACTTGCTGGGTTTGAGTGTCAGTCCTGCCTCCTTTAATCTCTCAAATACTTCTTTCAGATTAGATAGATGTTCCTCAATGTCTTTCCAATAACAATTATGTCATCCAAATAAACTAGACTTCTTCCACTGGATGCCCGCAAGCACCATATCCATCAGTCGCTGAAATGTAGCTGGGGCATTGCAAAGGCCAAAGGGCATCACTTGAAACTCGAATAACCCTTCATGTGTGCAGAAGGCTGTTTTTTCCTGGTCAGCAGTGCCCATCTCAACTAGCCAATAACCGCTAACAAGGTCCAGGGTGCTGAACAATTTAGCACCAGAGAGAGTGTCTAGTGTGTCATCCACTCTAGGAAGTGGTTAAGCATCTTTCCTCGTGATGGTATTGAGTTTTCTATAGTCAACACAGAATAGTGTAGACCCGTCCTTCTTTACTAAGACAACTGGTGCTGCCCAGGGACTATTTGAGGGTTTAATTAGGAGTGAGCTATACGGCAGCCAAAATGAAATTTCTGTTATTTTCATTAGGGCTGAGTTTTCTTGTCTTCTATATAACCTATCTCAGCATGAAGTGGGGAAACAATTGGCCTGGGGTCCAAGAAAAAAGTGTGCAGAGCCCTTTTGTGTTAGCACACCTTACATTTAATGCATGCGAGTGCATTTTAGAGTTTTTCTCATACCTCAGGTTCAGCTTTAGGTAGAGACGTCATCTAAAACATTTTTCTGGGGTTATTTAGTACACAGAAAGTCATAAAAGTAATTAGAAAATTATAGAAGGACAATTACTGGTCAAGAAATTTTTTTTGGACTAATATTTAAAACCTAGCTGGCCTAAAGTCCCTGCTGATTGATTTCCCTGAGACACTCCAATTTGCAACATTCACATCCTGAGTTTGGACTTATCCACCTTGGATTTGGACTCCTTGGGCATTGATGCCTCCTCCAACAGTGAAGGGTCAGGATGGCACTGCCAAAGAAGAATGCAGAAAATCGAGCCTTCAATGAAGAATGGACCAAGGAATTCTTCTTTATCTCAGACAGGAGCAAGTGTCTCTGCCTCATCTGTCAAGAAAGCCTCGCTGTTACAAAGCTATTGAACATCCGGCGACACTACCAGCAGTCAAAGCATTCAGACAGGTAACTTTATCTTTCAGGGCAAAAACAATGAGCTAGGCTGCCTGCTTTCTGTATTACAGGTATGATGGACTGATAGGAGAGCAACGAGTTGCCAAGGCCGAAGAGCTCAAGTCCAAGCTGTCCAGACAGCAGAACGTCTTCAACCAGACCAGTCAATGAAGGCAAGGCTGCCATGAAGGCCAGCTTCTTGGTGTCACAGATCATTGTCAAGCGAATGAAGCCCTTCAGAGATGGCGAGAACATCAAGGAATGCCTGCAGGCAGTCGTTGAAGTGATGTGCCCTGAGAAAACCTCCTCCTTCACTGCTGTCAGCCTGAGCAACACAACGGTCATCAGGCGGGTGGAAGATCTGTCCAAGAACCTGAAGGAGCAGCTGCACAGCCTGGCCTCAGAGTTCACAGCCTTCTTGATGAGAGCACAGACATCACCGACACTGCACAGCTGGCCATCTTCATTAGGGAAGTTGATGCAGAGCGTAACATCACAGAGGAGCTCCTCTCTCTCTGCCACATGAAGAACACATGCACTGGAGAGCATGTCTTCCTTGAGCTCAACAGGGCCATGCAGGAGTGAAAGCTAGACTTCAAGAGGGCTAGACTTCAAGAGGCTGGTAAGCATTGCCACAGATGGCGCACCTTCCATGCTGGGGACCAGATGAGGACTACAAGGCCAAGTCATGGCTGAGCTGACAGCAGGGGTCTGCCACATGACCTGGTCTGGTGCCATTGCATCATCCACCAGGAAGCACTCTGTGCAAAGACTATTGGCTTCCAGGAAGTGATGAGCAAGGTCATCTCGCATGTCAACTTTATCAGAGTGCATGCCCTCAACCACAGACAGTTGAAGGAACTGTTGGAAGAGCTCAAGGCCAACTATGGAGATGTGCTCTACTTCGCTTCTGTCCATTGGCTCATCAGGGGATGCACTCTGAAACGTTTTTGGGAACTCAGAGAAGAGCTGGAGATGTTCTTTGGCATGAAGGGCCATCCAGTCCAAGAGCTCTCCAATCCCCAGTGGCTGTGTGACTTGGCCTTTCTGGTGGACATTACAGACAAGCTGAACTTGTTCAATGTCTCCATGCAGGGCAAGGAGAAGCTCGTCCACAACCTGTTCGGGAGTGTGCAAGCATTTCAGGTGAAGCTGCAGCTCTGGCAGACTCAGTTGGAGGCTGGTAACCTCGACCACTTCCCTGCCATGAAGAGTCTGCACTGTGAGGATAGAGCTGATGATTTTTATGGGCAGAGATATGCTGCAGAAGTTGAAAACCTGAAGAGAGAGTTTGAGCACCGCTTTGAGGAGTTCAGGTCAAGAAGCCTGGACTTTGAGATCTTCTCTATAGATGCCATTCACAACTGACCCAAGCAAAGCTCCAGTCGAGCTTCAGCTGGAGCTCTTTGAGCTGCAGAGCAACATGGACATCAAGTCCCAGTTTCTGGAGAAGGAGCTAAAGGAATTCTACATGACCCTGCCATGCAACACGTTCCCGAACCTAGCTGCCAATGGCCATGTTTGGCAGCACATACATCTGTGAGCAGTTTTTTTCCAGGATCAAGTACGCCAAGTCCAAAGTACCGGAATTTGATCTCTGATGCGCACTTGGAAGACACTGTGAGAGTGGCTTCTTCCCATCTCAAGCCTGATATCGATGTCATCATGGAACAGCAAAAGCAATTCCATGTTTCACACTGATTGTGATTACTTCGTGCAACTGTAATGTGTTTTCTGCTTCACCTGTATCAGAAATACAGAAGCAAAAATTTTCTTGTCCTATCCCCCCCCCTCTCCCAATTGCCTCCGGTCCTCGACACACTCAAGGTAGTCCCCAACGGCCCCTGGGCTAAAAATTTGGGAAACACTGCGAGTCTATGGGATGAGTATTTTCATCAGGTGATAAAATGCGAGTAAGTGGTCAAGCATGCGGGTTGAAAAAAAAGTCGGGTTGAAAAAAATTTCCTTCCAACTCAGACAATTTTTTTCAACCAACAAATATGACCAGCGAGTATGACCAGTTACTCACATTCTAGTGTTTAACTGTTTAACCGTGTCATTAAAAATTCCATTATAACAAGTGGGGTGGAGTTATTTTCAAGTACAGTACAGGAGAGAAAAAACACGTGGAGCTTGGACTCGAGGTTTGAAATTATCTGCCCTAAGGCAGAGCGGAGTCTTGGCCACCAGATCATGAAAACAATCTAGTCTGCCACGCTTTGCCAATTGGAGTTCATGCTTCACGATCTCTAGGCCTATATTCGATGTTAAGGCCTTACTATTGACTTTTGTGCCACTCCTGCTCTTATAGAAACAAGGACAAATGGAGTGTAGAAGCTTTACCCGAGCTTAAGGAAGCTCGAGACAGGGTTGATGCCTAGTACTAACAATGAAGACAAGAAAAAAACTAACTATAATTTTGTACATGAATAATTTTCATCGTGTATACATGTATATCTAGCTAGCTTATCTTGTTAGATAGAGTTATAAGGTTTAGGTATGGTAGTAGGGGATTGTTATAAGCAGTGCCAAACAAGTTTAGGGGGAGACAGTTGCATTTTGGGGGGGGATAACCCACATGCTTTTTTTGGTGTGTGTGTGTGTGTGGTTACCACTTTATAACTCCATAGATTATGTAAACTTCATGTTATGTACTTGATATACTATAGCTCAAAAGATAGGTCTCTCTTTGTGCTCTCTGTTGATACTAAAATATTTTTCATAAGTATAACTATAGCCTAGTTAAGGGAGCTACAAGTGGAGGGACCCTCAAAAACCTTAATGCCTGCAACCTCCACATAAATAACTCCAGATGGCTAAGTTCGAAAGATTAGTACCAGTGGCTAGAGGAAGCCCTACTCTATGCAATGAGTGTTCTCATTAGGCGTTAAAATGTAAGTACGTAGTCAAGCACGCGGGTGGAAAATGAAAATCCATAAAACTCATTTTGCACCCGCGCGCAACACGGAGTTATTTATGTGGAGGTTTCAGGCATTCAGGTTTTGAGGTCCCTCCACTTTAGGTCTAGTAACTTGCCTATAGTTATACTTATGAAAAATATTTTAGTATCAAATGAGAGCAGACACAGAGACCTATCTTTTGAGCTAATGTATATATCAAGTCCATATCATGAAGTTTGCAGAATCTATGGAGTTCTCAAGTGGTAACCATAAGTTTTGGGGGGGAAATTAAAAAATGCAACTGTCCCCCCCCCCCCCCCCCCCCCCCCACCTTAAAAATAACAAGCTACATGTATTCTGAAGGGATCAACTGATCCTTACATATCACTGCTGTCCTACCGGTCAACACCACCTCTACCCTGGTGTGGATTATCTCCAGCCGAGCTACTGATGGGAAGGCAACTGCGATCAAATATTCCCCAGACAACCGAGACTCTCATACCACAGTGGCCATACCTGAATGATTTCCGACTGGCAAACTGCAAGCTCAAACAGAAACAGAGAATGGACTATGATGCTCGTCATGGTACCCGACCACTTGCTGACATTCCTGAGGACACCAGACTCTGGGTGACAACCTCCAACACCCGATCAACAGGACTTTTAATCACTCATGCGCAGAGACCCCGAGGTCCTACCTGGTGGAGACACCAACTGGAGATGTTCGACGCAATCGAGTTCACATGACAGTGAGACCGGACCCACAGCCATCTGGAGTCATGGATGCAACACCATCTCGTAAATGAAGCCCAATCATGAATAGATCTCGGAAAGAGGTATTTTTTATTTGCTTTGCTTTCAGAGACATCTCTGATTTTTACATATTGTGTAGAAAACATGTCGGGCTACAAATTTGACCAATAATTCATTTCAATATCAGGAGAGCTACAAGGTCAAATTCAAGGTCAAACTATGGGTCAAAATGTCATCACATTTTAACTTACCCCTACCAAAAAATAATAGCAGATTTAGAATCCCTGGGGCATTTCCTTTCCAGAGAGATCAATCTCATCTAGATCGGTCTAGTGGTTGCAGAGTTATGGACGTTCAAAAGTAAGTATGATTGAGTTTATACAGCTTTCCCTGCCAAAATCAGGACAGACACCACATTTGAGAAAAATCTGAGGGGGTAGCAGACCTGCCAACTCACCTGATGCTGCCGGGTGTCACCCGATTTCAACGCTAATCTCCAGATCTCCCGATTAATATCCAATTCACTCGACTTTCTGAGGAATTGATTTTTTAAAGATCAGATCAGGGTTCAGGTTCAAAATATATATATTACATTATACCCTCGCATATACGATCCATTGATTATCTGAACGCTCGGATTATCTGAAATCCAGATTAAATAAACCTGGTAATGGTCGTCGATCTGCCAAATTGTTTACGTAACTTGCACGTGGTGAGTCCTTTTGTCCATCGAGCCATTTTAAGCAAGATATCAATCTAGCCGGACTAGCTGAAGAGTAAGGCATAGGAAAGTTGACAATAACGGAAACAAGAACGATGCCAAACTTCGAGAGTTCGCAGGCAACATTGACTGTCAGGGGGATAAGTTCAGCTCGCAAAGTCATGCACCTTGCTACAGACGAACAACTAGAAATGCTTTATATCTGTGGTTCGTTCAGAAAAGCGAGCAAGCCCCAAAGCACTGCAATCAGTGGACTATTTGTTCAGAGAAAATACAACATTATGAATATAAATAACATGATATGCATGTAAAACAGCATGCCACTTACTGAGGACCTAAATCCTTCTGGTACAAGGAAGTGAGCTTCTTATTATCCAAAGGACCTGCAGATTAATAGGATATTGAAAATAGTTCCAACGTGATTCAGTACATTCATGAATATTTGTGGTTTTTTGCATATACGAACTACCTTGTCAGCGTTTCAAATACCTATTTCGTGTCGCTGAGGTATTTGTCCCCCCTTACAGTAATGCTGAAGAGGAATGACACTTGAGCATTGTCGGATAGAAAAAGACGGACGCTCGGCAATGAAGCTCGATGGCACTTTGTCAAGCATTCTAGCCATGAAGCTAGCATTCCCTGAATCTGAAGTTCCCTGTTACCGCTGGGTGCATGATGAAAGGGCAACTTCTTGCTATAATCAGAATCATTAAACTGATAGCAGTGTGTTATTTGGAGGGGAAAATTAATTTAGTATGCTTAGCATGCTATGTTATGACTTGATACAAATGATAACCAGATTTTATACGATTTTTGGAGGGATCTCCAGATTTTCATGACTCTGGGGTTGGCAGGTCTGGGGTAGTGTTAACATCATTGGGTGAGCACATAGACTATCCAAGGCTATATTCAATACTAGCATGTGAAGTGAGTACTCCAAGGCTATATTCAATATACTAGCATGTGAAGTGAGCACACAGACTGTCCAAGGCTATATTCAATACTAGCATGTGAAGTAAGCACACAGACTGTCCAAGGCTATATTCAATAAGCATGTGAAGTGAGCACACAGACTGTCCAAGGCTATATTCAATACTAGCATGTGAAGTGAGCACACAGACTGTCCAAGGCTATATTCAATACTAGCATGTGAAGTGAGCACACAGACTGTCCAAGGCTACATTCAATACTAGCATGTGAAGTGAGCACACAGACTGTCCAAGGCTATATTCAATACTAGCATGTGAAGTAAGCACACAGAATGTCCGGCTACATTCAATACTAGCATGTGAAGTGAGCACACAGACTGTCCAAGGCTACATTCAATACTAGCATGTGAAGTGATCACACAGACTGTCCAAGGCTACATTCAATACTAGCATGTGAAGTGAGCAGACAGACTGTCCAAGGCTATATCCAATACTAGCATGTGAAGTGAGCACACAGACTGTCCAAGGCTATATTCAATACCAGCATGTGAAGTGAGCACACAGACTGTCCAAGGCTATACTCAATACTAGCATGTGAAGTGAGCACACTGACTGTCCAAGGATATATTCAATACTAGCATGAGAATTGAGCACACAGACTGTCCAAGGCTATATTCAATTCTAGCATGTGAAGTGAGCACACAGACTGTCCAAGTATATATTCAATACTATCATGTGAAGTGAGCACACAGACTGTCCAAGGCTATATTCAATACTAGCATGTGAATTGAGCACACAGACTGTCCAAGGATATATTCAATACTAGCATGTGAAGTGACACAGACTGTCCAAGGCTATAATTATTTGTGGAGGACTCAAGCCTCGATTAAACTGAACAGTATTATTCTTTTTAATTCTGGAATATAATTGTGTATGTTGTTTTCTTCGACTGTTTTGGTGACCCTCTGTGTTGTAATTGGTTTTGAGTTGGAAATTCTATGTTTTCTTGTCGGGTGTTTATTTCATGTTAGATTTATATTAGCTTATGGAACTCTATGGGAATCCTATGTGTTGAATTTCTGTGCATGTATGTAAGATGGAATGATGTAATGTATGTGGGCTGGAAGGAGATAAAAAGGTCCTGCCAGCCACTGTTGAGACTCTCTCTCACTCAAGTTCTTAATAATTGTTATTTAAAGAGGACTTCTGACCACAGGCTGGGTGTAGTGTTTGACTTCCTGGGACTATATAGATCCAATTGAAGTAGCTGGAAAGGGTTTACTTTCCATTAGTGAAGTTCTGAGGACCTTTAAATCCTTCACCATATTTAATACTAGCATGTGAAGTGAGCACACAGACTGTCCAAGGCTATATTCAATACTAGCATGTGAAGGGAGGAGCACACAGACTGTCCAAGGCTATATTCAATACTAGCATGTGAAGTGAGCACACAGACTGTCCAAGGCTATATATATTCAATACTAGCATGTGAAGTAAGCACACAGACTGTCCAAGGCTATAATTATTCAATACTAGCATGTGAAGTGAGCACACAGAGTGTCCAAGGCTATATTCAATACTAGCATGTGAAGTGAGCGCACAGACTGTCCAAGGCTATATTCAATACTAGCATGTGAAGTGAGCACACAGAGCTGTATTTAATACTAGCATGTGAAGGGAGCACACAGACTGGACTCTACCTCATGAGAAAAGGGATGATTTGAAAAACTGATTATTCATACGATAGAGAAACCAAGAGCTTTCAGGTGATATAAAAATAATTTACAAATGATAATAAAATAAATGGAATTTCTAGTGCTCCTGAGCACTTCCAAAAGAGGATGTCTGCTATTCTCAATGGCCTAGAAGGAGTTGTGTGTCAAATGGACGATGTATTAGTGTTTGGCAGAGACCAGACAGAACATGATACAAGGCTACGGAGGTTTATGGGGATGGTTAACCAGCTAGGGAAATTTTCTAAAAACCTTGCTATATACTCTGACACAACCCTTACGCGAGCTATTGAACAAGAAACAAGCTTGGATTTGGGGCCCAAGTCAAGAACAAGCCTTCACAGAAGTGAAAGAGGAGTTATCCAAGGCAACTACCCTTGCCCTGTTTGATGTCCAAAAGGAGTTAAAGATCTCGGCAGATGCTTCAGCCTACGGATTGGGAGCAGTTCTCCTACAAAGGACTGATTCAGATTGGAAGCCAGTCGCTTATGCTTCTCGATCCTTATCTGAGACGGAAAGCAGGTATGCACAAATAGAGAAGGAGGCACTTGCCATTACAAGGGCCTGCGAGAAATTCTCTATGTATGTGCTTGGCAAACGATTTTCAATCGAACTGACCACAAACCTCTTGTACCACTTCTTGGATTGAAACACTTAGACAATCTCCCTCCTAGAATTCTCCGCTTCAGACTACGTCTCACACAATTTGATTACTCAATCGAAAGGGAAGCACTTATACACTGCAGATACCTTGTCACGAGCACCACTCCCTTCCTATGTAGACTCAACCTTGGGAGAGCTAGCTGAAATAGCCATGGAAGCAGATCCCCTATGCTCACTGGTGATCAAGTACTGCTGTACAAGTTGGCCTGTCAAGGGAAAAGTAGACGAGGCACTCGCTCCCTACTGGGAAGCCCAAGGAGCTCTTACCCTACATAGGAACCTTCTTCTACATGGGACTAGAATTGTCGTACCTGCATCAATGCAGCGAGAGACGTCAGCGAAACTTCATGAGGGACATCACGGAATTGAGAGATGTAGACAAAGAGCCAGAATTTCAGTATGGTGGCCTGGTCTGTCCAATCAAATTGGAAAGTTGGTGAAAAACTCTACACATTGTACGAAAGAGAGCACACCTTGAAAGGAGCCTCTGATGCCAACTGCTCTTCCTGACTACCCCTGGCAAAAGATAGAAACTCACCAGTTTTCACTCGATGGAACCACTTATATGATTGTGGTTGATTACTTCTCCAGATATTCACAAGTGATAAAACTGATGTCTACAACATCATCAGGAGTCATATCTGTCCTCAAGTCTCTCGTCTCAAGATATGGCATTCCTGAAGAAGTGATAAGTGACAATGGGCCGCAGTATGCATCTCAAGAATTCTGTGAGTTTGCAAAGAAGTAGTACAGTTTCAAGCATACTACTAGCAGCCCTCATTTTCCTCAAAGCAATGGACATGCTGAAAGAGCCGTCCAGACCGCAAAGAAGCTGTTGAAGGGATCAACTGATCCCTACATGTCACTGCTGTCCTACCGGTCAACACCTCTACCCTGGTGTGGATTATCTCCAGCCCAGCTACTGATGGGAAGTCAACTCCGATCAAATATTCCCCAGACAACCGAGACTCTCATAACACAGTGGCCATACCTGAATGACTTCCGACTGGCAAACAGCAAGCTCAAACAGAAACAGAGAATGGACTATGATGCTCGTCATGGTACCCGACCACTTGCTGACATTCCTGAGGACACAAGACTCTGGGTGACAACCTCCAACACCCGATAACCAGGACTTTAATCACTCATGCAGAGACCCCGAGGTCCTACCTGGTGGAGACACCAACTGGAGATGTTCGACGCAATCGAGTTCACATGACAGTGAGACCGGACCCACAGCCATCTGGAGTCATGGATGCAACACCATCTCGTAAATGAAGCGCAATCATGACTAGTTCTCGGAAGTAGGTATTTTTTAATTTGCTTTCAGAGACATCTCTGATTTTTACATATTGTGTAGAAAACATGTCAGGGTACAAATTTGACCAATAATTCATTTCAATATCAGGAGAGCTACAAGGTCAAATTCAAGGTCAAACTATGGGTCAAAAGGTCATCACATTTTAACTTACCCCTACAAAAAATTATAGCAGATTTATAATCCCTGGGGCATTTCCTTTCCAGAGAGATCAATCTCATCGAGATCGGTCAAATGGTTGCAGAGTTATGGATGTTCAAAAGTAAGTATGATTAAGTTTATACAGATTTCCCTTCCAAAATCAGCACAGACACCTAATTTGAGAAAAATCTGAGGGGGTACCGGTAGTGTCAGGGGCATACCCAGCATAGAGCACTCAGATCACATGCACCCCCCCCCTAGAGTACAGAATGCCAAAAAAACAACAACAAAAAAAAAGTGTGGCCAAGGGTAATCCACATGCACGCATGCAGTAACTAGAGAGCCACCTTGTGTTCCATGATGATAACGTCATAGACCGATTTGGAAAACTTAGAATGCTGCTACTCAATCCTCTCAACTAGTCCCATTAATCATTTATTTTTGTGATATGATGTACTTTATATAATGTAAATACCGTGATTTGATGGTTAACATATTTCTAAGATATATTTTTTAATTGGTGCCAGCCATTCTGATCACAAATAGGTTTTCCGCATGCAGCAATACACTTAATTGAGCTATAATTATAGCCTATTCTATTTGGTTTGACTACAAAGGCCTTGGAGAGAGCACCCCCCTCTCTAAATGGGGTATGCCCCTGAGTGTTAACATCATTGGGTGATTTGACATGGAATGACCCATTTACTAGAACTGGCAAAAAGTTTAGGTAATTACACACATTTCTGAGATGGTATATAGTATATTCAATATCAGCAGCCCAGATATATTTTTTTAATCTTATTACATATTTATTCATGTAATAATTATATATATGTACCTGAAGCCATTCCTAAGGCCAGCCAGAGAAGAGGAAAAAAGAAAATTTTGTTGAAGCAAAGAGTCGGAAGAGGCTGGAAATGAGCAGGGCCTGACAGCGAAGTACAACTCAAGTCTTCCAGACGAAGAGAGCGAGGGATATGGGCGGGGCGGAGCTTCCTTGTTATTCCGCTTGCGCGACGTATGGATTAGGCTCTTATAAGTGTGCGGTTCTTAAATAATTATGCAGATGATGTTGTTCTTCTGGCGGACTCAGGGATGGAACTGCAAGCTGTGTCGAATGTGATACAGGCTTATGTGATAAGGTGGAAGATGAAGTTTAATATTTACTATTTATTATTTTGCTGTCATTATTTGTTTATTGTCTCACAAGCCCTTGCCAAGCCCCTTCTCTAGGTACTTCCTAGAACTAGGACTCCTTGTGTTCTGGGGTCATTACTGCTGTGTGTGTATTCACTTTATTTTAATAATAAAGTTGGTTTTCACACACATAACAAGAAGAGCAACGTCATGGTATGAAGGATGAATTGGAGGATTGGTGAGGAGATATTTGAAGAGGTCAAAGAATTCAAGTACCTGGCAGTGTGGTTTGATAGGAAGCTAAGGGGTGATGTTCAGTTAGAGGAGATGGCAAAGAAAGCAGAAAAGTGGGTTGGAAAGGTGAGATGGATGAATTGGCAGGTGGAAGTAGACAGAGGAAGAATAATGTAGTGTGGGAGCTTCTAGTGAGACCTAGTTTGGAGTATGCAGCCGAAGTGTGTTGGACAGGAGGACATAATGCTTACAAGAAGTTGGAGTCTGCACAGATGAGAGTGGGTAGGAGATTGTTGGGGGCAAGTAGTACAGTAGCAGGAGTGGCAGTACGGGGAGATATGAGGTGGAGCAAGCTAGAGGAGGGAAGAGATAATAGTTGTGTTTGGTAAGAGAGTAGAGGTATTGGAACAGAGTGGATTGATGTAAATAAACTAAGTGAGGATGGAGGAATCGGATGGTGGGAAGAATATGAGATCTTGAGGAGAAAATATAAGCTGAACAACGAGTTTGGGTCAGTACGTAAGTGGAAGGGGAAAGTGAGAAGGTGAGAAATACACAGCACATTGTGACTCTAAATTGAATATTACTAACTAGTAATAAATATTAAGCAATGACTGGCGAGTGAAGATAAAAGTTAGAACATGTTGATGAACCAAGGGTCAGGGCAAACCAATTTCTTGTGAAAATGGAACAATTAATGATGATGATGATGACTCGAAGACAGATGAGCCACAAGATATTGATGCCTTGGCAAAGATGTTCAAATAATATAATATGTATATATATTTATATATATATAACTGAAGTTTGAGTTCCAGATATCTTTAGCGACTTTTCATCCAACATTCATCTAATGGTGGTCTTGGTGATAAATGGGAAAGATGATACCAAGGAGGATGCAGTGCTTGGAAGGGAGTGACCAAGCATGCCAATTTTAACGTGCTCATCATCCCTAGGCATTCTTTGGAATGTACTTGCCTCAACCATTAATCTGTCATTTTCTTACTCTTGCATCAAACATCGAATCAGAGCTTTCCTCTTGTCATTTTATAGCTAATTTCAATCACAATATCCCTTGCACTTTCCATTACATTTGTCCTTGTTCTTCCTGCTCCACATAGGCTACACCAAATCTCCTTCAACAGCTGCTACTGTCACACTCTGCTCTCATTTTTGTGCATAAGCCCAATGTTGTCAAGTTCATAACAATAATAATATTAAAATCACCTTCTCAATAATCAACTTTGAATTGTATTCACTCGACGTTATTATGTCAACTGAGAGTTCATTGAGAGTAAAAATATTAATAATAATTATAACTCTTGTCAGCCGTGACTCTTGTCAGCCGTAATGCTTTCTCGCCTGCTGGGCAAGGTGGTTTTAGAGGGCTTGCCGTGGTTTAGTACCATTTCAGGATGACTTGTTCTGCTATCTGGAAACGGGTATCAGCCATTAAGGGGACCATTTTGTGAAATATGTTCAAAAAATGAACTTTTTGTTGTTTGTCACAATATGTACCTATAGATGATATGAAGAAGGTAAATTTCAAGTTTTATAGGAATTCAAAATTCCACTTCAAAGTTAGTCATTTTTGTAGATTGATATTTAAATTTCATTCACTCTTTCCATCAAGATCTTGAACAACTCGTCGACTTCCTCGTCATATGTGATAGCGATAGTCGATCAATTTTGCTATGAACTGAATCAAAATGTAGCTTATTCTTAAAACTTTCCTTTACCGTATAGTAAACGTAGCACGTGATTAGTATAAAAGGGGTCACATGCTCATAATGCTTCACCGTCCTCGTGTACTCGAGCTAAAGATTTGACTGTTCGCTTCCTCGCAGTCACTATGCCTCCAAAGAAGTATTACAGGATGAGCAAGTCAAGTATTGCTAGGAGAGCTAGAGAATCCAAAGCGGATCAATTCACATATACGGCCAGTAGCCGCGTTAAATTCATGCGCGTGTAAATAAATTGAAGAGAGTATTACTAAATATAGACTCTGGACTATCATCCTTTGAAGATATTAATGAGAGTATTGCTGAATATACACTCGGCATTAGTCCTCAAGATGCATATATGTTTCTTGGTTCTACATAGATTAAAGCTCAGGCAATGGGTCCTGTTAATGTATCTGGTCTCGGGAGTATCCTGTATGGAGGCAAGCCGAGATGGTGGCATCAGTCCACAAAGAGGGGTGGATATCTACCAGTGGCTGAGGGAAGTCTGTTCGACTAAGCTATTGCAAGCGCCAATTGTGCTTGGAGGGGTGGTGCAAATCGATGAATCGCTGTTCCGACACAAATCAAAGGTTTATAGACAGATATAGTATATTTAGAAACCTCCTTATCTACTTTACCTTATCTTAGCTTATCTGGATCCCATTATCTTACTTTACCTAATCTAGCATACAGACCACAGAGGCAGACCTCCAGCCCAAGAAGTCTGGGTGTTCGGAATGGTCGACATCTCGACCTCACCAGCCCCTTGGGATACATGCAGGAAGTGGCAAAAAGAGATGCGTCCACCCTACTGCCCATCATACAAGCCCATATTGCACCCAACACAGTCATCCACTCAGACCAGTGGAGGGCTTATAACCAAGTTCGATCGCTTGCTGGTGTCTCTAGCCACCAAACTGTCAACCATTCCCTGCATTTTGTAGACCCTGGGTCGGGTACCCATACACAAAACATTGAGTGGTATTGGAATAGAGTAAAGACCAAACTGAAGAGGATGAAAGGATGCCATGCACATCATGCTGGAAGCTATATACCTGGATGAATTTATGTGGCAAGAGCGGCATGGACAGTCAAAACACTTGGCATTTAATAATAATTATAATGTTAAATATAAGTCGGCAATACCCTGTATGAATTATATGATAATGAAATGTATGTATAAAATAACAATTGGCTGGGAATAAGAATTGGATGGGAATAAGAATTGATAACAATTATAAAATATATAATTATAGCAATTGGATTATAGCAACAATTGAATTATAGCAAGAATAATAAAATAGATGGGCCATTAATTAGGTGCCATTAACACCTATGCTTTTAGTTAATTATTTATTTTAAGTTAATTTCACGCGGCTACTGGCCGTATATGTGAATTGATCCACCAAAGCTATGGCCAGTCTCTCCACTCCTGTATCTAGATAGCGTGACCCCTATGGCTAGTAACATTGCTAAAGTTTTTTTTGTCCATGCAGGTAGCTAATTTTGACTGTGAACTTGTGTAAGCTTTTCTTTACCGTATATAGGATGGTATTGCTGGACAATCCACAGATGGACTTCCAAATACAGGAGACTGTCCCACACCAGCCATGACAGCGTCCAAGAAGAAGCTGACTTTAGCTGCTGACTCTGCTACATTGACTGCCTCTGCTACATCCACCTCGACCTCCTTCTCTGCATCCACCTCAACCTCCTTCTTAGTTACAGCTACATCCTCCCCCAGTTCTTGTGGCCTATCACGTGATAGAATTGAATCAGATTCTTTGGCTGGGAGGGAGAAGGCTGGCTATCGTGCCATAAAATTGGAATTACTAAATGCTGCCCTGCAGGAAGTAGCCCAGTGTAAGTACTGCCAGTCTCCCCTTGAGATCAGTGAAAGCTTCGGTGATAGGAAAGGGTTAGTTACAAGGATTGGTTTTATATGTTCTAACCATAGTTGTAGTAAACATTGTCCAATCCATTGACGGCTGAAGCCACATCTTTCAACAAGGCTGCTATTCTAGGTGCAAGGATGACTGGTTCTGGAAGGACTACACTAGATTTTATAACAGCTTGTTTAGGTATGCCCCCACCCCTTGCTCCAGCTTCCTTTTCATCATATAATAAGGATATTTGTGATGCTAGTAAGGAAATTGCTGGAAGTAGCTTTCAGTGGGCAGCTGAGAACATCCATCACATTCAAGGCAAGCCATTACTATAAGTAGTGGATACTATTGTGACTGTTGATGGTACATGGCAGAAACATGGACATTCCTCTCTAATTGGTGTAGTTGTAGTAGCGTCATGGAAAACGGGCCAAATCCTCGACTGTGAAGTCCTTTGCAAGCACTGTTCAGCTTGTTCAGTGAGGGAATCCATGGGCATGAAGTTACTGGAGTTCAGTGAATGGTTTGATGAGCATAAATCCGCTTGTGAAGTTAATTATGAGGGATCCTCAAATAGCATGGAAGTCGAAGGTGTTGTGCGAATGTGGAAGCGCTCTGTTGCTAAAAATAAGCTTCGGTATACCACCATTATAAGTGATGGAGATTCTAAAGCTTTTAATCGGTTATTGGAAATTAAACCTTATGGCCCAGATATGAAACTAGTAAAACATGAGTGTATTGGTCATGTGCATAAGAGAATGTGGGCTGCTCTTATAAAGTTTAAAAAGTCGGGGCTTCGAGATGAGCATGGTAATAAAGTTAAATTTATTGGCCAGTTTACAGATGAATCAATAAAGACAATGAATGTTTATTATGGAGGGGCTATTCGTAACAACACAGGAGATATAGAGGCTATGACACGTGCAATTGATGCAATTTTCTTTCACTTTAGTTCCACTGATGCCCATCCAGAGCATAGATTTTGCCCTGAGGGTATAGACAGTTGGTGCAAGTATAATAGAGCCTTGGCTAATTGCATTACTCCTCCTCATTCGCCCAAGATCCCTCAAGATTTGGCAAAATACTTTAGGCCTGTTTTTGTGAAATTGGCTAATAAGGATCTTCTAAGTAGATGTTCCTTAGGGGCAACTCAGAATCAAAACGAATCATTTAATTCAGTTGTCTGGTCCAAAGCAAGTAAAACAGAATTTTTGTCAATGCTACAGTTACCTTAGCTGTAAATTTAGCTGTCATGATTTTTAATGAGGGCATGGAAGTGGGAATGGGACGTCTGATGCGGCAAATTGGTATCGAACCTGGCTCTCGGATCAGAATGTTTTTTAAGGCAGCTGATGCAAGGAGGCTCACCAGAAGTCAGAATAAGGCAGAGGAGGTGGCTAAAAGGAGGAGAAAGAGGAAGGCAGCTACAAGAGTGGCAGCAGAGGAGAGGGCAATAACCATTGGAAAGCTTATTTTATATAGAATATTGTACTAAGCTCCTTTTGCTCATTTTTGGAAGTATTATTGAAATGTGTGTAAATTTGTGTGAACATGTGTTGGAATGTTATGTGGACATGAATTGAGAATGTTATGTGGACATGAATTGAGAATGTTATATTGTGAATTAAATGCAGTATTATTACAAAAACTCTTTAGAGGGCTTATCTTGTGTTATTCATCAGTCCATTGCATCAATTATGCCCATGTAGACCAGCCAAACTACTAGAAATATTTTAAAGATAGTATTTCAAGTGACCTTAGAATTCAGCCTATAGTACCTACAATATTATATTATAATAACATTTATAATTGATACCATTAAACAGATAAATTTAAGAGCTACAATTTGGTGCCAAAATCAGTTACATAGGTGGATGTACCAAAAAGTTATTGATGAATTAGTTTGAGGTATTGAAATGCTTTATTTACCACAAAATAGTCCCTTTAAGAACTTACAAGAGTATCGTAGCATTTAGGCTTTCTTCCCCCATTGTTGAGTGCAAAAGTGATTTGATAAATTTTCATGATGAATTACTTCGCTTAAAGTGAAGTACTGGTCACAGGAATTAAAAGTAGTACAGTACATGCAAAATTGCAATATAATTGCTGGTTCATTTCTTCTAAAGTGTTTTGAGTTGTATCATGGTTTTCCTGCCAAAGCCTCCATCAGAGCGAACTTCTTGTGCTAGACACTAGATGCTAAATAGGCAGCAATTTTGTCAACAATATCATCTGTTAGTTGTGACAAGTTACTAGGAATAACTCCTAACCACTGTTTTGTAACTTTGTTGCAGTGACAAAGTCGAGATGATAATTCAGAAATCAAGTTGTCGAGATAAAGTCTCTGATATTACGAGTGCCGTTAATATATCAATAATTAATTCACAGTGCGATAATATTGAGCAATGCTGAAGTAGATGCTATGGAGATCAGAGAATGTGGTGTACTTTATAAGAGCCAGCTTAGGATTGCAAGATGTACATAGTTGGTTGTGGATCTAGTGTTGCCAAAGCTACACTACTACTCCAGTGCAGACTTATTAGACTAGAAACAGCCACTTTGCCAGATGATTGAAACTGGCTCTATAAAGTCAGCTGAAAATTACCATTCTAAATCACCATAATTATTACATTATTGATATTCCTTTGGATAAGTAATATTAAGTTTATTAACATTGCCTGCCATAGTTTAGTAGGTATTATGACAGGAATACGAGACCTAGTCATGGATGGCCAGCACCTATAAGAACAGGGCACAGGTATAACACTTGGAAACACTGCACACATGCACATGCACAATGCATGCATGCAACACAGACATACATCATTCATGTCCTTACACTACTGGTGGTACCCCATGCCAAATGACAGAGGGAAGTAAAGAGGGATCTGTCGTTCAATTTAGGAAGAACACGAAGTGTTACTTCATATTTTTAGAGTTTAGATCTGAAAATTTTAATTTACTTTTAGTTTTTTGTAATCCCATTCTGGAGCAAACAGATAGCTTTCCAATGAACTACTTTGTGAAGGCAAGTAAGTTTGTACAGTGAAGATACACAAGTCTCTTCAAAACTGTACCTGATCACCTTCAAGATCTCCAGATTGCCTGTAACCACCTCCAATTCACAGGATGTGTAAAAGAACCACAAAAGCATGTTAGGAGCTAGAATGTTTGGTTGTAGAGAATTTGCCACTGATTCTTGCTTTTTTATATTTTTTATTTGTTATTGAACTGGTATATGTAGCTATATAATTATACCTTTTGTTGATCATGTTATATATATATAATATTATAAGCATATAATATATATTATATTAGAAAGAGAAGGATTCCTCTGCCCCAACCTTGGAGCTAGATTGGCCAGGACCGATGAGGAATTTTTCTTACCCAGAAAATATTGCATGGTCTTATTTCTGCATTTTATTCTGGGTCATCAGTTAATATATATACAATGGAAGCAGGTTTTTCTTGATGTGGTTGTGGAGAAGTCAAAGGCTAATGAGGTGTTACATTCTCTCATTCTCCTCCACCTCAAGTCTTCAGTCCATGTATGCACACTTTGCAACTGTCACATAACAAACTCACAGTCGATCACCAGCATCTCTCCTTCATATACATTTTTCTTTGACAGACATTCCTACCTCTAAAGTTATTTTCACTTTACCTCATGACAACAAAAGATGAAGTTATTTGTGCAGCTCAGGACATACACTATAATTGCATCTAGCTATTCTTGTAATATTCAATTAGTGTTTTTGCCTGCTTTGTTGGTTACCTCATCAGCTTCAACTCCATTTAATGATCCATTTTCTTGATCTTTTATGATCCCACTTTGCATAAAATCCTTAATGCAAAACAGAAGCTCATTCTATGCTGTCCTTCAAACATACATGGCATTATGTGCACATGTTTCTATATAAGTGTTCCTTTAAATCAACATCCCCAGCACCTACATGAAAGTCGATTAGACTGCCTGGATTCAAAGAAACCTCTTTTTCACTGTGACCATGTAATGCAATTCATTGTCTCACTCAAACTTTAAATTATAGATACCGATTTTTCCCCATTCTTTTTTCAGTTTCCTTAGACACAATCCTGGTGGATAAGAATTCAGATCGATATCATAAAGTAGTAGGTACCAAAATATTGTGTTTACCACTTTATAGCGCAAGTGGCTAGAAAAAGCCCTAGTGCATACACAACGACTTTTTCATCATGTGCTAAAAGTTAAGTATATACTCAAGTTTTAGCATCTTTTTAGATATTGTCTCCCAGCAATGGCTTGGCAATAATGGTTACAAACCAAGACCCTATGGAACCACCGCAAGCCAAAGTCTTCATACAAACCGAGTAATAGGTGAGAAGTCATTGTACGGTTGACAGGAAAGAATAATGGTGTTTACATTAGCATTACTATTGTTATTAATATGAACTTTATAACATTGGGCTTAAGCCCAAAAATTAGAGTAGATAGTGATAAGCACAAATACTTGGTTTAGTGTAGCCTCATGTAATTGAATAGGATTTCTGTTAAGGATGTTGGATAATGGAGCAGGAAGAACAATGGAAACTGCAAGGGATATCGTGATCGAAGTAGCTGTAAAGAAAAGCTATGATTTAATTTTCGATGCGAGAATAGGTAAATGACAGATGGATGGTTGAGGCAAGTGCATTCAAAAGATGGGCTATGGATGATGGACGCATTAAAATGGGCTTGAATGATGGACATGTTAAGATGGGCTATGGATGATGGACGCATTAAAATAGGCTATGAATGATGGACGTGTTAAGATGGGCTATGGATGATGGACGCATTAAAATCAGCTTGCAGTCACTCCCTTTCAAGCACTGCTTCCTCCTTGATATCAGCTATCCCATTTAGCATGAAGACCGCCATTAGACAACTGCTGGAGACAGTAAAAGGTGTTATTTCTATATCACACTTCTTTTTTTAGGAAGTTATCTGTAGCTCAAACTTATCTGTTATACATATCATTTGAATATCCTTGCCGAAGATATCAAATTATTTTATCTACTAGAACATTGTTGTCCTAGGGTCATCATAATCATAATCATAATTTATTGTTCCATTTTCACAAGAAGTTGGTTTGCCCTGACCCTTGGTTCATCAACATGTTCTAACTTTTATCTTCACTTGCCTGTCATCGCTTAATATTCATTACTAGTTAGTGGTATTCATTTAGTGTCACAATGTGCTGTGTATCTCATGGCCTTAACAAGCCCAACAGTATCTAGATGTTTGGTAAGAGATGGAGGTACTGGAAGAGAGCTGATTGATGAAAGTAGTAGTCTCTAATAGAGGATGGATAAATCGGATGGTGGGAAGAATAAGGTAATATGAGCTAAAAATTAGTTAGGTCGGGTCAGTACATATTGAAGCTGTACAATTGGTACAGGGGTAAAGAGGTTAGTGATGTCCATGTGTGAGGTTGCAATTTAGACTTATCAGCTGAATTGTTAAGGATAAGAAGGGACCTGAAATAATTAGGAATGTGAGTCCGATATTGGAGCAAGGGATAGGGGGAACATTTCTTGGTCATGTGTGGGGAATTTTGAGTGGCTGGTAATGAGGTGCACAAGACTGTAGGAATAAATAGTGGCTAGATGAATATGGAAGAGTGGGTAAGGAAGGAAATATGGTATGTCTGTTAGAGAAAAGTGAGTGATGCAGTGATAGAGGAGGTAGGTGAGTGTATAATAATGTATTGGGGAATGGTATTAGAACTGTTGTATAGACGAGTTGATGAACGATCTTTGGCTCCATCTCCCCCCTCCTTCAACAGCCAACACTCTAATAAGTGTAACACTGGCTGAGCTGTGTATGTGGTGGCTGTAATTCGCAGACACGTTGGAATAGCCCTACTAGTCCGGTTGCCAAACACCTATTCTTTGAAGGACCTGGAATTTTGTGACACATAATTGTTTTTAGTGGATTTTGAGTCTTTAGGGTCCAGATTGATAACCAGGTGCCACTCTGTCACCATTGAGGAATTTGAGAAATTCAAGATGGCCGCCAAGATGGCTGACACTCACCTGTAAATCGACATATCAACATGAATTTTTCATATTTTAATAAGAATTTTATCATTTTCAGGTCAAAGATGTGAATATAGGATCAGATGAGCTAGGACAATATGTAGGATCAGGTGAGCTAGGACAACATGTAGGATCAGGTGAGCTATGCAACCAGCCAACTATACCAAGCTATTGGACAGTGGAGCATACCCCTTTGCTTTTATCTGCCTCTGAAGAGGTGACATTCAAATCATTAGCTATCATGTAATTTGTGTGCAGCACATGGTTTGTGGTTAGGCATGTTCAGGCCTGCATGTTGTGTGCAAGCTCAAGCCCCCAAGACTTGAATCCATTGATGTGTGTTTGTGGCTAGTGCAGGTTTCTGCAAGAACGTTTTATGTTAGTATATAAAGACTGTGATTGTTGTAAGTTACTCAGAGTTGAGTAACTTGAGCTATTATGAGTCTGTTCCGGTCTTCGTCTTCTTATCTTCACAACTCTATTGGACCTTCATTGCTCTATCCAAGCTAGCTAAAAGGCAGATATGATTCCATTACACATAGATTGGTGAGAAGTTATTTTTATATCATGGTGATTGGGTGCGCTGCCATATGATATGGATGCCATTGTAGAATAGTTTGACCAAAGAAGTAATCTACCTTATAGAAAGAAGCAGAAGATGACATCAGAGTGTTTTTTTTGGTGTGGTAATCAATCAGAAAACCTGATTACATCTGGAGCAACAAGGATCAAGAGCATCATCGCTGCCAGTCACCAGCGAGGTGACAACCTTCATGAGGAACTCCAAAGTCCATTTGGATGAAGATTAAACTTTTACCATCAATTGCCACAAAAGCTGTTTCCTCATACACATCAAAACCCACATACAACGCCAGGTGCTTGGAGTAAAACGAAGGTTAGAAAGAGAACCTCCACCTCTGAAGAGATTATGCCATTCAGAGTTTGTTTCTTTTTAAATTGCACTGCATATTCTGTGAAGAAACATGTAGTCTCAAATCTGACCCACGCAACCCATCCAAGTGGCGAGCGGCATAAAACAGCAAGCTGTGGCACTGGATTGTCATTCAAAGATTCAATCCTGGAAGTCTGTGGTAGACGGAAAGATGCATGGGCAAACCAAGTTGAAGTAAGACTACAAGGTGCAATCAGTGATCTACACGCAGCAGAGGCACGTTATCATGACAGCTGTCGGAAGAACTTCATGCTGTTCAAAATAAAAGAAGCCAATACATGGGCCTCCACTATTGATACTGATTTGGCATTTGATAAGCTTGTGGAAGACATCATTAGCAACAAGTCAAACATTTGGACATCTAGCCAGGTGCATGAAAACTATTTATTGCATGGTGGCAAAATATGCCGCAAAGCTGTCTTTGCAAAACTGCAGAAGCATTTTGATGACAAATTGGTTGTTTTCTCTGCTCCAGGACTCTCCAGTCTTTTGGTGTTTCGTGATACAGTTCCAAATGTGTTCAAACTTGTTGATGACAATGATGACGATGGAGAATATTATCAGTAAAGCAATTCACAGAGAGTGTAAAAATTGTGTGCATGATAAAAACAAGTACACGATCCGGGTAGACAAGCAGACAGGGATTAATTATGTTAGTGTAACTCTTATCTCTCTGTTAGAAAATCTGTCAGACGATGGTTCAAACTGCCATCAATAGTTATTGGGAATATCACCACAAGTGCATTCACAAATCAGCCAACACCACTTCAAATTGTACTTGGTGTTACCCTTGGCCTTGTGCAGCAATTTCATGATCTTGCATCTGTTGCTCATATGATGAACTATTGCGGAGATTTAAAGCATCAGCAGCAGACAAAACACAATTGACAGGTATCCAGTCATCAGATATGGGTCTGGTGCATGCCATTGCAGATAACTTTGAAGCCAATTATCACCTCACCCAATGGACCTATGCTTTGTCTCTACTGATGACAAAGGTATGTCCAAACACTGAAGAAGGTCAGGAAGACACTACAATCAAAAGACTCAAGAAGGAAAATGTCAAGGATTCTACAACATCTGGTATACCAATCTCCTACTACCATGGCCCAAAGCCTGAAATGCCAGAAGAAGTTTTAAAGAAATGTGTTCTTCCTCTCAAAGTGTTAGCACAACAAATAATTGTTGTTCAAAGATCAAAGTTTCATGATTTTGACTTTTTGAGGAGTATTCCCACAAAGCCCTCCACACCAGAGTTTGGTGGTTCCAACACTAAGCTTACACGGATGCAGGGACAGGGACTAAAACCTCGTACCAAAGCATTGTACACACTGCTGATTGACATGACTCCTTCAGACCAAACTGCAATGAAAATTGCTATGCTGGAGGACAAGAGACTAACAAAGAAAGCTGGTCAAGCAACAACTTTATTTACTGCAGATCATCAACTCTATCGCGTGTGTGTCTCAATGTACAGTGGGCTTACCCAGAACTTTTTGGTGAGGACTTCATCCTTCATCTTGGGGGGATGCACTTTTTGATGAGCTATGTTGGTGCTGTGGGTGTTCTGATGGAAGTGGGCTGGAAGAGCTAATGAAAGCTGCCTTTGGGGGTGCAACGAAAATGCTCACTGGTAAGAATTTTCCCCAAAACTCAGAATTGTAGTAGAGCAAGTTCTACATTAAATTCTGTGTGAAGTCAACACCTTGTGATGAACTTATGCATGAACTGAAAGCTATAGCATCATAGAGTAGAACAGCAAAACACCGGGTGGAAAACCTTATCCTGCCAGTATTACTGATGCTAATGTTTATCAGAGCTGAGCGAGAAGGAGAGTGGTCCTTACATTTGTGGGCAGTGAATGAAATGATACCATAATATTTCTTTGCTGCAGGGCACACCTAATTTACCTCAGATCAATGCAAAAGCTGCATGGGGAAACCCTAGAAAGATTTCTGAAGGGAGAACATGTCCAACAACAACTTGCTTGTGGATGTGTATCTGGTCAGCTTCCTTGCTCCATTTTGCAAATTGTGGTGGGCCTGACAGTTGCTGTAATCAAATGACAAAGAACAATATGGCAAATGATGCTAATGATGACGAGGAGCATAGTGGAGCATAGTGATGATGAAGATGATGGAGATGAGGATGATGATTAGTTATACATGTATGCAATGGTCTATTATTTACAACTAACATTTTAAATGGACAATTAGCTAATATTACTGTCACAGCCATATTGATTTACAATCACAAGTGTGCCATAATAATTAAATATTAAAGATTTTTTTCCAATCCATTCATTAGTCATAGAGATATAAAGTATAATAATAGTAAATGTTAATATCTGTGTATTGTGGACATGACGCTGCTGACAAAATAATGCAAATTTACTTTTTTAGGCATGTTTTTTAGGCATGTTTTTTTACGCATGAATATAATAACTGCTATTGTTTCATCAAAATAGCTCAAACATGAAGCACAAAATGTTTCATCATTGTGTAGTTTAAGTTGATAGTTGTGATTGTAAATCTGGTGGCCATCTTGAATTTCTATGCATGTGCAAGAACATCAGTTATGATAAAAACATGCAAACTTGCTTCTTTGGCATGCAAACCATTTATTTAATTGCCAACTTAAATATTTATCTTGTATTTACAGCGCAATTTTGGCGGCCATCTTGAATTTCTCAAATTCCTCAAGGGCGTCAAGTTGGCACCCGGTGGATTATCAATCTGGACCCCTTAAGGGGGGCCTAGGGGTACTTTAAAAAAAGTTAACCTCAAATACAACTGATCATAACTTTTTTGTTTCTACTCCTATGAACATAATTTTGCCATCAAAAGATAGCCCACTTGTCATGCTTTCAAATGATATGCATATCATATACTTTCTTTTTGTCCTCCTTCAAGGTAACTCAAAGAAGCAAGCACCATTGAAGAAGATGCCGCCCACTCCCCACCCTTACTAGTATTTTGTATTGGCTTGTAATTGCTTCAGTGGCTAGAGCATGCATAGTGCTACAAATTGAATGGTTTAGAATCTTTTTTAAAAAATCCACTAGTTATGGCGAGTACAAATGTAAAATTTTACCTTAGATCATCATTAGATCATCAATAACTTCACAAAAGAGGCAATAATTTTTTTTTGAAACCATTTAATTTGTAGAGTAAAGACAGAGCTACATAATGGTATAAAATGTTAGACATAAAAAAATTATTCGAATGAGTTATTGTGGGCGGGAGGCAAGGAGTCAACATTTTTGACCAAAAAAAGTTATGGCAATGTAAACATTGAAGTTTGGGTTTGCACTGACAGGGGAGACAGCTGCATTCTCCCCCCCCCCCCTTTTTAACTTGAGTTTACAACTTTAGAGCTCAGTAGATTCTGCAAACTTCATTGTATGGACTTGATATATAGCTCAAAAGATAGGTCTCTCTGTGTGCTCTCTTTTGATACTAAAATATGTTTCATAGGATAACTATAGGCAAGTTACTAGAGCCTAAAGAGGAGGGACCTCAAAAACCTGCATCCCAAAGTCCCCATCAAGAATAACTCCAGAGCTAAGTGCAAAAAAATTGAATTGGTGCGAGTGGCTAGACGCCTCTATGCAAAGACCTTTTTGATTAGGCGTTAAAAATTCATTACGTGGTCAAGCGTGTGGGTGGAAAATTGAAGGTGTTGCTTTTACAACGCCTTCAATTTTCTACCCGCGCGCTTGACCAGGTAATAAATTTTTAACACTTAATCAAAAAGGTGATTGCATAGAGGGGGGCTTCCTCTAGCCACTCGTACCATTTTTATTTTTTTGGCACTTAGCAATCTGGAGTTATCTTGGCAGAGGTCGAGGCATTCTAGCTTTTAAGGTCGCTCCGCTTTAGAGTCTAGTAACTTGCCTTTAGTTATACCTATGAAACATATTTTAGTATCAAAAGAGAGCACACAGAGAGACCTATCTTTTGAGCTATATATCAAGTCCATACCATGAAGTTGACAGAATCTATGGAGCTCTAAAGTGGTAACCTTAAGAAGAAAAAAAAAAGGGGGGGAATGCCATTGTCCCCACTGAATTCAGGTAGGCTTCTTGATCGCCTTCCTGGGGGGATTGTGTGTGCAAAAGCCACTGTAAGTCCAGAATAGAGCATCCAAATCTTCTGTAACTTGGAATCCACCTTTCCAGTATGTTGAAGCATAGTTGGGTGAGATTAAAAAAATAGTAATAAATTAAAATAATTAAATTTAAATCCAACCCCTAGCACACCCTTAAGATTCAAAATAACAAATACGTACCGACTAAACTCCCGTCTCGCGTACCGTCCCTTACCTCACCCAACACCCACCACACCGGAAGAAATTAGACTTGGTGTTCATCGCTAGCAGGCCCTGTTTATCTCCTGCATCTTCCGCTCTTTGGTCTCCAAAATGTCTTTCATTCCTTTTCTCTGGCTTGTCGTAGGAATGGCGTCAGGTAAATATATAAATATGTAGTGCGCAGTGACCACATGTTGTCTCCTTTAACTTAGCATGCTATGGCTACTATACACTATCATGTGGGTGATGCACGCAGTTAGCCACCAATAATAGTATTCCAAAGACCTATCTGCTATTTATTATTGTCTGCTGTTTATTATTGTTTAGCCCTTGTCAAAAATGTGGGCAATTAATTGACATATTTGGTGGCGAGTATAATGCCATAAAAATGAATAAAAAGCAGCACACAAACACTTTACCTCATGCAATCTTTATTGCTCAAATTTCATGTATAAAGCATCAATGTCAGATCTGTTTAGAGTATATTGGGTGGTCATATGGCAGCCTCTCTCACCAGCACCTTGCTAGTTCTAACCTTGCCACTATATATATGACCATACAAGTTTACCATCACATATTGACCATCTTGAGGGGACAAAACACACTGTCTGTTACAGGATCTTGAAAAAGGTTTCTAATTGATTGTGTAGAGATTATATGAGGGCAAAGCCCGAGTCTTATTAGGAGGGTGCTGGGCATGCTTACAGGTCTGTAAAATTAGACTTCTCAGATATTTTCTGACACGATATGGATTATTGTGTGCTGAACGCAATATAGTCCATAGCAAAGAACTGCAAGTTGGAAACCGAAAGTTTGGAGGAAGTTGGGTGGGTCCATTAATTAAGCACCTTTAGATCTGTCAATGATACTTAATATTGAGGAAGCATTTTAATCATAGGTCATTAAGTTAATGTTGAACATTTCTCACCTCTATTGATATAGGAAGCTCTTTGCAAATTATAGCTGCCTGTAGTGAGTTTATTATATTCCCTCCCACATGTTGGAATTCTCATTAATATACTGTCTCATGTAGTCATGTTTGTAGACTTTTGCAACTCCATACAAAAAGTGCCACCCAAAATTCCAATGGGGGCAAGCTATTTCAAGTGGGAGCCAATGCCTCTCCCCTGCCCCCCTTCCCTTCCTCTATGAAGCCTTGGTCTATTGGGACTCCATACATTTTTTGTGGTAGATGTGGAATTATGTAAGTTTTGTGAGTGTTGTTGGACAGTGAGTGCTATATAGTGCTAGCACACTCTCAATATAGTTTGTTTAATTCACTTTGGCAGCTTCTTAGCAGCCTAAATATGACTTTGCTTGCTGCTAGCTCCAAGAATCACTTCCAGCATGCCTTGAACCTTTTTATAATAGAGTTAGCAGACAGACAGAAAAAAGCATAAGAGCTATATATGAGGATTCTCTTTCAATCAGCCTTTTGATTTTAGTGCCAAACCTTTGAACCTAATGCTTCTCATGAAGACGGAAGTGCTAAAAACAACATGCAAGAATATTTAAAGTATTTGCTGTCAGCTAAAGTAATCCTACAAGTATGAAAACCCATGAAATATATCTTGACTCACTCACAAATGTAATAGGCACAAAATGTAGACAATCTAAAACAACAAATCACATGTGATTACCACATGTGTACGTAATCAATCCAATATTGTGCTGAAAATCATGGAAAGGGTGTTCTATCAATAAATGAAGTTTCTATTGAAGAGTTTGCAGGTATCTAGGGTAATCACGAGGTCATTTAAAGTCATGTGTCTGAAAATATGGCAACCAAGACAAGGCTTTGGAGCTGGGTTTTAACGACTCTCTCGGATAGCAAGAACAGTGATGAAGAAACTACTGGGATGCTTGTTTACCTTGGGGATGATGTTGGGAATGATGCTGTGGACCCTGAGGACATTGGCAGATCTCAAGAAAGATGTTGCTTCTAATGAAGTATATAGATGATAGTGATTTTTTAAGGTAAGGATAGATGTAGTTAGATGGCCTGAACAATGGAAGAATTTGCTATAGCTAACTGTCCAAGGTTAATAGCTTGAACAAGATACCTAGCACTAGCTATTATGATTTATGATTTAGCTAGCTAAATAATATTATCATAGATTCTCTGGTATCCCTCTGTGACGGGTTCTGCCTCAGACTTGGAATGTGTATATGCTTATCTGGTTCAGTTAACTTTCCATCGGCTTCTCCTCCTCACTCGTACTCTCCTCCTCCTCCACTACCTTCCTCTCCTCCAATCCATTGGTCAAATATTGAAGAACTAGTGTATTATAAGCATATTCATGTTTTGTGATTTAGTTGCTAGGCAACCAAATTCCAGCACGGTGTTTGTCAATTGATGGGTACCTAGAGATATATGGTTGCTAGGTACATTTCTGAACTACTGGTTTTGTCATGTTGTAGTCTCAAGTTTCTTGTGGTCATGTAGACCCAACCAATTAGCTCACAATTGACAATTTAACTTTATAGGGCTATTAGCGGATATACCTGTGCAGGCAGGTTTCATGTTCTAGACATATATCTTCTCGACATATATCATACTACATATATCATACAAATAGTAGCTGCATCTAACTCTACATCACATGCATCTGCAGGAATAGTATTGACAAAAAGCAAGAGACGTGCAGAAGTTGCTCTTAGAGAGAATCATTGTCTGCCACACTAGAGCTTAGAAGACTGAGGATCCAGCTAGCTAAAGCTAAAATAATTGCTGTGTGCTTTAGCTTAAATACTAGTGTGCTAAAGAAACAAAATACATTCTAAAATTATCTCCAGGCTAGCAGGCATATCAATTGCTGATCGAGCCCTTACCCACCTGATTGAGCCCTTACTCACCTGATTGAGCCCTTACCTGATTGAGCCTTTACTCACCTGATTGAGCCCTTATACTCGCCTGATTGAGCCCTTACTCACCTGATTGAGCCCTTACTCACCTGATTGAGCCCTTACTCACCTGATTGAGCCCTTACTCACCTGATTGAGCCCTTACCTGATTGAGCCCCTTACTCACCTGATTGAGCCCTTACTCACCTGATTGAGCCCTTACTCACCTGATTGAGCCCTTACCTGATTGAGCCTTTACTCGCCTGATTGAGCCCTTACTCACCTGATTGAGCTGAGCCCTTACTCACCTGATTGAGCCCTTACTCACCTGATTGAGCCCTTACTCACCTGATTGAGCTGAGCCCTTACTCACCCCTTACTCACCTGATTGAGCCCTTACTCACTCCTTACTCACCTGATTGAGCCCTTACGCACCTGATTGAGCTGAGCCCTTACTCACCTGATTGAGCCCTTACTCACCTGATTGAGCCCTTACTCACCTGATTGAGACCTTACTCACCTGATTGAGCCCTTACTCACCTCATTGAGCCCTTACCTGATTGAGCCTTTACTCACCTGATTGAGCCCTTATACTCCCCTGATTGAGCCCTTACTCACCTGATTGAGCTGAGCCCTTACTCACCTGATTGAGCCCTTACTCACCTGATTGAGCCCTTACTCACCTGATTGAGCCCTTACTCACCTGATTGAGCCCTTACTCACCTGATTGAGCCCTTACTCACCTGATTGAGCTGAGCCCTTACTCACCTGATTGAGCCCTTACTCACCTGATTGAGCCCTTACTCACCTGATTGAGCCCTTACTCACCTGATTGAGCCCTTACTCACCTGATTGAGCCTTTACTCACCTGATTGAGCCCTTTCTCACCTGATTGAGCTGAGCCCTTACTCACCTGATTGAGCCATTACTCACCTGATTGAACCCTTACTCACCTGATTGAGCCCTTACTAACCTGATTGAGCCCTTACCCACCTGATTGAGCCCTTACTCACCTGATTGAGCCCTTACCCACCTGATTGAACCCTTACTCACCTGATTGAGCCCTTACTCACCTGATTGAGCCCTTACTCACCTGATTGAGCCCTTACTCATCTGATTGAGCCTTTACTCACCTGATTGAGCCCTTACTCACCTGATTGAGCCCTTACTCACCTGATTGAGCCCTTACTCACCTGATTGAGCCCTTACTCACCTGATTGAGCCCTTAGTCACCTGATTGAGCCCTTACTCACCTGATTGAGCCCTTACTCACCTGATTGAGCCCTTACTCACCTGACTGAGCCCTTACTCACCTGACTGAGCCCTTACCCACCTGATTGAGCCCTTACTCACCTGATTGAGCCCTTACTCACCTGATTGAGCCCTTACTCACCTGATTGAGCCTTTACTCACCTGATTGAGCCCTTACCCACCTGACTGAGCCCTTACTCACCTGATTGAGCCCTTACTCACCTGATTGAGCCCTTACTCACCTGATTGAGCCCCTACTTACCTGATTGAGCCCTTACTCACCTGATTGAGCCCTTACTCACCTGATTGAGCCCTTACTCACCTGATTGAGCCCTTACTCACCTGATTGAGCCCTTACCCACCTGATTGAGCCCTTACTCACCTAACTGAGCTCTTACTCACCTGACTGAGCCCTCAAGCCATGAAAAAGTCAACCATGACTCTGCAGTATTATTGCAACATGACTCAAAATAGAATTCAGGCCCCCGCATGTTTCACGTAACTTTATGTTTTGGATATTATATAATTATATAATGCTTTTTATAATCAATGTTGTTAAATGATAAAAGGTCATCTAATTGGTTGTGGTATAGATGAGAGTTGAGTCTTGTTTTCTTTCCTTTGTGATAAATCAACATTGTGGATGTTTGTTATTATAAAAATTCTTGTTGTTTTTTTCTCAGCATAAATGTACAACATAAAATGCCTACAACATTAGCACTGTATCACATGACACTCAGTGACACTTTAAACTGCAAGGACACTCTGTATCCATATTCATGTTCCGTGCAGTGGGGGGAATTTTTTTATTTATTTATTTTTTACCAATTCCCTGAACCCTGAGCTTATGTGTATCAATGTACAACTACAAGACTGTTTATCATGACATAGTTACAGAATTTGTAACTCTAAAATTGTTTGTGAGAATCAATTTCATATTGCCAATTTAAACATGAACATCAATCCAACTTGAAAGTATCCGTGTTGCACTCTCCTTTGTTGTTGTACCTGAAGAGGTTTGGAAGCTAGTGTATTCATGGCTAGCATTGTTGCTAAGCTACAAGCAGAGTTGCAGCCTTTTGTCTGGAAACACTTCTTGGCCTTGTTTTAGTGTTCTTTAACCTCACAATCAGCTGCTGCTAGCTCTAGCTGGAAGGGGAAGCAGTGATGGTTGCAAGGTTTGGATGTCTTGAAGTAATCATAGCAACCTCATGACATTGACAGCTTAGGAGAATTTAGAAAGTGATCTGTACTACATGCACACAGGTGTGCATTTACCATTTTATTGTTCATCATTCATTCTATGAAATATTTTGAGAGACATTTTTGGTAACTCAGGGAGAATCAGACTATTTTGGGGGTTTCTTAAAAAAAATTAAATTTTTTTAAATTTTATTATTCCATACCTTCACTGATATACTAAATGTATTTCAAGCTTTGACTCATTATTGTCAAACCATTCTGGAGTTTTTATGCTGCCATTTCATTATATATATATATTATACTGGTTGAGAAATGGAGGAGAAGAAGCATGAGTAACATGGTTTCCCATAGAAGTATATACATTGAGGACATATAAAGGTTTCTAACTCGGTCATCATTAGAAAATAAGTTTTATGTCATCTGAAAGCTCTTTATTTTCTCAATTGTATGAATGGTCAGTCATCCCTTTTCTGGTGAGGTAGAGTCCAGTCTGTGCGCTCACTTCACATGAGTATCGAGTAAATTAAGTTAATTCACTTATCACCAGTTACTCTCCTAGCACCTTAGATGGCAAGTGTTGATACCCACCCTTAGGGAGATAAAGTGTTTCTAATGTGTTTTATAATGACCTCAGTGCTATATATTGCAATCAGAGTTGATTGAAGCAGCACTAGGCAGACATCATTGCAAAGCACATAAATGCTTTTGAAACCAATTATTGAAAATGGACGAAGCTTTAATTTAAGTTATGGCATATTTTTGTATTTTTTCTCCTGCAAAAATGGTTGGGTCCTCCCTTAACTCCTCCCACTAATACTATTTAACAAGGAGATACAGTAACATGCTTGCATGTGTACTTCATACAGGTGAAGACAGGAACTTATAATAATAAAAGTGGGTGTGGTCATGGTATATCATAGGTGTACATTAAAACCTGTATGCGTATAGTGTAACATGTTATTACTGTAAGGATGATGAATTATTAGCTGCAGTCTACATCCACAAAGCTTGAGTAAGATAGATAATGTATGTAGTATATATTAGACCATCTGACAAATATAATTATAGAGAACACATGTAATGACTACACTTGAGTGTGAAGTCTGACCACGAACTGTACCTTGTGCCTACATCGTAGAGGAGAGGCATGGTCTAGAGATCTCATTCATTAGCCCTAATGGACATACAGTGGCTTAGCTAACCTTGGGTGGGTAGAAACATACTCACCTTACATTTCACTCGAAACAAAATGTCGAGTGAGCAAATTTAAGTCAATTATCGAGAAAGTTATTGTATGAAATATATATCTATCTATTATGCCATGAAAGCTGGTTGCTAAGCTAGGTGGTATAGTATGTGTCAACAAGAAAATAGCCACTATCAGCAAGTGTGGGCTTAACAGCGCGCATTCTTGATGATTGTGGGGGTAATAACATTGATTATTGCTTGTATATATATGCTCTTTATTTGCTGTTTTGTGTGTGATAATCGAGAAATGCCCTCCTACCTTCAGGAATTCTGGCAGAGCACACTCTGGACAGTAGAGGTTTAGGTCAACCAACCACCTCACAACCAATTTGGCGAAACTAAAACACCAACACGGCACTAAAACAGGTGCTTAAATGTAGATAGCGGCTTAACAATCTACTTTTATGGTCACCAGCATGGTACTTTACTCTGCTTCTGACAGGAGCAGCGCAAGGTAACAGCAATGTGCATATTATATAGAACTATGTTTTGTGAATGATATTCCAAATTATGGTGAAAAATTCACCTAGTCCAAGTGTAGTTAGACGGTGTTTTAACAGTTATAAAAACTTTCATGAATGTGACTTGAGCAGGAAGATCATTCTGTTTGTGCTGAACATACTTTTTAATTTTTTATGGAGAACGAAATGCTGACTCTGCACTGCATTGATGGTCCAAACAAACTAATGACTTCTTGGAATTTTTCCTGTAACTTATTTCCTCATATTATGTACATTTTTCCAGATATGCTTATTAAAATAGTTTACATGATCAAGTGACTTGCCCATGTTCTAGTGTGATGACTATTGTGAGTAGTTGTACCTCACATACTTAGTTTCCTCATGCTGTGCATGCACTAAGCAGTGTGGTGTGTGTGTCAGTATGCTTGTTCAGACTAGAGGAGGAGGAGTTGTAATCTGTTGTACACAGGAACAAGATGGATTGATTTGTTAGAAGAGAAAGAGAACATGTCTGTAGCCACGTAAACCACAACCAGTTAGACGACCTTTCACATTTTTAATTCATCTTCACAAATCACTGTAAAGATTTCAGTATACATGATTATGATTTAAAAAAGTAAAGGGTCATCAATTTGTTGCCTCGGGTGTATTCTTGTTTCTTCTTATGCCGAGATCCAAATAATATATATTTAATAAACCACATTTTTGTTTAGTTTTATTGTTTTTGTTTCTCTGTGGCATAGTAGGTGAGCAGTCAGTGTGTGGTGGCAGTGTTGACATACCATACCTTGCTACTATTCTCTCAACAAACTCTCAGTTGACATAATGTTGATACAATGACTTTCTCAATAATCAATTAAATTCGTTCCCTTGACATTAGATGCTCTAGCTTTCATCAGGAATAATGATGAAGGCTAGAGCATCTAGTCGAAACATCAAGATTCAAGTTGATTATTGAGAAGGTCATTGTAATAATTATTGTTATGTCAACTGAGAGTTCATTGAGAGATATCATAAATTGTTGTTATTCTTTTTGCTATTAGAGTTAGCTCCATGGTAGGGAATCAGCTACAGTCCCCTCAAGGACTTGATAACAATTATATAGGAGAACTCTATGAATTGAATAGCAGAGAGGAACAAATTAATTGACTTAACAGTCACTTGTTCTAATACAATACAGCACGTGAGCCAGTTAGATCTAAGCCAAAGAGCCTTACCTACTGATGATCCCTACCCATAACATATTTTTATTAAGTCATGGATAGGTATCGAATCTTCTGGTACTAAAATTATAATGAAAGAACTAATTTTACACAGTTATGCCAGAGAAAGAAAGGGTCCTTGAAGATGGATTTCACAGTTTTATCGCGGAGTGCAGAGTCACTCCCTGTGTGGTAAATATTAAATGATGGTCTCCCAGTGTGTTCGCTAAGGTGGTAAACAGGTAAGGTGGTAAACAGGCAGCACAAAAGCAAATAGAATGTGTGAAAAGCCTTGAGATTATCTTCAAGGACCGATGCAGGTATATATCATACTTGTCTCTGTTTCCTCCCATACATAACTGGCAAGCAATCATAACCACTTGAGTCCCAGAACACTCCAAATGTTCCAGTGCATTGCAGTGACTGATTTGTTTATTGATTGCAGAAAAGAGGTGTGGTTAAGGCTTCTTGTTGATGATGCAATTAGGCTAGCTCACTTGCTGTGTTATAATCAGAATGGAGTAAAAATGCTGTATTATAGGCAGAATGACCTCACTCAGTTATGCTGTTTGGTTGGTAAAGTAATGATTCCTGAGACACTGTTTTCATCTCCAAAGGAGGATGTACATCTATTGTTTGGTTGGTGGAGTTCTCCTGTGCAACTGTTACCAAGGCTGTAGCTGACTGTACTGGTTCAGTCAATAATAGCTCAACAAGATGGTGTGAGGTGATGTGTTGTGTATGACAACAAAAAACAGGTTATAAAGTGTTTAAGGCCATGGAGACCCTGAAGCCATGACTTCATGTAGTCCTCCACTGCTGCACAGAGAAATCAGAGCAGAAGACAGAAGGAACTGCTAGTGAAGGAGGTATTGCACATCAACCTAGCACCAACGTGTGAGCTCTTCAATAGAGATTATGGAATTTTGAATGGACTTGCCTGGCTGCTGGGTGGCCACTCTCAAGAGCCTGAACTTGAAATGACCTCCATAATTTTTTTGTTAATGTATCAAGCTTGTGTTTTTATTTAAAAATGTTATTTTAAATTTATTATTTGTTGTGTTATTGTTTTTGTGTTATTTTAATTGTTTTATAACTTTTATAAATTTATTTATTATTTTCCACAATCTGTTTCACGTACTGGACACATGTGCCAGGTGTGGGGTGTGGTTTGTATCACATGTTGGATAGCTAGCTACTGGTAAATAACGAGCTCACACATGTCTTAGCATCTCATTGTCTGATGAAAGCTGCTGAGATTTTAACTTTCAAGTTGATAATTGAGAAGTCTATTATAACAATAATTATAACAATAGAAAAAAGTTTTGTTTGAAAACAAATTGCTCTCTTGCCATTAAAAAGGAATGTTCCCATGCCGGCCAGTTAGATGACCCCTTACCATTAATAATGAAGCAGATATGGTTTTAAACGGTAAAGGGTCATCTAACTGGTTGTGGTCTACATGGATAGTCTTGTTTGCTTTGCTTCTCACCTGTCAATTGATAATTTTCTTTTTGTTGTTGAGGTTTATTAGTTCTTTAGCTTAACCAATTAAATACCACAAGTGCTAAATGGCACAAACTCAGACATTGTCGGGGAAAATCAAAGGATTGTATTCCATTCTCCTTATGCACATTCTCAATAACTTACCAATAAAACTTTACTTCATGTTGGACAAGACATGTGAGCAAAACATTATCTTAGCTGAGGATCGCAACTGCCTTCATGAGGTATCTTCCTGGCTTTTGCTACAGTTTCTAGAAGTTCTTCTGTGGAGAGCACACAAGCACATATGCCTATCAGGAATGCCTTTGCTTTTGAGCAAGGAGGCATCTAGAATGGATTTAGTTGGTGTAAGTATTGGTGTAGACGTGTAGCGACTTACGCTGTGTAGCTTTTGTTTGCTCACTTCAATGGAGCTGATTCTTACACCAAACAGCAGCTGATTGTGTATGATATGAACTTTGAGACATTTATTCTTATGCCCGTATTTGCCGGAGTATAAGTCGCACCGGAATATAAGTCGCACCCCCCAAAGTTGGCCATCATTTTGAAAATCTATAATAGTTGGAGTATAGGTCACATGCGCAATGACAATAGGTAAAGTTTCGAATACCACTCCTTCCTTCCTTTAGCGCATCTCGGCAGCGTTGTCAAAACACTCTTCTTCTTTCTCCAGTCCCTGACCGATTTTTCACTGACTCTATACTCTCTTTCCGCTGCTCTGTTTCCGAACTTCTCTGCATACCCAACTACTTTGAGCTTAAAGCCAGCAGTGTACTTCCCAGACATTTTATCGACACACGTGCCACTAGAGACCCCGCACAGTTGTTTAGGCATGTTCGGATTATAAGTCGCACCCCTCAATTGGAGAAGAAGATTTGGAGCTACTACTGCGACTCATACTCCGGCAAATACGGTACATCAAACCACAACTAAAGTTGACGTCAACTGGAAGGTTGGGTTAATATACCAAGTAGTATGCATTCACGCAAAGATCCTCGTGTGCTTCCATTTAGCTTGTGCCTCAATAAATAGTGTGTCAAATATTAGACAAACAATAAACCTCACAAGTCTTTATGGCATTGCACTCCATTTGTCTTAAGTCCTACGCTCTGTCCACTTTGCACACAACTATACCACCTGAATGCATTCTCTGCTAGTGCAGCTAGAACTATGTATAGGGCAGGTAGATGTGAATGCATTCTCCACTACTGCAGCTAGAACTATGTATAGGGCAGGTAGATGTGAATGCATCCTCTGCTAGTGCAGCTAGAACTATGTATAGGGCAGGTAGATGTGAATGCATTCTCCACTACTGCAGCTAGAACTATGTATAGGGCAGGTAGATGTGAATGTGTTCAGGTAAGGTGTAGTTGTGTCTATGAGCTGTCTGAATGTTTGTAATGACTGTAAGGGTGGCATTGATAAGTGTTCAGCCCCTGCTATTACACTTCATAGCTAAAACTCACATAGGAAGCAGCTTAAAAACAGTGGTGCCCCAAACCCACCTTATATGGTCACTTTACATGTGCCTTGAATGCTTTGCAGAGGAGGCAAACTGAAAGTTTATCTACCTATCCTCTGTTCTTTTCCCTAGTTTCACAGGGTCAGACATTTAGTTGAATATACATCATATGACTATAGCCCGTGCCAGTAGAATGTGTTTGTACCTCTCAAGCTCATGCATGGCCAAGCATTATCTACGCTGTCAAGCGTGAAATATCTGCATTCACATATTCAGCTTATAATGATGTCTGATGACAGTGACCAATAGGATTGCAAGGTCATTGTTCCATGCATGTCACATGAACACTTTGCTATAGTCACCAGATGTTATTCAACTATACGTCCCACCTAATAATACTATTCTTTCCCTTGTATAATTTACAGACTATATGATCATTCATTTGTAACTCAGAAAACTTCAAATTGTCTGATGCCCTCTCCATGCCAAATGTGCTCAGTTATGGCCGGGGGGGGGGGGGGGGGGGGGGGTTATTCCCATATTCCTATGTAGAGAATGTCATATTAGTAAGGATTATCTACTCAGTCTGTATGAATTAACTAGATTCTCTATAAATCACGACTTAGCAGTCACTTATACTTACTATTAGTAAGTGATCGTAATGTCATTAACACGCTAGTGCACATGCAATGTCATGTCTAGCTGAGCTCAGTGATCAGGCAGCTGCACTTTTTTGTTCCATGAATGATCAGTTAGCTTCCTCAGAAACTTACTCTTGTGACAATAGTTAACAGGATAGACCTCCAGTAAAATCAAACTACTTATGGTGCATGACTACTTATGGTGCATGTGTCTATGTATATATGACACGTGTGTCTACTTGAGTAATACAACCACTTGTGGTGCATATCTCTATGGGCAGATGTGTGTACTTTGGAATGTGATTGGTAACTATAGTGAGCGACTCCGTATACTTGTGGGTGGCTGCTGGACTATATAAAACAACTACAACAAATATAAATGAGACAAAATGTTTTTATTATAAACTTTAAAACAATATTGGTCAAGAAATAAGCGTTGACCAATCTTGACTACAAACATTTGCAGGACCCTTTATCTATTAATATAATGAGCAAGTCTATAATAATCACCAAAAGCAGCAGTAGTTATTGTCAGCCATTGTGTTGTCCATAGTATAGGTGCATAGACAGACATATCTGCACATGCATTTTGCATATGCTTGCTGATATTTGATCTACCCACACAAAGAGTGCAGCTTGGCAGGAGCGACTCTCACTCACATTGCTGGCACTTTGTAGTCCTTGTCTTTATTTGCAGTATACTATTACATGTGTGCACTGAAGGAGAAGACACTAGAGCTCGTTTAGTGGTTTCTAAGTCAAGCTCCTTGCTAGATAGGATGCATCTGACACCACTCTGTTAGAAGTTCACTGATGAGTAGGTCATGGTTTTTAATAGCATGCAGCGTCGTTGTCAACGGCTACGAAAAATAAACATCCATGAATCCCACAGAGAAAACAAGTGAGGAGGAATACTCTAGCCTTAACACTAGTTGCAGCATAATTAGTTGAGGTATTCATCAGTTGCTACATCGTAAGTTGGTCTAGATGTAGCTGGTTTATGCCATACCAACAACTTCAAGCAGGTCACACCTGATTAGCACTCTAGTGTCCTCCAAGCTCTGACCTGCAACCTTCAGTTTCGGTTTGAGTGAATTCAGACCACCTCTGCAGGTGCATTGAATCTGAATCATATTGGGAGGTATTTCCTCATTCTAATTCAGTGTGCACACAGTAATGCACAACACTGAATGTGTAGTGAGGCCTTTGTTAGATAATTTGATTATTAATAGAATAATGATGATGCAGGTGGTGACCTGGCGATGGTGTGCATCTGCTAATATCTACCTACTCTCAAAGACTTCTTTTGCTTGTTTGTTTCTGTTTGAACCCATTAACACTTTCTATGTAATTATTGCAGCTGCCAATGTGTTTACTTTTCCTGATGAAGTGTGCCAGTTGCAGCAGAGAAACTAATTCATTGATATGGGAATATGATGATATGCGTGTGGTGGGCTTGAGTGACACAGACACTGTAGGTGCTACTACCACACGTACAGTGTGTGGAGTTGAATTCTCAGTGACTCTGATATCCCAAAGCAACACTCTAACCTCATCCAACATTAGCTTCACTGCCACTCCAGCCACAGATGGGAAGGTCTTGCGTTGTGCTGGAGCAGAAGCTTCAACAGCAACCATACGTGTTGTATCAGATGGTGAGCCACTAACATGCACATATGCTCTGTGTGCTTCATTAGTGTATTATTAGTTTATGGGAGGGGGTGGGGAGGGTAGCATAATAATGTTAAACAGATATTTCTATGAGTTGCTCGGTGACTCTTTATTCTTTATTGCCATATCAGTTGCTGCAAGTCTATATTATGCTAAGGCATGATAGAGTGGGTCATACTTAGTGTTTGAGTCTCTATGCTACACACAGCACTATCCCAGCCACAAGGCTATCCTGCCACCTTGTGCACAATATAGTGTGTTCTACATCCTAAGCTTATCACAACCTATATTAACAATATGTACCCAAGTCTAAATATTTACACCTTTAAAATTTTCCTTTGCAGCAGCGGATGTAGGATTTTAATAAAGGATGGGGGTGGGGTTATCACCTATCTCTCGGGGGATTTGCAGTAATAAAATAGATAAATAAATAAGAGTGCAAAACCTGCCGAAGCTAACAAGCTAATAGATAATAAATAAGAGTGAGTTCCACTCCAAGATCTAGAGCATGTTGTCATGTGTTACTGAGTAACAAGCACACTTGAGTTCCCCTATTCCCACTCCAATATCTGGAGCATGTTGTCATGTGTAACTGACTAACAAGCACACTTGAGTTCCCCTATTCCCACTCCAAGATCTGGAGCATGTTGTCATGTGTAACTGAGTAACAAGCACACTTGAGTTCCCCTATTCCCACTCCAAGATCTGGAGCATGTTGTCATGTGTAACTGACTAACAAGCACACTTGAGTTCCCCTATTCCCCCTCCAAGATCTGGAGCATGTTGTCATGTGTAACTGACTAACAAGCACACTTGAGTTCCCCTATTCCCACTCCAAGATCTGGAGCATGTTGTCATGTGTAACTGACTAACAAGCACACTTGAGTTCCCCTATTCCCACTCCAAGATCTGCAGCATGTTGTCACGTGTAACTGCCTAACAAGCAAACTTGAGTTCCCCTATTCCCACTCCAAGATCTGCAGCATGTTGTCATGTGTAACTGACTAACAGGCACACTTGAGTTCCCCTATTCCCACTCCAAGATCTGGAGCATGTTGTCATGTGTAACTGACTAACAAGCACACTTGAGTTCCCCTATTCCCACTCCAAGATCTGGAGCATGTTGTCACGTGTAACTGACTAACAAGCAAACTTGAGTTCCCCTATTCCCACTCCAAGATCTGCAGCATGTTGTCATGTGTAACTGACTAACAGGCACACTTGAGTTCCCCTATTCCCACTCCAAGATCTGGAGCATGTTGTCACGTGTAACTGACTAACAGGCACACTTGAGTTCCCCTATTCCCACTCCAAGATCTGGAGCATGTTGTCATGTGTAACTGACTAACAGGCACACTTGAGTTCCCCTATTCCCACTGCATGTCTCTCAATCACCGAGGAGAACACATCAGAGCATATAGATTGTGTTACAATTGTCTGGCCACGGGTCATAGAACTGTTGAATGCCGTAGCGCAGCTAGGTGCAAAACCTGTGGGGGGAAGCACCACACTCTCATGCACAGAGAGCCTAATGCCCCCCAACCACCTAGTGAGGGGATAGTCAATCACATCTCAATTGCAGTACCACCATCCTCAACCATAGCAAGTGCTTTAACCATGACGAGTCAGATCCTGGTCAAAGGGCCAGGAGGGAGACAGATGGTAGCCAGAGCCTTGCTTGACACTGGAGCCACTATGTCCATGTCTCCACTCGAGTAGCTAGGACCCTCCAATTGCAACATAATGGGCCCCGAGTGACCATAACAGGAGTCAAGGGCATGATGACCTGGCATCACACCCCTTAGTGACTTTGTCCCTGTGTCCCATTCACACGGTCGAACCCACGCTCTCTCTCGTGGCAGCTTCAGTGCCTAAGCTGGCCGGTGACCTCCCTTTGCAAGGAGCCACCAGTGTCAAGGACATGCCTCATATCAAATCCCTAAAGTTGGCCGACCCCACTTTCCATCTGCCGGGGAGAATCGATGTGCTACTTGGTAGTGACATAATGCCACATGTATTGTTGACTAAGGCTAGGTCAGGATCCCAGCATGAGCCTCAGGCACGGGAGACAGTTTTCGGATTGGCCATTTTGGGTCCATTCACCCCTAGCTCCACCCAGGTGAAGGTAGCTGTTCATCAGGCCACTGGGGAAGAATCAACTGATAGCCTACTCTCTCAATTTTGGGAGGTAGAAGAGAGCCCGTCCCCGGCCAGTCTCCCCACTGACGAGGAGGCAGCACTGCAAGCCCATTTTGAAAGGAGCCATCAGTATGTGAGCACACCAGCTCACTATCAGGTTTCATTGCCCAGAGCTCCCAACAGCTTACCTCCGGGCCTCAGGCCGTTCAGAGGTTTCTCGCAAACGAGAGATCCATCATCAGGAAGGGTATGTGGGGGGATTTCCAAGCCATGATAAGAGAGTATGTGGAGCTAGGACATGCTGAGAAGGTGCCAGAGCACGATTTGAACCAGGCTGTGGAACAATTCTATTTACCCATGCATAGTGTGGTCAAGGCCAGCAGCACTAGCACCAAACTTAGGGTGGTGTTCGATGCGAGTGCTCGAACCTGCACAGGCCAATCATTGAACGATGTCCTGATGACAGGCCCCACGTTGTATCCGAGTCAGTCTTGACTCCATCCTCCTCCGGTTTAGGTTGCATTTGGTAGCCTTGTCTGCAGACATTAGCAAGATGTATCGGGAAGTTTGGCTAGATCCTAAAGACAGAGACCTCCACAGGTTTCTGTGGAGAGCACAACCCGATGGCCCTCTCATTGACTTTCGCATGACGCGGGTCATATTTGGGGTGTCCTCTTCTCCATACTTGGCCATTAGGGCACTGCAGCAGACTGCTGTAGACTTTGGTGGGTCGTACTCTCAGGCCAGCCCCCTCGTCAGCACTTCGTTCTATGTGGACAACTTGCTGACAGGGGCTGACACTCCTGAGCAGGCTGTTGAGTTGTACAAGGAGCTCAGGGCTTTGTTGTTGAAGGGGGGATTTGACCTCCGAAAGTGGAGAAGCAGCTCCGATGTTACATTGTCAGCCATTGACCCTCCTCTGAGGGAGAAGCTGCCCATCAAAGATTTGATAGGCGATCAGGTAGCCCATCCTAAGGCCTTGGGGGTGGAGTGGAACTCCACCACCGATACCATGGTGACCTCTCTATCTCTCCCTAAGCAATTTACTTCCACCAAGAGAGGGGTCATCTCTCATATTGCTCGGACGTTCGACGTCCTAGGTTGGCTAGGTCCGACCATAATCACAATGAAAATTTTGAACCAGAAGTTGTGGAGCCTTAAGTTAGCTTGGGATGAAGAAGTCCCACAGGAGTATGCCCTCCAACACAGGGAATGGAGAGAGCAATTGCCTATCCTAATCAATAAACAACATCCAAGGTGCTACTTTACACCTGGCACCAGGAAAACAACCCAGCTCCATGGTTTCTGTGATGCATCTCAGCAGGCCTATGCCGCTGTGATGTATCTAAGAACAACGTATGATGATCAACCCCCTACGTGTGTCCTAGTCACAGCCAAGACAAGAGTCGCACCATTAAAGGGATACTCCATCCCCAGGCTGGAAATGTGTGGTGCCAAACTATTGGCTCAGTTGATGTCCTATGTGCAAAGGGCCCTTGATCTTCCAGCAGTTGAGCTTCATGCATGGTGTGACAGCGAAATCGTGTTGTGGTGGTTAGATGGTAGGAATCGGAAGCTAAACACCTTTGAGGCCAATAGAGTGGCCATGATCTTAGTAGATCTCCCTCCTTCCACATGGCATCATGTCCCCGGAGTGGAAAACCCGGCAGATTGCGCCTCTCGAGGCATATCTCCCCAAGACCTTAGTGTCCATCCCTTGTGGTGGAATGGTCCACCATGGTTGAGCCAAGAGCCCATGTGTGAGCCATTCCAGCCGTTCATTTTGGCTAAGGGCATTCAAATTGCCCAAGCAGACTGTAACTTGGTAGCACCTAGTCAGCAACTCGTGGTCACTCAGGAGAGGTGCAACTCCTACCACACCCTCATTAACATTGTAGCATGGGTGCTCAGGTTTGTGGCCAACAGCCACGCAGCCCAAACTCATCAGACCAGAAGACTCGGGCCGTACCTGACTGCTGCCGAGCTCAACCAAGCGGAGCAGGTTATCTTTAGGCAGTCCCAAGACTTGGCATTCCCCTCTGAATTATCTAGACTCAGACATGGGGAACAGGTTAAGGTGTCTAGTCCTCTCAAGAGTTTGGCTCCCTTCCTCGACAAGCAAGGATTGATTTGGGTAGGAGGTAGGCTCTCCAACTCTCACCTCTCAAAATCACAATGTCACCCTGTCATTCTGTCCGGCAAGTGTGATGTTAGTCAGCTCTTGTTCTCTCATAAACATGTTTCATTGGGCCACTGTGGGCCGAGCCTTGTTCTGTCATCCACATGCAGCAAGGTCCACGTCATCGGAGCCAGACGACTCTCCAGGACGATCTGCAGAAGCTGCGTTATCTGCAGGAAGGCCGCTGCCCGGACAGAACAATAGATCATGGGGCAGCTGCCTAGTGCCAGAGTGACACCCAGTCCTCCCTTCAGCGTGTGTGGGGTGGACTACGCCGGCCCCTTCTTAGTCAAGAAGGGGCACACACGTAGGCCCGTTATTGTGAAGGCTTATCTGGCTGTCTTTGTGTGTTACAGCACAAAGGCAGCACACATCGAGGTAGTGTCCGACGCGACCACCGAGGCATTCCTGGCATGCCTCCGACGCTTCGTGTCATGACGGGGCCTTCCCAGTGACATTCATTCCGATAACGGAGGAAACTTCCGGGGAGCCCACAACGACCTGCAGGAGCTCTACAAACTACTACAGGACGAATCGACCACATCTGCGATCAACACCTATCTCCTATCACGACGTGTGCAGTGGCACTTCTCCCCTGAGAGAGCCCCACATTTTGGAGGCCTATGGGAGGCAGTAGTTAAGTCTGCCAAGAGGCATTTGAGACGCATCATTGGCAGCCAGAGGGTCGACTTTGAGGAACTCACCACGATTGCTGCCCTGCCTAAATAGCAGGCCCCTCACAACTATCACCAGCCATTCTTCCGACGGCATCACGGTTCTCACACCAGGACACTTCTTGATTGGCCGAGAATTAGCTGCCTACCCAGAAACAATCATCACAGCAGAACCATCTCTATGTAGGCGATGGATCATGTGCCAATCGATCGCCCAGCATTTCTGGAGACGTTGGTCACTGGAGTACCTTCAGCAGTTGCAGAAACTCCAGAAATGGCACAAACCCTCTCCAAACATTACCACCGGGGACATTGTCATCATTTGTGAAGACCAGACATTCGCAAACCAATGGCCTTTGGCCAAGGTATTGGAAACGTTCCCTAGTCGAGATGGCATCGTACGAGTAGTTACGGTCAAGATGAGTCGAGGGATCTTCAAGAGGCCCATCGCCAAGCTGGCTCTCCTCCTCCACACCGACCAAACTCAAGACAGACTCCAAGAATAGACGTCCAATGGAATCCACTTCCTTCCCCCCCCCCCAGTATGTCTGGACAAGCAGCCCCACTTCCTTCTCCAAACAGACCTGCATGTCCATGCAAGATTATACTTGTACACATCTTCAGACAACTCACACATCCATTTGTTGATTGACATTGTGTTAATTGCATGCCCACGCTGCATATGCTTACAATTGCCTTATATGGTCATATGCACTCTTATCAAAACTTGTCCTCCTTTCATTGGTCCACTTGGACACTCCACCTTTGTACCACTCCCTTTTTTGTTCATCTATATATATTCACCATCCACTCTTTTGCAGCCAGTCTGCACTCACCCTCTCCCAGTCTACCATCATCTCTTATGCTACACTCGTCCACTTCTAGTTTGATTGTTCTCCTAAGTTGTTGTAATCACTCCTCTTCCAGGTGTCACTCTTCAGCAGTAACTTTGTTGTCAGTGTCTATACTATTGTCCTGTATCATTACCCTGGTTCTTTCTTTTTGTGGATTTGTTGTTACTCGTACCTCTTGGGCAGGCTCCAGACCTTTGTCTGAATCATTATTATAAATTAAATTAATACTTGTTCACGATCTCTTGATAGTTCTGAGTTGACTTGTTCTGGTCAGTTCCCGGGCGCAGCTTACAAACTGCGCTTGAATAAGAAAATACCCAGCTATCAAACCGTGCAAAACACAACCTACACCTATGCAGGGCTATCAGCAGGGTTCCACACAGGCTTCAACCGACACCTATGCAGTGCTATCAGCAGCGTTCCACACAGGCTTCAACCTACACCTATGCAGGGCTATCAGCAGGGTTGCACACAGGCTTCAACCTACACCTATGCAGGGCTATCAGCAGGGTTCCACACAGGCTTCAACCTACACCTATGCAGGGCTATCAGCAGAGTTCCACACAGGCTTCAACCTACACCTATGCAGGGCTTTCAACAGGATTCCACACAGGCTTCAACCTACACCTATGCAGGGCTATCAGCAGGATTCCACATTGGCTTTAACCGGCAGTGAACTGTGATCTTCAACAGGAACCATCCATCAGCTCTAGCCAACACCAGTCACTTGGAACATCATTACAACAGAGGCAGAGGCCGGTGGACTAATTGGACCTCTACAGAACCAACTTACCCTATAGTCCACACAAGTCCAACTGATTGGTTCCAAAGCCCAATAGTACATGATAATCGACCAATCACACCCAGCATAAGCATCATCAATGGCGTGTCTCAAAAACTATCACCTATTTCGTACTTCTCAGTGGACAATGCCATTGAGTGCATTCTTTGCTTAGGAAAGTGAACAAGTTGTTAAAATGATACCTCCAGAATGCAATTGTCCCCACCCACCCACAAGATTATTTCCTGCTAGCAATCACATGGGAAGAGAAGACGCACACAGACTGAGCATTCCCATTTGGTTTGAGATTGTCCCCAAAGATATTTTCTGCAGTGGTAGACATGATGTGTGTATTTAGGTGTATGCATATATGTGTGTTAGCAATAAGATTAAGTATCTCTCAGGGAACAAATTCAGGTCTCTGGAAAGGAAAAATATATAAATTTGGCTAACGTGAAGATACAGGGGGGTGTATTTAGGTTGTATGGGTGAACCCCCCCTTGGCAACATTTCTGTATAAAGCCCTGAAGATGGTTCTCAACAATAATTTCCAAATCTTTACAAGCATGGTAAACAGATTATATATTGTACATACCAAGGACTAATTGATATAAATCTGAAAGGTCAACAAGAAGGGTCTGCCTCCTATAATGACAGTTTTCATTGTTACTTGTTTTTCTCTATTTCTGTCACTCCTAAACTAGTTGAGTGGCTGATCAGCTCTGGCAATGCTATTGGTAGTTATGATGTCATGGGCTACACTTGATTAGCAATTGTATATTCAGGTTATACAAACTCCGAGCTTCTGCAACCTGTCTCCTTATTAAACAGTTTTTCTAACCTGTTTTTTCTTTCTGAATTCTATACAAGTCAGCACAACATAGCTTTTTATCTGGAAACTCGGATTACTGGCTAATTGTATGTGCATGTACTCGCTTTGGAGTGTGTTAACCCCAGATCATTTCACGTACCAAGCTAGAAGAGAGTGGAGAAGAGAGCTGCTGAAGGAGTTGAGCATGGCTACAGCTGGAGTCAAATGTAGGAGAGCCATACTTTCTATCGAGAAGAAAATAGAGGTTTTGTATAAGATGAGATGTCAGAGCAGCTGTCCAGGGTGGAATTTCTAGCCACTGTTTGTGACCTCAACAATGTATGCAAGACTTGTTCATTTTTTGGCCTCAATGATATTTCATGTTTTAATTATGTACAGTATTCTTTGAGATGTTATAATTAAATTCATCGCCTAACTTATGAATATTTTCAGTTATCCATAAATTCAGTTATCTGCAAGGTGGTTAGTTCCTAGCCTTATGGATAACTGAGATACTACATTATGAAAGGCATACATTTTTAAGTCTTCTGGTAAAAAATTGTATGTCAATTTATGCAAGGGAAACAATAATCTCGTGAGCCAGACATACAGTTGAGCATATGTCTGGTGACTATATCCAGGTTTTCATGTGCGCCAGATACGAAATGTTGACAGCACAATCTCATTGGTTATCATAACGGACATCATTATCAGCTTAAATAAGAAAACAAGAATGGAACAACAGTTCCTTGACAGATATCTTACGTAAATAACTCTTGGGCATGCTTGAGTTTGAACATCAAAGAACATTCCACTGGAACAGTCTCTACTTACCAGATATATATACATATATATATATATACACACACATATATATACATGTATTACATATATTAAATACATAATATATATATACATGTATTACATATATATATATATATATATATATATCATATACATACATACATATATACATAAATACATACATATATATACATATATACACATATACATATACATACATATTATATACATACATGTATTACATATATACATGTATATAAACATGCATACATGTATTACATATATACATACATGTATTACATATATACATGTATATAAACATGCATACATGTATTACATATATACATACATGTATTACATATATTCATATATATATACACATGCATGTATTACATATATATATATATTACATATATACATATAATTATAGGGTTTATGTTTATGGTTTCCATTACTTCCCTAGCCAAGCAAACTGTTGCAATGACTTATGTGGTTAGTTTGTACATTATTCTTTGAGTTGTAATTACTTGTTGTCATAGACATGGTCTATTAAAGGAGCTATCTGACGTGTCTAGTGTTCGGCAAGTGCTGTCATGAGATGCATAACATAATAATAACAGAAAATTCTAGAAATTAATCACAGTTTTTGTGCAAGGTTCGTGGTTGCCTATAGATTTTGAGATGATTACCACGGAGCATGCTGGGGAGAGTGGAGTGCAGTTTTCTGTTGGTGTAGAGCTGGAGGCTCCTAGTGAGCTAGCAGTAGCTACAAGTAATCAACTTTGCTGCACGTCTGGGAGAAGCCGAGCAGGAAACCAAGTGACCACCAACAGAGAATCACATAGTGCACATGTACTGATCAATGTAGACTTGGCAAGGTCAGACAGAGGGCACTTTGTTTTAGTGACTACTATTCTTATATGTCAGTATATGAAGAGCATGTTAGCAGCACTAATGCATTGTTAAATTAATCTAAGAATGCCACACAATCATATTTTTTGTGGAAATTATTACTAGTGAAAAAAATATTGTAAAGTACCCAAATACTGTCACCACATTCATAATAAGTTATAGCAAAAGCAGTACAAGGCCAAAAAATGGCAGCTGTATTGCGTACAATGTTAATAAATGCATGCCGTAAATGCTAAACAATGGGTAGTGAACATTACTGAACTGTCTGCATGGTGGTGCTGTAGTGCACGTGCGCAATTAACTGAATATGACCTTTGGATTTTGGTACTTTATCTTCCATTTTTAAAAGTGGATCAAACAAATATAGGTATAGTAATAGCATACTCCCTGATAATTTTAGACTATGACCTGGATAACCACCAACCCACTGCAGCTGATGCTCGCAACAAGGGAAGGGAAAACCAAGTCAAGGTTTGGTGTGGGGGAGGGGGTATTCAACTTTTTTCAGGACAGCATGTATTATCAAACATAATAATCTGGCCGAGTGAATTTCTTTGCAAGACTAGCCATAAGCACAGATGTACACTCAACAGATGGTTGGCTGACATCCATGGATTGTGCAATAGGTTTCTTCAAACTGTGGTAGTAATTGAGAGAGAAATCTACTACACAAACATACGCCTCCAGAGCACCGAGTTTCAGTAACAGATCTCGAAGTTCTACAGTTTTCATGGAAAACCTGTTTGATGATTAAATATTTATACCTCTCAATGAACTCTCGACATAATGAAATTACAATGACCTTCAGAATAATAAACTTGAAATCTCTTGACGTTTTGAATAGATGCTCTAACCTTCATCAGGAATAATGAGGTGCTAAGACTCGCATGAGCTTGTTTTGTTATATTCACTAATGGCATACAAATCATTTAAATATTGTATTGTTGCCACATCTGGTTCACATGCTGGAAACACAGACTGACCAGAAGTAGTTCTTGTCCCAGACCCTCCTTGTTTACCATGTGCCTAAAGAGGCAAGTAAGAGAGTATGATATTATACAAGGGCTTGATATTGAATGTCTATATGCACGTCAAGCAAGAGCACAACTACAAGAAGCATAATACTGCTACACTCCTTATAGCTGCCACTCCAGTGGAGCTGTGTCCAAGTGCTGGGGTGGATAGCAAGTCATCATGACAAATACATCAGCCTAAGCAATGATTTAGAAAGATATATCCCGCACAGTGAAGAGGTAGTTTTAGCTGACACACGCGAAAGTTTAACATTGCAGAAGAAGTGGCTCATCTTGAAATCCCAGTTATGCGCAAGTGAAGTATAAACTTAAGGAGAATATCTCAAGAACATGCAAAGATAAGTACTTGCAGGATTCCTGAAGAACAGATATGCTATTCTCCATGATACACTTCCCGATGGCTCCATCATGCACAGGGATGGCATAGAATATGCAAGTATAGAGTTGCTGCTGTTGAAATCTGGTAAAGCTCAGTCTCTTAGTGGGAAGTGGCGTATGAATAATAAGTCTTCTAGCTCTGAGAGCAATGTCACCAAACACCACTAGCCTCTCACTCACTCTGAAGCCAAGGCCACTACTTTTCAAAACTTTGCTAGAACTTGCCAAAACTGACTTGACTTGAAGGATCTTGAAGGATCTGGTGTACTATTGCTACTTTCTTGAGAGAAGGGCTGCTCTTGTGTGCATCCTCCAGGTCAGCTGATAGAATAAGTACTTATATGGCCTTACTAATAGAATAAGTAATTATATGGCCTTACTTGACTAGTAGTAAATGTTTTAGCAATTTCTGGAAAAACTGTTCCACATGACTAACACAAATAAGGTTCTCAATGTATGTCTCTTTCCCCTCACAGTTCAGTGTCTTGGAATAGCTATGCATCTGTTGGACTAGTCATTGTCCCTGCACTCCATTTTTGCTTTAGCTAGCCAGGGGCTGACAATCCACACGGCAGGGAAGTGCTGTTGTTGTTTAGAACCAGAAGTGATAAGGTGGTTGTATTTTACACTATATTTAATAATAATATCGGTAATAACAATATCAACATAATTATAGAGGTGACTACAATATGAACACATTGAACTATAATTATACTAATAAGATGCACGCACATTCAAAGCTTATTTCATGCTGACTCAAATATTTACTATGTAGTAGCGTGGGCAAGCCATTAGCATACCATTACTAGTAGTCTCTCCATAGTTCTACTGTATAGGGCAGTAGCTAACATAACACTCCATGATACACCTATCAAGTTGTCTTATGTCAAACACTGCAACATAATTACTATAATATACCAGCTGATATTTCGTTCTTGGACATTTACTTGTAAATTTACAACGTATAACTACGTACCTGATACTGCTCCTAAGAGAGTGCACAGAATAGGAAAGCTGTTCATCTATATACACAAAAGAAGTGCCAAAACTCAGGGATGACAAGATAAAAATTCACGAGCACTTTTGCGAGAACAGCGAGAGGAACAAGGTCGTCACTGTCACACGAAACCCACATTTTTTTCCCTAGTAGCATAATTATTATACATAGTGGGCGGAGCTCACTGGCTTCACAATTGAGCTAATGCACACTTTCCCCAGAGACAAGCACGCTCTTCCCCGCCCCCACCACAAGATGTGGTAAGGTTTGCCCCAAAATAACTTATAATTAGTGTCTAGTGAAGCAATTATTGGTGTTTGAAGTTAGCCACTCTGTGGGAAATGAATGGATATATTGCTGTATGTTGTTGGCCTCTCTATTCTCATTATTTTCCTCTATATTTTACATTTATTGCCCTTTCCAATGTTTGTACCTATTTTTCTCAATTATGTTGACTGACCGACACATCATAACACACATCATTACACACATCAATTACATCTGATCGATATTGATTCTGATATTTTATAGACCTTCCAACCCTTGAATTCAAAGCATAGCTGGTAAACTATCAGCTGAAATGTTGCACTTGCAATGTGTAGGAAATCAAGGTTAATACTATAGTAGGATGAAGTTGTGCTTATTATTACCTGGAAAGCTACTGTATTTTTTTCTAGCAGGAGTCTTGATGCTCAGAAGCACTCATTGTAACTATCTACTCACCACCATGAAACTCCACATGATTCTCTCCCTGATGAAGAGTAAAGAAGTAGCTACATATAGGAACATAGAGATGTCCACCAAGATGGACTTGTTGGCTTACAATTTCATCAAGCAACTATGAAAATAATGGTGATGAATGGCAAACTTGGGTGAAGACAGACTCAACTTTAAGGCTATATAATTGTATGTACACAGTACTTTAATATTACTAAACCATTGTACTTCACCTACCAAGTCAGATTGCACAAAAGCATCATATGACACATTTGCTAAATTGTGTGTGTTTGAACATACCAGGATGGTTAGATACTGCTTCCAATGCATGCAAATAGTCACAGAATGTATTTCAGACATTTTAACATTTTGAATTTGGTGTCACACTTCCATTTTAACCTCTAAGTCTTTCAGTAAATACTCAGAAAAGGATGTAAAATTGAACAAGTGATAACTATGTCATAAACATGAAGCAGAAGTTGCTAATTTGAGGGACAAGTACTATAATTATATACATTTGTGAAGCACTTAGCTATATACTTGTGAGTTCAATGTGCAGTATGAGTGAGCATCATCTTCAGATATAAGTCGAGAGCTCCAATATTTGATGCATTTGCTAAGTACCTCCTGAAAGAGAAAAAGCTAAAATTTGTTGCTTTGACTGCAAACTGAGAACTGCCAAACTATTCTGTAGTAATCATACCTTATAAATGTGTATTAACACCCACAAATTTCCGAAATATAATTACCAATATAACATTGTGTCAATATATAGAACCTCTGGAAGTCTCTATGGTATCATGTCTCCACTTACTAGTTTATGATGAAGGTACAAATATATTCAATTTGGGGAGGGAGGGAGAACAGATGAAGTTTAAAAGATATCATCTAACCGTGGTTCCCAACCTTTTCAAGGCTATTACCCCTTTTCCATAAAGCAAACCTTCCATTACCCCCCCCCCCCCCCCCCCCCCCCCCTCCACCACTGCCCCAAATAGTATGTATGCCAGATATCATGTTTTAATACAGGAATCACGACTACATAATTATTAATGTGAAGGTTGAGCCTGTTTTTTAGAGACAAGCTTGGAAATTTGAGGGACAGTTGTATTCAGGGCACAGTGCAGGTCATCCTCAGCATCAAGCCTGTTCCTTGCTTTAGATTTTATGACTAGAAGGGCCGAGAAAGCACTCTCACAGAGGTATGTGGATGAGAATGGAACAAGAACTCTGAGAGCAAAGCCACTGGTTTTCGGGTATGTTGGCAGCATCTTGGCCCAGAAGTCAGAGAGGCTTAAAAGCTGGAACTCCTCCTTAGCTGCATTGTTGTTAACTAACTCCAAGAACTCTTCTTGAATGTCGTCAGGGAGGTCATCAACAGAACTTCTGCAGGGGTTTCTTGTGAGTGTCATCTCTGTGCTCTCTGTGTTGATCCCAGGAAAGTAGTGTACAAATTCTCCTTTTAGACCTGACAGGTGTTCCTTGATGTTCTCTTTAACTTGTCTGTGATTGTTCCCTCCCCCACAACCTCCATCAAGCGGTGAAATGCAGAGATATTTCCGTTGTCCAGCTTCCTTTCCCAGAGGCAAATTTTGGCCAGAAAAGCAGCGATATGGTCAGTATTCATGATGATGTTTGTTTTCCGACCCTGGAGCTTGAGATTCAGACCATTCAAAGCTTCAAATATGTCGGCCAGATAACTGAGTTGACACTTGAAGTCTGGCACTTGAATGGCGATCAAACAGTCCTATCAAAGTGAATTAACATCAGATTATTAGTTATTGGATTTTCCAATCAATCTATACCTCAGCTTTCTTTCCATCACGGCACTTCAGGAAAGTCTCAAAGCTCTCCAACAAGTTCGTAGACACGTGCGAGAACATTGCCTTTTGATAGCCAACGAACAGAGGTGTGGTAGAGAAGGTCCTACATAGGATGATAGGGACCATATTATCTGCTTTCTCCTTGTAAGTATATTTACCCGATGTTGTGCATCCATATCTTGGCACAGTTGGCGGAAGAGTCTTGTGTTGAGTGCACTTCCCTTGATGTAATTCACGATCTAAATCAGTAGAGAAGAAAGTGTTACTTGTGCAATGTGTTGAAGGAAATTTTAGCATGCTCAACACTCATCAGCATTTAACAAGGGACAACTATCATTTATATACTTGGATGACTGCCCCCAAAGTCTGTTTAAGAGTTGTGGGGAGGGTTTTTGATGCCAGTGCTTCACGGTGGATGAGGCAGTGTGTTGTTATTACACCAGGGTTCTTATTTTTAACCAGAGTTATGAATCCTGTGATTGAAATTTCAATCATTATGATATGGGTTGGCAAAATATGTACTGCCTGCATGCACTATACCAGAACGAGATCATACCAGAATGGGATCCCAGCATGACTGGAGCTCCATCAGTGCATACGCCTACCAGCTTCTCCCAAGACAATTTCTCTTTCTCAAAATAGCTTGACACCATTTCCATCACATCATGAGCTGTAGTCGATGTGGTCAAAGGCCTACAGAAGAGGAACTCCTCCTCAACACAGCTTCCCGTGATGTAGCGAGCAAAAACCTGGAATGTAATGCACAAAATGGCACAAAACTTTGAGGTAATGGGATCTGGTATTTACCATGAGCTGAGCGCATTGTGCCACATCTACTGATTCATCCAGCTGAATGGAAAAGAATGGAGAGGCCTTTATCTTCTCGGTGACCTGCTGCTGGATGTCTTTTGACATATCATCAATGCGCTGCTTGACGGTGTTGTCGGAAATGGAGATCTATAATTGTCAAAGGAAGTCTGGGAAATGTAGTAGTATGCTTTGAAAAATGTAATATCAGACCTGTTTCATCTTGCTGGCACTCTCCTCATCCAGAACAAGCCGTGTTGCCTCAACCAGACATGGCTTGATCAGTTTTTCACAAATGTTGTGTGGATTCTTGTTCTTGGCGATCAGTAGCGAAATTTTGTAGGAAGCCTCAACAAACCAACTGTCCTGAAAATTTTCAAAATGCTTCCATACAGCCACTAAATTAGTAAAACTACTTCACCTAAAATTCTCAGCTCTGGTATTTACCTGGAAAAGGACTCCTGTTCCGCGATCCAACCTTGCCCTTTTCACGTGTTCTTCCTTTTCACGTGTTCTTCTTTCATTTTCATTTGGAAGTATTCTAGGCCAGCTCTGGGTGGACTTTGGTCAGGTGGTCCTTGAGCTTTGAAGGCTTCATGCTCTCATTTGTGAGGGTTTTCTGGCAAACCACACACTGAGGGACTTGAAGGCCTTTGTGGACAATGAAAGAAAATCCATGGGCCAGGAAACTCTCATTGTATGAACGCTTTTTTGACATTGAAAAACACAAGGCAGCACAACACAACTTGGATTCAATACTTTTCTTTTGTCAGGTGACTCAGGTCAGAAAAATAATTGGCTTTCCAGGGTGAACATCAAAGGAAAACAATCTACAACACAATCAATCTCCACAGTTTTACTACAGCTAGACAACTATAATTACTATTAGTCCATACTGAGTTGTATGGGATTACAAACCCTGACTTGTTTTATTGCTGAAAATTACCCATGAAAAAATAATTCCAACTTTGTTCGCAAATATATATTATTCCTGGGAGGTCCCCATTACCCCCAAGAAATGGCAAATTACCCCTTTGGGGGTAATTACCCCCAGGTTGGGAACCAGTGATTCTAACCTGACTCGTGCGATTCCGCCAATCATTGACAACCTGTTTTGACAAAGAAATATGTACCGAAGACATACATAAACAAACATCATTGACATTCCAAACTTTAAAATTTACTCACTCGACATTTCTGCTATATAGATGTTCTAGCCTTCATGATGAAGGATTGAGCATCTAGCCTTCACAATGATGAAGGATACAGCATCTAGCCTTCATAATGATGAAGGATAGAGCATCTAGCCTTCATAATGATGAAGGATAGAGCAGCTAGCTGAAACATCAAGTGCAATTTATTGATAAAGTGATTGTGTCTACTATATTAACTGGGAGTTGGTTGAGACCATTGTTATTACAGTTTAGATATTTACATTTATGGAACCTCTACGTCTTTAATACCAAACTCTAAAGCTTTACCTAATTAATACTTGCCATCAATGCTAGGTACACAGTAGTGACAAAGTAACTCTAAAAACTGCTTACTTACAAAAGTATGAAGATTAACTGTAAACCACGCTTATATTCAGACAAGCTAACCATGCAGGCTAGCTGACTATGGCTCCTAGATGACAGTGGGTTTGGTATTCTATGACAACTCTGCATGTAACAGCACCAGTGTAACATTAGGAGGGGCCATAATTAACTGCAATTAAACCTCTGATCTGCTGGCAACAGAACTATTCACTCTCAGATAACAGCTACTCAATTAAATTTTCATCAATGGCTGCTGGATCAAGCCCGATGCAGTAATGTCTGCTTTAGCCTAGTGCTGCATTGAAACATGTTTGTAGGATCAAGTATCATCACTACCCATGAATAAGAACTGATTTAAAAAACAATTGCTGAGGACAACAATACTAGAAAATAAACGTATAACCCAAAGTCCCCCTCAAGAATCCCTCCAATGACCCCTTACAGGGGCAGAGTTCCCTCTTTGATTCACCACTGCCAGTCACTGATTTTGAGTAACTTCTCTCCTCCACAGATCTGTCATCAAGATACCATCTATAGCCTAAGGAAGCAAGCAGAGGGCTAGCATTGGTTTATAGTCTTGCAGTAAGTTTGTTTGAATTCATCCTCTGTGGAACTCTTCATGTGCATCAAATCTCATGCAACACTTTGCTCAACTATTAGCTACTTGGCCACATGTATTATTATTATTCCTACTATTTCTGCAGGTCTTTTGTTAGTACCAACTCTAGAACTTTGATCTTAGCTTATTTAAAAGGTGTCCCAGCTATAGATACGTAAGAGGATTTTTCTTATTTCATAAGCATCAGAACTCGATGTTTACAAATTAATATTTACTTTTTTGGTTTAAAAGTGGGTGGCTTATCGTATTCCCACTAGATTGAAAATGTCCCTTCTCCATACATGGTTATGAGGTGGCCATCTTGCAGTGTGGCTTAGGGTTGCTATAAACTCAACTGATGAAAGTCTCACTGATAAATGCTGAAGGAAATGAGACATTGCCACCCAAACCAACTGCATGGTCTGGGAAATATATTATGGAGCTTTGAACAACAGCCATTTGTTTGACTCTTATCTTCCCCGTATTATATTTGTTATCATAAGAATTTATGTGGAAGACGTGTGTGTAGTCTTCCCTGCATGACTATATACTGGCAGTGAACTGATTATTGCTTATGGAGTATTCAACATGAATACCATAGAGCTTATAGTTATGAATGAATACAAAAAAGCATCAGCACATAATAATGGGACTTACTACGTTGAGCTATATACACCTATATACCAATAATTCTATGATTCATAGGAAAATGTATTGTTGTCAATGAATTTGTGTGAGTATTTCACATCCTTTTACTGTATACATAGACCAAACTATAGGGCTGGGAAGCTCACAGTATATGCTACAATCTGGTATATTTTTCGATTCTTTCCAACCAATAGTTGAGGGATAGTAAAGAGTGGAAGTTGAAGTGTTGTTAGTGCAGAGCTTACTTGTGAGCTTGCTACTAGTTACATTGTACGGCAGAGGTTCACTGATTTGTCTCAGGGGAGGAGCACCATTGAGTGGGAATGAACAGAGTGTGTTACATGTAGTAAACTCTGGTGCTGGTTGAAGTGAGAGATACCTAGGAAGTAGTGAATAGATGAGAGTAGCCCCTCCCTCCATGAAGTGCACTAAGCTCACTCCCATTCAGGGAACTTTTACATTCCTGAAAAAACAGCCGCCTTGCAATGCATTCTGAGAAGAATTAGCAGCAATCTCACAGGCAGGCTCACACTTACACCACTTTCACTTTCCTTCCTCAACCATAGCTTGCACAGACACGATCAGATTTGATAGAGTTTGTGAGCTTGCCAGTCTCTTATAATTTGGTACATATATGCAAATAATGTCTAATGCTCACAAAGTCATTGCAAATCAAGAAGAACCAGACATTATCCTGTGGAGCATAGAATTATTGATATCATAAGTAAATGTCGCTGAATGTACGTGACATACTGGTGGAAGTCCTCCATTAACATGTCCATAAATTTGATCATGTTTCCAAAATGACAACTTTACCTCATCCTTACTATTAAATACCACATGGGCTAGCTTGATAGCATAATTGACAGCCACGCTGGCCATCCCTTTTTGCTGCAATACAGAAACAGAATAGTTGCAGATGTGTATTGCAACATAGTAAAAAACAGACATAGAAGATAGATCTTTTGGTGTTTCGATACTTGCCCAGTTTTAACATCTGCCAGTTCTAATCTTACCATTGCATATATATACACGGCACACTAGAAATATTTTCGGAGTTAATAGCAGTGAAAGCATGCGAATGTGTCTTTGAGCTGAGATATGACCTCTGTTATTTTTTGGGGGTGGGAGTGGGGGCAGTGGTTGTCCACCATATTATTTTAAAAACTGTGTCAAACTATTATAGTGAGTGTTACTTCTTAACTGCATTCACATTCACTATATACACATCATGTAACGGAATGTCTACTTCATCATAATACTCACGTCCTATATTTATTGGGTACATAATTCAGATAATATATTATATCCTTGTTTTGGAATTTGGAAACAATCTTACCCTAACATAGAACTTTAAAGCATCAGGATGTCATTGTGGTGTTGATAAATAAAGAAAAACAAAAAAGACTTACTTGTGAAATCCTAGAATGGACTGGTAAAGTATTTGAGAATGAACTTTGTACGTATGCATACAAAGTGCTGAGGCTAGAAAGGTAAGCTTAAAGCATAACCACAAGCGGCCAGTGATTTAGCAATTCTGCATGTGGTACAGAGTCAAATGCTTTCTAATAAAATAAAAAAATCTGTAGAGTATATTATTTTCACGGATTGATTATTCTATGTTATATAAGGTGGTGAGCTGTTGAGATCTTCAAACACCATCGGAGACTGTGAGACCTGTGTGAGTGTAAAGTTGGTCCTAGTGAATGTAGAGTTAAACAAGTTATTGAAGAACTCAGCATTCTTAATTGTTGTACAGTGTCAAAGATTAAATTATGTATAGAAGAAGATTTACTGAGATGACTTATGTAGTTTAGCTTGGTTTGAATGTTGAAGTGTCACTAGAGTCTACTAAAACTGAAACTTAAACCATCTTATTAGTATTATGAGAGCTGATTACATATATGAAGTCTAGTAGCAGATGGTTTTCTCTCATATATAATAACCTTCTCAATAATCAACTTAAAATTGTATTCTCTTGACGTTTCGACTAGATGCTCTAGCCTTCATCTGGAATAATGAGATGCTAAGACTCACTTGAGCCTGCTATATACCAGTAGCTAGCTATTCACCATTAATTTTTGTAAGAAGTGTTGTAGGCGAGGCAGCAGCAAATGGGGTTTCCAGTAAGAGGTCAGCAAGGACTGACAAATCTGTTTTTACGAAGTTGAAAACTTTGTTTGGGATGGCCTTAACCTTTCTTAAACTTGTAGGTTATTGTTGATCTGAAAGGCTAGAGCAACTTCAACTATCAATAGTAATTAGGAAAAATAGTTACAACCAGATCTAGAATATTATGAGGAGTAGCTTTTTTACACTAATTGAGTGAAGAACTATCAGTTGGACCTGACCAGTTGACATCCAGGATGTTGAAATCACCCATTACTAGAAGATGATCATCCTCTAGCATATGAGTGTTGCAGCAGTTCACAGAGGCAGGTCCAGGTTGGTGAGCCAGGTCACATCATCTGTCACAAGGTGGATGGATGTTCTTGATGCCTCCTGGAAATTTCATCATCACAATAGTCTGATCCAGGTGGAAACATTCAGTTATCTTGGAACTTCTATATAACTTGTGAGATGATATCTGTCCTGGCATGTCGGGTGTATATCATATTGATGTCAGTCCAGTGTCACCTCCTGAGCTTAACTCATGTAGACATCACAGTAGGATCTTGCATAAACTCATTGTTGGTGGTAAAATCCATGTTTCCCAGACGCTGACCCAAGCTCTCTCAGTCAATATGTGCTTCATTCAGGGACTCTGCAGAGACCCAGAATGATCTCCATTATTTTTGTCACAGTCTGGGAAGATTCTCTAGATCATCATGAACAGGTAGGTCTGGGTTGGTTTGAATGTGGCCACATTCCCTCTGGGTCCTCAGGGTCCTCAGGGTCCTTTTGTGAGATATTGTACACATGACTGGGAGTCTCGGAAGTGGAGCAGATTTCAGTGTACCACTCCCTATCCACATTGATGAGTTCAAGATAGTGTCATGGCATTTGCTGTGGAGATTCCCAGCCAACACAGGGAAGTAGTATTAAATACAAGAGCTATAATATCTGAAGGATACATGCACTGGAGCCCCTGTGAGAGAAGTTCTTCTTTATTCCTGCATCAATGATAATTGTGGCGGATGTGGTTCATGGGTGTGAGACCCACTTCTGATCTTTTAGGGATTGTCGATTTTTTTTAGATGCACCAGGTGTCACATGGCCTTTGATAGAAGATGGTTGGTTGAGCTGTGCTAGTGTATTAGGTTATGTTTGTACTGTTCCAGATGGAGATGCTATATATTCCATTGGTTGATTTCTTACAGTAATGGGGTAAGTTTCTCTCGCTGACTTGCTGGAATTAGACCGCTATAGTTTTGTAGATGAGATGTGTTTGCCATACAGTTAGAGCAGTCAGTGTGGCTAGGGTAAAGACAACCTTAAACAAACAGGAAAAATGTTCCATTTAAGAATAAACAACATTATTGGATTGATCTGTTAAAAGCGAAAGGAAACAAGACTATATGCATGTAGAGCACAGCCAGTGAGATGAGTCTTTACTTAATTATAGACCAATAGACTAACTGGTTGTAGTCTACATGAGAATATTGTGTGTTGTTATTCTGTTTGTTCTGATGCTTCTCATGTCTTAGCTGAGCGGGGGAAAACTACAGCAAGTGGGAGCTTCAGGACCTCTACTGCTATAACATGTTGTTATGTTGCACAACTCCTGCATGCCCCACCACATACCATGTCTTCTTCTTATTCTTCACTGTACCAAGTAGCCCACTCACAAAATTCAGCTCGAGATAATCATGATGCTATTGTTGACTGTAGCTATGTAGGATGAGCTACTGTCTCATTCAAGGACTTGCTAACAGGTTTCACAGGAGAATTCCACCAACTAATGCAGATGTTTTGGTAGACAATCTGCTACAGTCACCTTTGCACTTGATACCAGCTTCCCAAGAGTGAGAACTCCACAAACCAAACAGCAGAACAGAGCACGTGCCATTCATTCTGCTTATAATTAGTGAGTGAAGCAAGTCCTCGTGAATAGTTGGAAGGAAAAGTTGCTATTGCTGCACATGGAGCATGTATTGGGGGATGTAGTCACTCTCTATAATTATAGATTTCACCACCATTTTATAAAGGCGGATTTAAAAAAAGTTTACATCAAGTATCATAAATTTAAATACTCATTCAACAACAAAAATCTAAGCATATATACCAAGGTTAGTGCAAAACTTGCAAAATCATCGCAACTGTCTTTTGGGGGGTGAGGGGGGGGGGGGGAACCCACTCCCCAGTACTTACACCAGAGGCTATAACTCACTTTGGTTAGCACCTTAAGTGGTGTTTCAGTGCATTTTGACATAAAAAAATACTTCGAGCATGCCTTGAATCCTCTGCAAAGATAGTAAGCTCACAGCCCCCAAACAGGACTGGGCATGGATGCTTTTATTTGGAGCCTGTTTGATTATCTCATAAAAGTAAGAGTCATGAGCCACTAAGTGAAACAATGCAACAGAAATATAAACATGACAAGATATTAAATAAGAAGAAAATCTGATGATTTACAAGTTTATAGGGCGATGCAATGAGCATTAACCAGATGTGTTCAGGAGAGACATGTTTGGTGGTCATTCTTATTGCGGCACATAAAAGGCTCTTTCGCAGCTACAGTAGTTTAAGGGGACAGTGCCATTAAACCAGGATCAATTCAGGATAGCCTTGTGTGGACCAAAATTTAAAATTTAGTAGATTGCAACTGTAATGATGGTAGATGTCTGATAATGTCTGATCTTGAATGCTCACTTACTTCTTGCTTAATCATTAGCATACATCAAAACTATGGATGACAGTTTCCTCACAGAGAGAGCACTGCAAGATCCATCTACCTAAAATGTAATCCATATGAAAGTATATGATTTAGTCTGCACCATTGGCTTGGAGCCTGTAGAGGCTATCAGAGTAGTACCCAATACTATGGTCAGCCTTCAGTCCATACTTATGTGTGTACTAAGTATGGAAAATCAACTTTGAACTGTAGCCTTTGTTTTAACCGATTAAGCGCCGACTTTCCTAGTACCCGCGGTAAAATAAATTACTAATTTTTCCCTCGAGCTTATAGGACGTCAGCACAGGAAACCTCGTTCATATGGAAGCCCAGTGATTGCTCTACATCCTGATTTTTGAATGAAACCCAAGGACCAAATATCCAGCATTTGGCAAGCTTTTCAAAATTGAACCAACACTTGTATACCATATATTTGGGCATATTCATATCATTTGACACAGAATCAAGACAATAACAATCCTAAAACTTCCTAAGACAAAACATTTTGAACAGACAATATATGAATCGAATATTTGAATAGAAAAAGTATGTGTGTGTGGGTAGAATGTGGGTGGGTAATTTGATGAAGAATGAAGGAGAGAGCATTGTAATACATGTTGTGTGTGTGTGTGTGTGTGTAGAAGGGCAAGACCAGGCTCTATCAACACTTCCCAGGCATCTAGAACACAAAGACACAACAATAGAGAAAAATGCATTATTAGACACAAGTATCCATACTTTTTACCAAGAGGCACGCACATACACAACTTATATTTCATGGTCACGAGAACAAAGAGAATACATGCAACACTAATATTTCAATGGGCTACTACAATTTCGGTAGAAAATAAAAGAGATGGTGGAAGGGGGTGTTTGCATATTTGGTAGACACCCCTCATGAATGATTGATAATCAGGTAAACAGGGAGGGGGGCAAGACACATACAGTCGAGAACCATCAAGCTGATGTTTCACAGTTGGTTGTTGTCCTTGCCACAAAGCTGCATGCATATTAGTCATCATGTCAATCACACCCTTGTCTACCCACTAAAGCCAGGAGTGAACTATTTGATCTGTAATCATATTTTCCTCTATTCTTCCGTAACTCCTTAGGAAAGTTTTTCCTATTAGGCCTAGCTGTGCCACATGCACCAACCCCTCTAATAGTCAGCGTGTGAAATAAATTAGGACTTGTATAAAAGTTATCCATGTATACCTGAAAGTTCTTGTGCTCAAATCCCTCCAACAAATCTAACACTACCCACCCGACTACACAAACCTGTACTATCTCCTGTTTCCACATTCTTCACAGTATAAATTTGTTCGATAAATATAACCATTCCTTGCATCCAAAAGCACAAATACTTTTATGCCCCCATTTCGTAGGCTCATCCTTCATATATTGCTTGAAGTCAAGCCTCCCTTGATAGGGAATCATGGCTTCATCAATGCTAAGCTCCTGATGCAAACAATACTCGCTTTCAAAGCTTATACAGCCTATCATAATTGGGATTACCAGATGTTACATGTGAGCTAGCAATGGAGTTGACATGCATGTAGCCGCGGATTACCAGATGTTACCCGTGAGCTAGCAATGGAGTTGACATGCATGTAGCCGCATCAACTGCCTAAACCTCCAAAGGGGCATTACTCTACTCACCAAACTACACGACAAAGCAGGATATTCACAAGACCAGTACATGTCTATATGGGGAAGTTTTGAAATGCCCATAACAATCAAAAGTTCTACAAAAGCCTCCATTTCTTCTTCACATGTATCATGCCAATTATGGGGGAGCCCCACCCTAGAAACATACATATTAGTCTCTCTCACATGGAGGTCCCACACGTCAATAGTAAAAAAAAAAAAAAAACCCACCTAGTAACAAACTTGTTACACCGAGCAAAGCTGAGTTTGGGCCAGAATTGTCTCTTTTCCCCCCCAGCGACCTTCGACTGGTATTATCTGATAACTAGTGCTAGATGAGCGAGCCTTACTACTACACGCTCGGGACTGGGCCTGCCTATTACCAGTACCTTGTGGTGGTGGACTACTAGTACTACATGAACCTCTACTCTAGCACCACACCTCACATTCTCTGTAACACATAAATATGTATACAAACAAATATTCAAATATCAATTTTGATAACTTACATATTCCAGAAGAGTCCCCTGTAGCAGATTGTAAGGACGGAGGGTCAGTAGATAGTAAGGATGGAGGGTAAGTAGATGGTAAGGATGGAGGGTCAGTAGATGGTAAGGATGGAGGGTCAGTAGATGGTAATAAGGATGGAGGGTCAGTAGATGGTAATAAGGATGGAGGGTCAGTAGATGGTAATAAGGATGGAGGGTCAGTAGATGGTAAGGAAGGAGTGTTCAAATGGTCACTCTCTTCTTCAGAGGCTGAAAGGAAATATATAATAGTAACTCTACAAAATTTCCTTTGTACCAACCTACACTAAGTCCAGAGCTCCCACAAGTAGATGGTAACAATGGATCACCTTCATCTCCAACGGACTGCCAAGAAAGAAAAGTTGATAACAAAAACCTTAGACGAACGTTTTTTTTGAAAATTCAAATTCAAATTTGATAAGTAATAAAAAAGCTCAACCTACATTTATGGCTATAACTAATCTTCAACTGCTACGTTAGAAATATTTATATCCTCAAAAAACACAAGAATAGGCTACAGTTTGGTTAGCGAATTATCTCAGAAGATTGTGGAATACAATGGCAACCAAGCGCTAAGGTAGAAACAAACTTACCATCGAGAAATCCTTCCACCCGAGCATTTTGACTTAGAGCCAGGGGATCCAGGGCACAACCATGGTAGGCATATATCTCTGGCCTTCTTTCCCACCAGAATCCGAGCCAGAGCCGCTAGTGTCGTCGTCAAAAAGAAGAAAAGTTACTTCGTACAAAACTAAGCACCCTCGCCATCTTGAAAACCGAAGTTATTAGCAAAAAGCGGGGCGCGGCCGGCACATATAGCAGCACGTGTAAATGACGTTTTTAGAATGATTCAGCATTCTTTTGGGCATGTGCAGCACCAAGAATTTGGCGCTTAGTTCAAATAGATTTTTTTATATAATTTTTTTCGCGAGTCCGATTTCCCTTTGCGCCATATGGCGCTTATGGCGCTTAATCGGTTAATTACAACTTTGTAAGTTGTAGCAAAAATTGAAAGCCACCTTTGGTGCTGGAACACCCACTCCTGGCAAAACCCTGCTTAATACTCTGAAATTGCATATAATATTTAGACCTTGCACATTGGAGAGTGTTTGCATGCCATCTCACAGGGTGATTGGAGTGTTATATTCTCTAACATTTCTGTGCAGTCAACTCACAATATCACATCTCACATGACCTATCAGCTCTACTGCTATATTAGTAGCCTGATTGGATATAGACTTGGGCGTGGCTATCCAAGAACTGTTTCAGTGCGGATTGCCACCTCAAACCACAGAGTTTGCGAGGAAATTAGTATGTGGGGTTTTGCGTATCCTACAACTGAGGAGGTCATATCGTATTTTGTGGCATTGGAGTATCAGGAGCATCTGTCAGCTGGAACCATTAAGAGCTGCTTATCAGCAGTGTGGTTGGCATATTGGTCTAGGTTAGGGGATTCCTACGTTTGTGAAATGCCCAAATAATTGGAGTACATTTTAAAGTGGACAAGATGACAGACAGTAGGACTGGGAGCTCTGAAGAGATATTTCATTACTCCACAAGTCCTTGGTGGCATCAGGGTAGAGTGGCAGCAACAGCCAAATAGGTGGGCTGCAGCTATATATGTTACAGACAGCAGCTTGTGCCCCCCAAACATACATACAACAAATGTCAATCTCACATTCTCATGAGGTAGCTAACGCTATACCCAGCAACTCATTATTATGCGGTTGTCATGAATACCTGGAACTGTAGTGTGGTTTAGTGATATAAGCTGACGAAATGGAGTGAGAGAGAGGAATGAATGGCGAGCTTAATGGCTGGTACCTGTTTCCATATAGCAGAACAAGTCATCCTGAAATGGCACGGCAAGCCCTCTAAAACCACCTTGCCCAGCAGGTGAGAAAGCATTACGGCTGACAAGAGATATAATTATTATTAATATTATTACTCTCAATGAACTCTCAGTTGACATAATAACATTAAAATAACCTTCTCAATATGGATAGCTAGATACCAGTATACAGGAGGCTCATGTGAGCCTTAGCATCTCATTATTTCTGAAGAAGGCTAGAGCATCTAGTCGAAACGTCGAGTGAATACAATTTGAAGTTGATTATTGAGAAGGTGATTTTAATATTATTATTATTGTTATGAACTTGACAACATTGGGCTTAAGGAGAGCAGAGTGTGACAGTAGCAGCTGTTGAAGGAGAAACACCAGCTTTGGAGTAGCCCTTGTGGAGCAGGAAGAACAAGGACAAATGTAATGGAAAGTGCAAGGGATATTGTGAGATTGAAGATAGCTATATATAAAATGAATAGAGGAAAGCTCTGATTGTTTGATGCAAGAGTAAGAAAATGACAAATTAATGGTTGAGGCAAGTACATTCCAAAGAATGCCTAGGGATGATGTGCACATTAAAATTGGCATGCTTGGTCACTCCCTTCCAAGCACTGCATCCTCTTTGGTGTCATCTTTCCCATTTATCACCAAGACCACCATTAGATGAATGTTGGATGAAAAGTCGCTAAAGATATCTGGAACTCAAACTTCAGTTATATATATATAAATATATACATATTATATTATTTGAACATCTTTGCCAAGGGATCAATATCTTGTGGATCATTGTGTCTGAGAGTTCATCATCATCATTAATTGTTCCATTTTCACAAGAAATTGGTTTGCCCTGACCCTTGGTTCATCAACATGTTCTAACTTTTATCTTCACTCGGCTTAATATTTATTACTAATTAGTAATATTCAATTTAGTGTCACAATGTGCTGTGTATTTCTCACCTTCACTTTCCCTTTCCACTTACCTACTGATCCAACCTCGTTGTTCAGCTCATATTTTCTCCTCAAGATCTCATATTCTTCCCACCATCCGATTCCTTCATCCTCACTTAGTTTATTTACATCAATCTATATACTCTGTTCCAATACCTCTAATCTCTTACCAAACACAACTATTATCTCTTCCCTCCTCTAGCTTGCTCCACCTCATATCTCCCCGTACTGCCACTCCTGCTACTGTACTACTTGCCTCCTACCCACTCTCATCTGTGCAGACTCCAACTTCTTGTAAGCATCATGTCCTCCTGTTCAACACACTTCGGCTGCATACTCCAAACTAGGTCTCACTAGAAGCTCCCACACTACATTATTCTTCCTCTGTCTACCTCCACCTGCCAATTCGTCCATGTCACCTTTCCAACCCACTTTTCTGCTTTCTTTGCCATCTCCTCTAACCGAACATCACCCCTTAGCTTCCTATCAAACCACACTGCCAGGTACTTGAATTCTTTGACCTCTTCAAATATCTCCTCACCAATCCTCCAATTCATCCTTCTTACCATGACCTTGCTCTTCTTGTTATGTGTGTGAAAACCAACTTTATTATTAAAATAAAGTGAATACATATACAGCAGTAATGACCCAAGAACACAAGGTGTCCTAGTTCTAGGAAGTACCTAGAGAAGGGGCTTGGCAAGGGCTTGTGAGACAATAAACAAATAATGACAGCACAATAATAAATAGTAAATATTAAACTTCATCTTCCACCTTATCACATAAGCCTATACCACATTCGACAGAGCTTGCAGTTCCATCCCTGAGTCCTCCAGAAGAACAACATCATCTGCATAATTATTTAAGAACCGCACACTTATAAAGAGCATGTCGCGCAAGCGGAATAACAACTTCCCTGAGGAAGCTCCGCGCCGCCCATATCCCTCGCTCTCATCGTCCGGAAGACTTGAGTTGTACTTCGCTGTCAGGCCCTGCTCATTTCCAGCCTCTTCCGACTCTTTGCTTCAACAAAATGTTCTTTTTTCCTTTTCTCTGGCTGGCCTTAGGAATGGCGTCAGGTACATATATATAATTATAACATGAATAAATATAATTATAATAGGATTAAAAAAATATATCTGGGCTGTTGATATTGAATATACTACCATCTCAGAAATGTGTGTAATTACCTAAACTTTTTGCCAGTTCTAGTAAATGGGTCATTCCATGTCAAATCACCCAATGATGTTAACACTCAGGGGCATACCCAGGATTTAGAGAGGGGGGTGCTCTCTCCAAGGCCTTTGTAGTCAAACCAAATAGAATAGGGTATAATTATAGCTCAATTAAGTCTATTGCTGCATGCGGAAAACCAATTTGTGATCAGAATGGCTGGCACCAATTAAAAAATATATCTTAGAAATATGTCCATATAGCTAACCATCAAATCACGGTATTTACATTATACAAAATACATCATATGACAAAAATTAATGATTAATGGGACTAGTTGAGAGGATTGAGTAGCAGCATTCTAAGTTTTCCAAATCGGTCTATGACGTTATCATCATGGAACACGAGGTGGCTCTCTAGTTACTGCATGCGCGCATGTGGATTACTCTTGGCCACTTTTTTTGGGGGGGGGCATTCTGTACTCTAGGGGGGGTGCACGCGATCTGAGTGCTCTATGCTGGGTTTGCCCCGGACACTACCGGTATATACCCCCTCAGATTTTTCTCAAATTTGGTGTCTGTGCTGATTTTGGAGGGGAAAGCTGTATAAACTCAATCATACTTGCTTTTGAACATCCATAACTCTGCAACCACTTGACCGATCTTGATGAGATTGATCTCTCTGGAAAGGAAATGCCCCAGGGATTCTAAATCTGCTATAATATTTTTGTAGGGGTAAGTTAAAATGTGATGACCTTTTGACCCATAGTTTGACCTTGAATTTGACCTCTTCTGATATTGAAATGAATTATTGGTCAAATTTGTAGCCCGACATGTTTTCTACACAATATGTAAAAATCAGAGATGTCTCTGAAAGCAAATAAAAAATACCTACTTCCGAGAACTAGTCATGATTGCGCTTCGTTTACGAGATGGTGTTGCTTCCAAGACTCCAGATGGCTGTGGGTCCGGTCTCACTGTCAGGTGAACTCGATTGCGTCGAACATCTCCAGTTGGTGTCTCCACCAGGTAGGACCTCGGGGTCTTTGCACGAGTGATTACACGTCCTGGTGATCGGGTTTTGGAGGTTGTCACCCAGAGTCTGGTGTCCTCAGGAATGTCAGCAAGTGGTCGGGTACCATGACGAGCATCATAGTCCATTCTCTGTATCTGTTTGAGCTTGCTGTTTGCCAGTCGGAAGTCATTCAGGTATGGCCACTGTGTTATGAGAGTCTCGGTTGTCTGGGGAATATTTGATCGGAGTTGCCTTCCCATCAGTAGCTCGGCTGGAGATAATCCACACCAGGGTAGAGGTGGTGTTGACCGGTAGGACAGCAGTGATATGTAAGGTTCAGTTGATCCCTTCAGAATACATGTAGCTTGTTAGTTTTAAGGTGGGGGGGGGACAGTTGCATTTTTTAATTTTCCCCCCAAAACTTATGGTTACCACTTGAGAGCTCCATAGATTCTGCAAACTTCATGATATGGACTTGATATATACATTAGCTCAAAAGATAGGTCTCTTTGTGTTCTCTCTTTTGATACTAAAATATTTTTCTTAGGTATATATAACTATAGGCAAGTTACTAGACCTAAAATGGAGGGACCTCAAAACCTGAATGCCTGAAACCTCCACATAAATAACTCCGTGTTGCGCGCGGGTGCAAAATGAGTTTTATGGATTTTTATTTTCCACCCGTGTGCTTGACAACGTACTTACATTTTAACGCCTAATGAAAACACTCATTGCATAGAGTAGGGCTTCTTCTAGCCACTGGTGCTAATCTTTCGAACTTAGCCATCTGGAGTTATTTATGTGGAGGTTGCAGGCATTAAGATTTTTGACGGTCCCTCCACTAGCTCCCTTAACTTGGCTATAGTTATACTTATGAAAAACATTTTAGTATCAACAGAGAGCACAAAGAGAGACCTATCTTTTGAGTTATATTATATCAAGTCCATAACATGAAGTTTATAAAGTGGTAACCACACACACACACACACAAAAGCATGTGGGTTATTCCCCCCCCCCCCAAATGCAACTGTCTCCCCCTAAACTTGTTTGGCACTGCTTATAACAATCCCCTACTACCATACCTAAACCTTATAACTCTATCTAACAAGATAAGCTAGCTAGATATACATGTATACACGATGAAAATTATTCATGTACAAAATTATAGTTAGTTTTTTTCTTATCTTCATTGTTAGTACTAGGCATCAACCCTGTCTCGAGTTTCCTTAAGCTCGGGTAAAGCTTCTACACTCCATTTGTCCTTGTTTCTATAAGAGCAGGAGCGGCACAAAAGTCAATAGTAAGCTAAACATGGCCTTAACATCGAATATAGGCCTAGAGATCGTGAAGCATGAACTCCAATTGGCAAAGCGTGGCAGACTAGATTGTTTTCATGATCTGGTGGCCAAGACACCGCTCTGCCTTAGGCAGATAATTTCAAACCTCGAGTCCAAGCTCCACGTGTTTTTTCTCTACTTGAAAATAACTCCACCTCACTTGTTATAATGGAAGTTTTAATGACGCGGTTAAACAGTTCAACACTAGAATGCGAGTAACTGGTCATACTCGCTGGTCATACTCATTGGTTGAAAAAAATTGTCTGCGCTGGAAGGAAATTTTTTTCAACCCAACTTTTTTCAAACCGCATGCTTGACCACTTACTCGCATTTTATCACCTGATGAAAATACTCATCCCATAGACTCGCAGTGTTTCCCAAATTTTTAGCCCAGGGGCCGGTGGGGACTACCTTGAGTGTGTCGAGGGCTGGAGGCCATTGGGAGGGGGGGGGGGGGGGATAGGACAAGAACAATTTTGCTTCTGTATTTCTGATACATGTGAAGCAGAAAACACATGACAGTTGCACGAAGTAATCACAATCAGTGTGAAACATGGAATTGCTTTTGCTGTTCCATGATGACATCGATATCAGGCTTGAGATGGGAAGAAGCCACTCTCACAGTGTCTTCCAAGTGCGCATCAGAGATCAAATTCCGGTACTTTGGACTTGGCGTACTTGATCCTGGAGAAAAATTGCTCACAGATGTATGTGCTGCCTAACATGGCAAGTAACCTCTGGCCATTGGCAGCTAGGTTCTGGAACGTGTTGCGTAGCAGGGTCTTGTAGAATTCCTTCAGCTCCTTCTCCAGAAACCGGGACTTGATGTCCATGTTGCTCTGCAGCTCGATCAGCTCCAGCTGAAGCTCGACTGGAGCTTTGCTTGGGTCAGTTGTGAATGGCATCTATAGAGAAGATTTCAAAGTCCAGGCTTCTCGACCTGAACTCCTCAGAGTGGTGCTCAAACTCTCTCTTCAGGTTTTCAACTTCTGCAGCATATCTCTGCCCATAAAAATCATCAGCTCTGTCCTCACAGTGCAGACTCTTCATGGCAGGGAAGTGGTCGAGGTTACCAGCCTCCAACTGGAGCTGCAGCTTCACCTGAAATGCTTGCACACTCCTGAACAGATTGTGGACGAGCTTCTCCTTGCCTTGCATGGAGACATTGAACAAGTTCAGCTTCTCTGTAATGTCCACCAGAAAGGCCAAGTCACACAGCCACTGGGGATTGGAGAGCTCTTGGACTGGCTGGCCCTTCATGTCAAGGAACATCTCCAGCTCTTCTCTGAGTTCCCAAAAACGTTTCAGAGTGTGTCCCCTGATGAGCCAATGGACAGAAGCGAAGTAGAGCACATCTCCATAGTTGGCCTTGAGCTCTTCCAACAGTTCCTTCAACTGTCTGTGCTTGAGGGCATGCACTCTGATAAAGTTGACATGCGAGATGACCTTGCTCATCACTTCCTGGAAGCCAATAGTCTTTGCACACAGTGCTTCCTGGTGGATGATGATGCAATGGCACCAGACCAGGTCACATGGCAGACGCCTCCTGTCAGCTCAGCCATGACTTGGCCTTGTAGTCCTCATCTGGTCCCCAGCATTGAAGGTGCGCCATCTGTGGCAATGCTTACCAGCCTCTTGAAGTCTAGCTTTCGCTCCTGCATGGCCGTGTTGAGCTCGAGGAAGACATGCTCTCCAGTGCATGTGTTCTTCATGCGGCAGAGAGAGAGGAGCTCCTCTGTGATGTTACACTCTGCATCAACTTCCCTAATGAAGATGGCCAGCTGTGCAGTGTCGGTTATGTCTGTGCTCTCATCAAGAAGGCTGTGAACTCTGAGGCCAGGCTGTGCAGCTGCTCCTTCAGGTTCTTGGACAGATCTTCCACCCGCCTGGTGACCGTTGTGTTGCTCAGGCTGACAGCAGTGAAGGAGGAGGTTTTCTCAGGGCACATCACTTCAACGACTGCCTGCAGGCATTCCTTGATGTTCTCGCCATCTCTGAAGGCCTTCATTCGCTTGTCAATGATCTGTGACACCAAGAAGCTGGCCTTCATGGCAGCCTTGCCTTCATTGACTGGTCTGGTTGAAGACGTTCTGCTATCTGGACAGCTTGGACTTGAACTCTTCGGCCTTGGCAACTCGTTGCTCTCCTATCAATACATCATACCTGTAATACAGAAAGCAGGCAGCCTAGCTCATTATTTTTGCCCTGAAAGATAAAGTTACCTGTCTGAATGCTTTGACTGCTGGTAGTGTCGCCGGATGTTCAATAGCTTTGTAACAGCGAGGCTTTCTTGACAGATGAGGCAGAGACACTTGCTCCTGTCTGAGATAAAGAAGAATTCCTTGGTCCATTCTTCATTGAAGGCTCGATTTTCTGCATCCACCTTCCTCTTCTTTGGCAGTGCCATCCTGACCCTTCAATGTTGGAGGAGGCAGCAATGCCCAAGGAGTCCAAATCCAAGGTAGATAAGTCCAAACTCAGGATGTGAATGTTGCAAATTGGAGTGTCTCAGGGAAATCAGCAGGGACTTTAGGCCAGCTAGGTTTTAAATTTTAGTCCAAAATAAATTTCTTGACCAGTAATTGTCCTTCTATGATTTTCTAATTACTTTTATGACTTTCTGTGTCCTAAAAATTACCCCAGAAAAATGTTTTAGATGACGTCTCTACCTAAAGCTGAACCTGAGGTATGAGAAAAACTCTAAAATGCACTCTGCATGCATTAAATGTAAGGTCTGCTAACACAAAAGTGCTCTGCACACTTTTTTCTTGGACCCCAGGCCAATTGTTTCCCCACTTCATGCTGAGATAGGTTATATAGAAGACAAGAAAACTCAGCCCTAATGAAAATAACAGAAATAACATTTTGGCTGCCGTATAGCTCACTCCTAATTAAACCCTCAAATAGTCCCTGGGCAGCACCAGTTGTCTTAGTAAAGAAGGACGGGTCTACACTATTCTGTGTTGACTATAGAAAACTCAATACCATCACGAGGAAAGATGCTTACCCACTTCCTAGAGTGGATGACACACTAGACACTCTCTCTGGTGCTAAATTGTTCACCACCCTTAGCGGTTATTGGCAAGTTGAGATGGGCACTGCTGACCAGGAAAAAAACAGCCTTCTGCACACATGAAGGGTTATTCGAGTTTCAAGTGATGCCCTTTGGCCTTTGCAATGCCCCAGCTACATTTCAGCGACTGATGGATATGGTGCTTGTGGGCATCCAGTGGAAGAACTGTCTAGTTTATTTGGATGACATAATTGTTATTGGAAAGACATTGAGGAACATCTATCTAATCTGAAAGAAGTATTTGAGAGATTAATGGAGGCAGTACTGACATTCAAACCCAGCAAGTGTAACTTCTGCTCGCCACAGGTGGAGTTCCTAGGACATGTGTCTAGAGATGGTGTGCACACCGACCCACGCAAGACGGCTAAGGTGGCAAAGTGGCCAACACCCACTTCTAAGAAGGATGTGCAACAGTTTCTTGGTCTAGCCAACTACTATCGAAGATTTGTCCAGAACTTTTCTACTATAGCTAAACCTCTTCATCGGTTAACAGAGAAGACAGTAAAGTTTGAATGGACTGCTGAATGCCAGACATCATTCCAGGACCTTCGCCATGGACTTGTGACAGCACCAATCTTAACATTTCCTGACCACAGCCGAGTGTTCATCCTAGACACTGATGCGAGTGCAACAGGCATAGGAGCTGTGCTATCACAACCCCAAGAGGATGGAACAGAGAAGGTTATAGCATATGCAAGCAAGGTATTGCCCAGGCCGGAACGTAATTACTGCGTGACTAGACGGGAATTGCTTGCTGTGGTCACATTTGTTCAGCAGTTTAGGCCATACCTCCTGGGAAGACAGTTCCTTCTCAGGACTGACCACGGCTCCTTGACCTGGCTCTCAAATTTCAAGGAACCGGAGGGTCAGCTTGCACGTTGGCTAGAGAGATTACAGGAGTATGATTTTACTATCTCCCATCGCCCTGGACGGAAACACCAGAATGCAGATGCACTGTCACGAAGACCATGTACGCAATGTGGCATGTGGCAGAGAGAGTGACGACGGTGGCCTAGTCTCTGTGTTGAAAGAGAGTGGATCAATAGCCTCTGACCTTGTGAAGATGTCCACAGTAGAGATGCGACAGAAACAACTTAGCGATGGTCCAGTACAGCTTTTCCTACTACATAGCAAGAGAAAGAGATGAAAAACCTAGCATAGATGATGTCAGAAGCCAAGGAACCCGTTGCTCAACGTCTTAAAAGGGGGGACTATGCGTCAAAAATTAGAGATTTCTTTTTTTCCCTTCTTTTTTTCCTTCTTGTTGCAAACAATTTTTTGGTCCATGTAAGAGATCAAGAAACTACAAAGAGAACACATCTTGCATCGTAAAGCTCATAACTTTTTTAACTTTACAAAAAAATGATAATTTTTATATCACTGGGTAGCCCTTCTAACTATCTATCTATTGTATGTGCCAAAATTTTAAGTACTCAAAGTATTAGCAAGTTATGGTGATTTGAAGTGGTGAGGTTGGGATCTTTCCTGGTGTTTTCCAGTTGCCAAAGCAGTGGCCTGCCACACAAAAACCACTACATTTTTTGATAATCTGTTCACATATTGCAGAATAGGGCCTTCTCTATCAGCTGAGCAAATCTGGGACTTTAGTCTTGATAATTAGGGGAGTTATGAATTGTACTGCAAGATAGATCAACTTATTTAGGGATCTTGATATATCTACCGAGAAAATATGTCTGCAGAGACATTCAACATAATAAAAAGCATAAGGAAATAGGGAATAAAATGACCTGCATATACAACAAAAGTTATGGCGATTTATAATACTTTGGTGGAGCTGACGTACAGTCCCCCCCCCCCTTTCCAAAGTTTTAGAGACATAGGATGCTTCTTTTCATAGTTATGGTGGATCTACTTCATCATACAGTACCTAAAATTCTCGAGTGTAACTTGCAGACAGCTATAATGAATGCCTGAGGCTAGAGGGCTTTAACCCTTTCACCGTTGACTTTATTTTGAAAAATTACAAAAAATTGACTTGCATAGACATATGCAATGCTATTTCAGCAAAGGTTGACTAAAGTCCTTAGCAACCATAGTTCACATGAAAGCCCTTATAATGACCAACATTGTGGTAACCTACAGTTGCCATAGAAACAAACCACAATGTCATGAATCTAATTAGAAGTTTTGAGTTCTGGTTTCACAGATAATTAACAATTGTAGTATTATGATCTATGTACGTGCACACACGTATATGGCCTTATTTCATTTCCCCCTCTAGTATGGTATATAATCAAGGTGTTTTCAGCCACTCAGACAGTGAAGGAGGCTTGATAAGATACTGGCCAGCATACAAGAAGACATCATTGTGCCACACTACCACACACTACCACACACTACCACAATGTAATGTATAGACACCATCTAGGAATATATATTTTCACATTTCATTTACTCTTATAACACTTGGTACACAATGTATGTATCATCAAACATGACTGGTACAAGAAGCCATTGAGGTATCCAAATGAATACTGGAAGTTACTTGACTACGTGTACTCAGACGTCCAAGTTGACTACTCCTAGCTCTACTACTGCCTCTAGTTCTGCGACTACGCTGACCAACAGGCCTTGAATGAGTATGAACCGAAGGAATAAGAACTCCACAAGAAGTGGCTTTGAGGAAGGGTGACAGTGAAGGGGTTGGTTGCACCATACCTAAAAAGAATAATGTCAACATAAACAAAAAGTATTGCCTCCTCGACCTAATGAATTTATATATGACGAAAGAACAGCTAAACAATTCTATCCAGAACATGCTTTACTTGCTAGCTACTTAGCTAGCAAGTAAACAAAACTCACTGGCATAGTCTTCTTCGTCACTGCTAGACTCTCCTCCGCCCAAACAGACTATCGAGCGGCACCGCTCTCGCCAGAAAATTGTCCAAAAAGTATCTCCCACCCATCCCTAGCACAATTTCATCTTATAGCTAGCGGTCGAAGTAGGCAGTTGTATATCATTTATATAGCTCTCAAATTTGATCGGCTAGCTGTCTTACTCTTTACGAAGTACGACTTATCGGATAAGGGACAAAAGTGGCGAGCGAAGTGCCTTGTAATATATTCCTCAGCAAATGTGGAAGCTATAATTCTCAATGGAACCGCTGACTTTCAAATCTAAAACGGAAGAATTACTCTCCACAGAGAATCATAACTCTATTTCATGCGCACCCCCGAGTTCAGGAACTACTGGCAGCTCTACTGGTAGTTCACCTCTGCAGCAGAGGTGTTTGGCTGATTTTTTGTCTACTGCACACACTCTAGCTTCAGCCTCAGCGGTCTGTCATGCAGCTTTGAAGTGCCCACCGCAAAGTGCAGTGTTGGAGAAGGAAATACCTTTAGTGGCTTCCATCAGATCAGTTCTAGATCTCTGTGGCAAATGTGGTGAACAGGGCAAACGGAACTGGATTTTGTGTGATTTGTGTAGTGTTTGGTATCACCAGACATGTGTAAAATTGACAAAGAGACAAGCTGATGTTCTGAATGAATGGATCTGCCCCCGTTGTCGCCCTGCCCCCCATACTCATCCCCAAGCTTCTGATATTCAACATGCTGTAAATGCTGCTACTGCAAATGCTAGTCAAAATAATGTTGTTGCTGGTGAAGGTGCCCCTACACAGACTCCTGCGCCTACCATTTTCAGATTTTCACGTGTTGGGACCGTACTTAGAAGGGTTCCAAAAGCCTCAAGGTTCCAAGCCGCTAAGTTGTTGACAGATATCCTCAATAGGGTCGTGCTAGAAAACAGTATACCTGCATGGGAAAACCTCCTCAACTTCGCCAGAATATGTTTCTTGAACCCTAACAGAGTTCGCTGCGGAAAGAAATCAAAATCTCTAGCAACTCTTATCAACCATCAAATAAAAGATTTCTCCGAAAACCTTCACTTACAAACTCCTGCTGACTTGCCTGCCAAAAATCCTAAAAAATCATCAAAATCACTGTCCTCACTAGTTTCTGTCAAGCTCGCTGCGGGGGATGTCCGGGGAGCTGTGAGAATTCTTTCTTCTGATTGTTCCTTACTAGAAAGCACACCTGAAATTATTGAGCAACTCAAACAAAAACACCCCGAACCACATGTCCATTCTGATTTGCCAGAACCTCCTACTGTTGAAGATTGTTCTGATTCGATGATTCTCTCAATGGATGATGTGAAGAAAAGTTTAAGCTCTTTCAAAAATGGAATAGGAGGAGGGCCAGATGGGTTGCTCCCACAACATTTAAAAGACCTTACCTCCGATGCTCTGGGAGATGTGTCAAAGAAACTGCTTGAAGCTTTACTAAAGTTCCTGAATGGTATTGTGCTCTGTGGAAAAGTACCTGTTTCTGTTTGTCCTATATTCTATGGGGCTACTCTGGTTGCCCTCTCAAAGAAGGATGGAGGCGTGAGGCCGATTGCGATGGGTAATACTTTGAGACGCCTCGCTGGGAAGGCCACCATGAGAAAACTCAATGATTCATGCTCTTCATCTTTCAGACCTCATCAAATGGGAGTAGGGACGCCTTCAGGCGCTGAAGTAGCGACACATGCCTGCAGACGATTCCTCACTAATGAAGACTCCAAAAGGAAAGTTCTACTCAAGATTGATTTCAAAAATGCTTTCAATTCTGTGCGGAGAGACGTTGTGCTACAGAAAGTCCTGGACAAAAACAAGTCCGTTTATCCTTTTGTTTGGCAATCCTATTTTAAACCTTCAAATCTTTACTTTGGGAGCGAGACCTTGTTGTCAAAAGAGGGCGTGCAGCAAGGAGACCCATTAGGCCCATTCTTATTCTCACTTGCAATCCAGGATATTGTTGAAGACTGCCAAAGTGAGCTGAATATTTGGTACTTGGATGACGGCACTCTGAGTGGAGAGGCTGACACTGTTCTCTCGGATTTTAAAAAGATCATTGAGGCTGGAGACTCACATGGAGTCATTGTGAACCCTGCAAAGTGCGAACTGGTGATCATCGGTGGCGAAGACGTCGCACTGACTGCGCGCAAATTCCAAGAGTTGGCGCCTCAGATTAAGATCGTGGACGAACAAGACCTCACTCTCCTTGGAGCCCCAATATTGTCTTCAGCAACAGATCATGTACTCCAACACAAACTAGATGACCTCAACAGAATGCTCTCTAGGCTAGTGGAGATTGATGCCCATGATGCACTATTCTTGTTGAAAAACTGTTTTGCGATCCCGAAATTGACTTACTTCCTGAGATCTTCACCCTGCTTTGAGTCATCTATTTTGAAACTATACGATGAAAACATCAAATCCTCACTCGAAAATATTCTCAACATTCTGATTACACCTCAGATTTGGAACCAATGTTCGCTCCCTGCTGGCTTGGGCGGGATGGGAATCAGATCTGCTGTTGACTTATCCCTGCCAGCCTTTATTTCCTCAGTCTATGCCTCTCAACCTCGAGTTCTTGATGCTCTTCCTGACTCCTTCCGAAGAGGAGAGTACCCTGAACTAGACACTGCCATCTCTCGGTGGAAGGAGTTGATGAACACCGCAGAGCCCCCATTGCAATTACCTGTCCAGTCTGCCTGGGACACTCCCTTATGTCAACTGAAACTAAATAATCTACTTGAAGATGCACAATCAGACATGGAAAAAGCAAGGATCCTGGCCGTCTCTTCTCCTCACGCGTCTGATTGGTTGAATGCGATTCCTATTCCGTCACTTGGTTTGAAAATGGACCAGAATCAGCTCAGGATCGCTAGCGCTCTTCGTCTTGGTTCACCCCTGTGCCATCCTCATGATTGTATATGCGGCACTAAGGTGGAGTCAAATGGAACACATGGTTTGAGTTGCAAGAAGAGCGCAGGGAGATTTGCCAGACACGCTCAAATCAACGACCTCATCAAGCGAGCTCTGTCAACTGCTCACATTCCTTCAGTCCTTGAGCCCAGTGGTGTTAGTCGAACCGATGGGAAGAGACCAGACGGCATGACGATTTTTCCTTGGAAAAATGGACGGATCATGATTTGGGACTACACTTGCTCTGACACCCTGGCGCCTAGTCATATTGCTACCTCATCAATTGCCCCCTGTAAAGTCGCTGAAAATGCAGAGAAGGCCAAGTTGATGAAGTACGCCAACCTTCAGCGAGACTACATCCTCGAACCAGTCTGCGTGGAGACACTTGGACCATGGGGACCGGGAGGACTGAAGTTAGTCCAGGAAATTGGCCGAAGGATCGCTGCGGAAACCGGAGAGCAGAGAGGGACCCAGTACTTGCTCCAGTCGATAAGTGTTGCTGTGCAACGAGGCAATGCTGCAAGCGTGATGGGAACTGTAGCTAATACCAGAAATCTGGAGGAGATTTATTATTTAATGTGATTTTACATGTTTTTGGCATTAAAAATTTGGAGAGAAAAAAAAAAATTTCAGGATCAACGCTACTCTTCCCAAGTTAGGAATAGATTACTTCACCTTCCTCGCTGCTACTTTCGTCCTCTGATAGGACGTAGTCGTCGTCTTGAATCCTAGAAAGAACTTGGTCTAAAGTTAGTCTGACCGTCATTTCCAACTTATGAATGGTCAGCGATTTCAATTTTACTTTACCTTAGTTACCGAACCCGTACGGCTCTTATATTCGGCACGTACGTAGAGCAAGAATTGAGCTATTTTTTTATATTCATATCTTAATTTACAACCGAACGATTGATTTTTTAATGATTTTTCACTGATAATTATGTGGTTTGGACGTATATATACGCTTATGACGGTGAGTGGGTTAATGGACAATTTTTTTTAAATTATTCCATTAGGTGATCAACCATAACTAGGTAGTCGAGCATCAAAAGCCGGTTCTCTTGCTAGGAATTCAGGCATTCATATGACGTTTCCCAATTTTAGATGTATATAACTCTGGCATGGTTATTACCTAGGCTACATTTTAAATTTAATAAAAGAAATCGACCTTTAGGCAAGTTCACACATTGAAGAGCGAAGAAGCCATGGAGCAACAGAGTTGAAGCCATGGAGCAACAGAGTTGTAACCATAAATTTTGTGGGTGTTTATGGGGGGGGGGGGGATGCTAGTCAGCCATTAATTAATCTTTTGGGTGCCTGTGCAGTGCCCATCAAACAAAGTCTAGGTGAGTCGTAATATATCCTGATCTATCGGCTCACTTTCCCAAGGTTGACCTGGGACTCGATGGGACAGTTTTCTACAAAGTGGGATTACTTTTGCTCTAACTTGGCAATGTTAGTCCCAGGAGAAAGCTAGCTGCTAGAATCCGAGCTTGAGCCTGCCCAAGGGATAGATGGGAACCCCAAAAATTGGTGTGGACGGGACCATTTTTGTCCCTCCTTACTGACTCCCAACAATGAGCTACAACTGATGTTGGCATGCTCTTAACCCACTCACCGTCATAAGCGTATATATACGTCCAAACCACATGATTATCGGTGAAAAATCATTAAAAAATCAATCGTTCGGTTGTAAATTAAGATAATTATGAATATAAAAAAATTGCTGAATTCTTGCTCCACGTACGTGCCGAATATAAGAGCCGTACGGGTTCGGTAACTAAGGTAAAGTAAAATTAAAATCGCTGACCGTTCACTTTTTGAATAAGTTGGAAATGACGGTCAGACTAACTTTAGACCAAGTTCTTTCTAGGATTCAAGACGACGACTACGTCCTATCAGAGGACGAAAGTAGCAGCGAGGAAGGTGAAGTAATCTATTCCTAACTTGGGAAGAGTAGCATTGATCCTGAAATTGTGCTATCGATGGGTGGGAGATACTTTTTGGACAATTTTCTGGCGAGAGCGGTGCCGCTCGATAGTCTGTTTGGGCGGAGGATAGTCTAGCAGTGACGAAGAAGACTATGCCAGTGAGTTTTGTTTACTTGCTAGCTAAGTAGCTAACCAGTAAAGCCTGTTCTGGATAGAATGGTTTAGCTGTTCTTTCGTGGGACAATCCATATACAGTAGACCCTCGCTAATCCGGACCCCGTTAATCCGAAACCTCGCTAATCCGAACGGACATTAGGTAGCAAAAATAATAATAATAATAATAATTTAAAAAAAATATTAAAAATATTTTTTAAAAAATTAAAAAATTAAAAAAAAATTTAAAATAAAATAAAAATAAAAAAAGTCGTGCCATTATGAACTTTGAAACTACCACGAGCCTGTCATACGATGCAGCTAGCCCTAGCCCTAGCCCCTAGCCCTAGCCCTAGCCCTGAGATCCTGGCCCAGCTGGGGAAGAAAAGCTACAAGTTACTATCTGAACAATATGGAGTAGGTGTCTCCACTATGTCAGACATAAAGAAGAAGGGCAGCGAGTTGCGAGGATGCAAAGAAAGATGGATTCTGGAGATCTGCTAAAAGAATGAGGATGGGAAGGGAACATAATGATTAAAAATTACTTGTACTCCCAGTATTCAACCCACACCTGCAAAAAATAAACAAATTCAGAGTTCAATATAATGATATTCATACATTTCACTAATCCGAAAATTTCACTAATCCGAACTACTCAGATCCCCAGGCTATTCGGATTAGTGAGGGTCTACTGTATAAATTCATTAGGTCGAGGAGGCAATACTTTTTGTTTATGTTGACATTATTCTTTTTAGGTATGGTGCAACCAACCCCTTCACTGTCACCCTTCCTCAAAGCCACTACTTGTGGAGTTCATATTCCTTCGGTTCATACTCATTCAAGGCCTGTTGGTCAGCGTAGTCACAGAACTAGAGGCAGTAGTAGAGCTAGGAGTAGTCAACTTGGACGTCTGAGTACACATAGTCAAGTAACTTCCAGTATTCATTTGGATACCTCAATGGCTTCTTGTACCAGTCATGTTTGATGCTACATACATTGTGTACCAAGTGTTATAAGAGTAAATGAAATGTGAAAATATATATTCCTAGATGGTGTCTATACATTACATTGTGGTAGTGTGTGGTAGTGTATAGTGTGTGGTAGTGTGGCACAATGATGTCTTCTTGTATGTTGCTGGCCAGCAAGCCTCCATCACTGTCTGAGTGGCTGAAAACACTTTGATTATATACCATACTAGAGGGAGAAATGAAATAAGGCCATATACGTGTGTGCACCTACATAGATCATATTACTACAATTGTTAATTATCTGTGAAACCAGAACTCAACAAAACTTCTAATTAGATTCATGACATTGTGGTTTGTTTCTATGGCAACTGTAGGTTACCACAATGTTGGTCATTATAAGGACTTTCATGTGAACTATGGTTGCTATGGACTTTAGTCAACCTTTGCTGAAATAGCATTGCGTATGTCTATGCAAGTCAATTTTTTGTAATTTTTCAAAATAAAGTCAACGGTGAAAGGGTTAATAGATGATGATAAGCGAATGTGTCTGGTTGTAAGGAATCCAGGGTTGTAAGGAATCCAGGCAGAGCATTGCCAACCATGAGCTACAATTAGTTGGTTTAATTTTGGCATGCTCTTAATTTAAATGATAATAAGTCAGTGTGTCTGGTTGTAGGGAGTTCAGGTAAAGTATTCCCAGCTATTAGCTACAACTAGTTGGTTGATGTTAGCATGCTCTAGGGGGGATTAAACTTTTTTTTAAATTATTATTATTATTATTTTTTATTTTTTCTAGTCATTCTATAGCTTCACTATTAAACTAACTGAATATCGAGTTTCAACATTTTATTGTCGACCATTCTGGAGTTATGATACTTTTTATCCTCCTATTTCATCGCCCATCTCTGCGCGATGAATATGCTTTCCTCTATAGATATTCAGTAGCTGTTAGAAAGTACAGCTGACAAAGAGCTTGCGAGTAGTGCCAGAATTAAAAAACAGTAAGATACGGCTATTCTAGATTGGTGAACTTACTCTGGATTAGCTGCAACAACATTTGGATTTTTATCGCACCAGTGCCTAAGAGAACAAGGCATCCACCGGTCATATCAGTGTTATTATTGTAAATGTGAACTGTTTTCCTGTTGTTGTTTCAGAATTTTATTAGGTACATGCTGGAATTGAATTAACACTAGACAAGTATATATAGCACGGTCTGCTATGATATATTTTATTCACATACATGTACATGGGTGTATTTGGGGTGGGGAAGGGGGCATTAGTCACCCCTCCCCCCTTTCAAATTTTGATACTGGGTCAAGCCCTAAAAAAAATTCTCATTCGTCAAATATGTTTTGCCCCATCCAAGTCCAACTTTTCATCGCAACCCCCCCCCCCCCCCCCCCCCCCCCCCCCCTCCCATGGCATGGTTTCTATATGCATCCCTGCTTCAACTAAATTTGTTGCAATTAAATAAAATAGACTCTCCCCTCTCCCTGTTGTTGTTACTAGATGAGGAGTGTACATTTTGTACGCTGCCTCAAAATTTAATGGTCCACACAATCCTTTGCAATGACTGAGCATTTATACTTTTGTAGGCATTCCACTGCTAAGGATAAAAGATGATATTCGTCTCTGGACTCAGAAGTGTTCAAGGTACTGTAAGTTCCAATTTTCTTATCTGCTCTCTCACTGGATCAATAGTAGGTGAGCTTGGTTGAGCATTGTTACAAGCATGTGAAAAGTGGTGGGGCTGGAAGGCAATATTTTTGGCACAAGCACAGGGGTTGAGTCTGACAATCTCGTACGGTTAGAAGGTGGGTGCGGAATACTTGCATTGTGGTATATTTTGTCTGCATGTTAGCTTTGCTGACTCAGCGATACTTCCATGTTCTAGAACTGGTTGTCCGTTAAAGCTTTCTGTCCAGGTGCTCTAACACTGCACAAAACAATGCACATTAGTCACGTCTATAAATTAAATAATGCCCATTAATGTGCATTATTCTGGTCCAAGATAAGTAGTTTGATGCAAAATCAGAGCAACAAATTAAAGCGTTCAAATAACTACGTGAGTTTGCGTTCATTCACTCTTGTCTTTGTGATGCTGCAATTCGGAACTTTGTAGCCGGCTGTATACTATCTGTGGCCAGCCACCAAACTAGCTAGTACATCGCTAGAGAACTGTTGCTTTGTTTTTACACCCTCGTGCAGTTTCAACTTCCGTTCGTTCTGCCTTTCCCTCAGATCTCTCCTCTTCTCTGCAGCAAATGATTCCTACCCATCTATTGGTTACTGATCACCAACAAGAAAGGGATGAAGGAAAAAGCACATCTCAATAACAGCTACAGTTTATTGACATTGGCAAGCTGTTTATTTTTGCTTCGTACGGTTCTTTTCGGTGTTACTGTGGACGCTATGAATTCTCATTGATGCGCATGAGCATTTTTCTCTGACCCAACATGCACACATCTGTTTATTAAGTGCAGTGTGGACAGGTTTATGTTTGCATTCGCCGATGTGACAGGCTTGCTTGGCGTACCTTTATGTTTCTTTATCGTTCCCTTGTGTTGCTCCTACCTGTTGTAGTTGTGATGTATAATAGCTTGACAGAATAGCAACTGTAGTGAAGTTCCAATTCAGTTCAGTGAAGGACTGCCATAAGTGGATATATCAGGAAACTTGGACTATTCATGTGTGCACACATAGAAATTACCAAAATAACACTGTGGTATATTTAGAGTGGGTATTTTATTTTTTCTGTTGAATATTTTCTTTCTGACTTAAAATACGTGTCTGCAAGGAAGGTTATTGAATTACAAAGACAACAGACAGTACCAAACACTACCTATACATGTAAGCATTTCATTGCTTCGCTGCACTGGCTCAAAATCCACAGGAGCTCTCCAAAATTGTGGGTAATGGATATTTATTACTCTTTTTAGTTGTGTTAGTTCCTTTGAGGGAAGTCCTTGGAGGTGCCAGTTTCCTTTTGCTGGGCACTGAAGGAGAATGTCATTGTCTAGTATAGCCTCACGTGCAAGTTTGCATGCAAGAGTCCCGGCTCTACATGCTCCTTGCCGCTTAGGATATTTACCAATGATCCCTTCCCTGTTTATAGTCACTGCCTGTTGATGTCGCATGAGAGTAGGGCATCCATCATAGCACCAACTGATAGTTTTGGTGGAGGATGTGCAAGGAGATGAGGTCTGAGGAGGAGCAGGGGTCAGGATATGAGGAGGAGCAGGGGTCAGCGTATGAGGAGGAGCAGGCAGGGGTCAGGCAGGGCTGCATTGAGGGGGTGGGAGGTCATTAGCCCCTTGTTGATTCTTCCATAGAGATCTTGGGATGTTGTATTATTTATTAGTGTAACAAGCCATATAAACTTCAATTTTGGTATTGCTTACATAAATGACTCAGTAGGCTGGGTCAATTTGACCCACCATCATACTCAATGAGTTAACAAAAGGTGCTAATTATAAAACTGACAATCCAAGCCAATTAACAAGTCAGAGATGCTAAATGGATTTTTGGCAATCTCGACTGAACACAACAACTAATTAAGCGGGCAGCTTCTTTTACTGTGTACGTCAGAAAAACAGAAAGGCCACAAAATAAGATTGTGAACTAACTTTGCCAAATTTATAGGATTTAGGATTCCATGCCAACTTTCTACTTAAAAAATCACAGAAATTGGACAGGAACTGCATGTCTATTGTTAAAATATTGTTTATTTTCGATTAGTTTCTATTAAATTATTATTTTAAGATACTCCAATTATAAACCAACTGCAATTATAAAATTAATAATAAAATTAAAATATAATTAAGGTCCTCACCCTGCGTTCCTGTCCAATTTTGTGATTTTTGAAGCAGAAAGTTGGCATGGAATCCTGAATCCTGTAAATTTGGTAAAGTAATGTCACAATAATTATATATTTTTGTGACATTTCTGTTTTTGTGATGTTGGGGTCAAGGTCTTTGGAAATTTTACTCATGACGGTGGTGCTGATTGGCTGTCAGCCAAGTGCAAAATCCTGAAAATCTTGGAAAATCGAGTTTGAGGCGAAATACCAGGGTGTTCCAGATGAATATCCTCATTCGACCAATACATTTTAAGTCACGGCAACTTGGAAGTACCCAGTATATAAGATACCAAGGGAAGCTTTGATCTCTTCCACAGAGACATTTGACCACAGACGTGCTCATGGTGTAGTGCTCTGTTGTGCCCCATATTTATTGGTTTCAGTAACCAATAGCTGCCATACTTCATCAGCCCCCAAAAAATTTCCAAACAGCTGACCTAAGTTTTTACTAAGGCTGCTTTCTATTACTAAGGCTGCTTTCTATCCACATCAAATATGATTCATTGCTCAAGACTCTGTTTCCCTCGGCCCCAAATGACGGTGTCTTTGTCCTCAGTTTGACAGGAGGTGGAGAGTTTGACAGGAGGTGGAGAGTTTGGCATATTCTGAAACACTGGAACAGGAAGAATAAGGAGAAAACACCCTTAACCCTTTCACTGGCATAAGCGACTTAAGTCGCGAAAACTGATTAGTCGTGACGAAAAAATTCTTAAAAAATTAACCGTTCGCGGTATATACTTCAAAAATTGCACGAGTATGCCTAAAGCATGCCTCTAATATACCCCTGAATATCTGGAAAATACGGAATGAGGAAAGGGAAGTAAACGTGCCAGCAAACATCACTTCCGGTTCATTCCCGGTCTCGAAGAAGAAATGGCGACCCGCTTTAGTAGAGACGAAGCGTTAAGACTTCCTATTTGAGGATTACTTCGGCCTGTACGAGATTGACGTTAGTGAAGAAGAGGAAGAAGGCGCCTGTGCTTACCTGGGAAGTGGTGTAGTTGACGGTGATGCTATGACAGCTATAACAGAAGCTGTTGGCACCGACCACGAAGTAAGTTTTCAAAGTATAGGTCGCCCTACTCTGCCAAGCGAAGCTTCAGACAATAGTGAAGATCATGAAGACTTCCCCCAAGGTAATAATAGATAAGAGTTGTATAGTAAAGTCTAGTAACTAGCATAATAATAGGAACTATTTCTCCTTGGAAGGTCGTTTCACTCATGGACCTGGAGGAGGATGAGGAAGCAGCAGAGGAGAAGACAGGGTTGGAGGAGAGGTTATTATTTATATATATATATATATTTTATAATGTAGCATTATGTGTTTGTCTGAGTTATGCTGAACATGCAGACCTTCACAGTGCCAAGCATTGCCCTTTTATTTTTTATCTATATTTATAATTATGTTATGCACACTTTGCACATACTTTTATTTGTTTTTCAGTTCAGTACTATGGACCCTAGCCCTTACTTCCTCTTTGTTATGCTATTCACATCTTTGTGATTTGATATAAAAATGTTGTTGACAAATAGTTGTTGTTGACCAAACGTTAACTAGCTAACATTGCTGATTTCATGTGTATGAAACCGAGCTGAAATAGCCTTTTAATGATATTCACATCTTTGTGGTTTGTTATAATCAACCCAAAAATTGTTGTTGACAAACAGTAGTTGCTGTTGACCAAAAGTTGACCGGCTAACATTGCTGGTTTCATGTGCAATATGAAATTGAGATGATATAAACCCGATATAAATCCTTTTATTTTACTTCCTGTCTCTTATAACAATATTCACATTTCTGTGGTTTGTTGCTAAGCAACTAAAATTTACCATAAGGTCCCTTCATGCATCAGCTATCTCCTGATATATAGTTGTTGGGTACTTGTCTTCATGTGGTCCTCTATAATAAAAAAATGTGAAATTGTGTCAATTTTTGTAAAAAGTCCTCTGTAAATCTGCCAGTGAAAGGATTAAATACAGGACATACCACATAATTGTGTACTTTAACAGAAAGCTTCACCTGGGCACTGGCTTTCTCCATGATATATATTTCTTCCACTGTTAATCAGTTACCTCCATCTTGGGAACAAATACCTGATCGGGGAGGGGGGTGGGGGGGGGGGGGGGTGGCAATGCAATCCTTGACAATATTCTTTAGACCAAAAATAGAAATTACATCTCTAGCAATAATTTTTGTGCAAAACACCACATGCATTGTATGTAAGACTAACATCCTTATATGGCCATGTCTGGCCATGTATGATTGAATTGTCAGTTAGTAGCATAACAACCTGTGCCATGTGTGCTGCTTGCTATGGTATTCAATATCCATATTAAAAATCTTGAGAAAACTCTACTGTCATGTATCGTACTCTGATATAATTATTGTTAGCCCCTTGCTACGGTGTTGTTATGCAGCTTTCACAGTTACACCCCACCTGTATGAGAAGCATCTAGTTTGTGTTATATATAAATGTGCACACCAATATGTACTCCTCATTGGTGTTGACACCTCCCAACCAACCACCAAGTCTGCAGGAACCACTATGTAAACTAGACAGCCTCCATTCATTCAATCTCTGGAGGAGTGCAGTTGGTAATATATTGAAATCTAAACCCCCCTTGCTCATGTGCACTCATTATTGCTATGTAGATAGGTATGTCATCATGGCTATTCTCCCTGTAACATTTTGTAATTAAATGCAGATCAGAAATTTTCTAGCACGCTAGAAAAAATTAAAAAAATTAAACAGGACATGTCTTTGTCCTTGGCAGGTCGACGGACAACTATAAAAACACTGAAGCAGGAAGAATTAGGAGAAAAACCCTTAAAAACAGACACACATAATTGTGTACTTTAACCGATTAAATGCCGTAAGCGCCATATGGCGCGAGACCTTACATCCTTCGCCACACAAAAATATATAAAATGAACCGTTACGAGCTAACAGCGCCGGTTGGGTTCTGCACATGCCTAGTAGACTAGAGAACGTCACAAAAATGATTATTTCCGGTTGATGCATCGTGCAACAAAAATCCTGCGGTTGAACGCCATTTTTGTTGGTCGAGCTTTTTTTTTAAACTGCTCAAAGATGCTCTCCTGTGAGGACGTTATTTCTCAACTTTTAGCCGACGATTCTGGCGATTCTGGGTCAGATTCATTTGGGGAAGAAGGTCAAGACATCTATGCATACCGAGGAAACACTCTGGATCCAGTTGCTCTAAGAGAAAAGGCGCGCTTGGATGGACTTCTCGATTGTAAGTTTCTTCTAACCTTAGCGCTTCATAGCGCTTCATAGCCTTTGTTTACCATAGTCAACTGAGAGTGTACTATTGCCAAATACTAGCTTATTCTGTTGGTATTCCAAATTCAGACAGGATAGTTATAGAAAAAAGTTATAGCTAAGAGTGTAGGTTGGAGTTGTTGATGTTGATTTTCATTTGAATTTGAATTTTCAAATGTTGACCACAAACTTGATATATATATATATCTTGTTTTTCCCACCCTCCCCACTACTTTTCCTACAGCATCAGATGATGAGAGTGGAGATGAGGCATCTATGACTCCTTTTGTTACATTGGAGGATGAGGAAGCCTTGCCTGAAGTCTCTACAGGGCGTGGGAACACGACTGGTGCTGGAGTTGTGCGAGGGAGAGGCGGGCGAGGGAGTACTGGCCGAGGGAGAGGCGGGCGAGGGAGTACTGGCCAAGGGGGAAGCAGCTCAAGTGGTAGTGGAGTCGTAAGTGTTGCTAGTGGTCCTCCAAAAGGTACTGGTAGTAGGCGGGCCAGAGGTTATAGGCGTGTGCGAGCATCTGGCACTGGTTCTGTCCGAGCATCTGGCACTGGTTCTGCCCAAGCATCTGGCACTGGTTCTAGGCTAACTGAGGTCACAGGTAAGTGGGAAATAAAGGAGCCAACTCCTTTGAAATTGGACTATACAGCAACAGCTGGTCCAACTTCTTCATTGCTTGGTGCATCAAGTACATTTTTAGATGCATTTTACCTTTTTTTTACTCTTGAAGTGTGGGAACTCCTAGTAGCAGAGACGAACAGTTACGTTTCTAGGATGGCTAGTCTCTCCAGGCCATGGGTAGATACTAATATAGAGGAAATGAAAGCTTTTGTAGGAATGTTGATAATAATGGGAGTTTCCACACTTCCATACTTAGAATTGTACTGGTCCACTAATCACTCGGATTTGTCTGGATCTTTGGTTCGTAAAGTAATGCCTAGGACTCGGTTTTTGGAGCTAATGCGTTATGTACATGTAAATTCTATTGATGGTTTGTTGGTTACAAATTTTATAGAAGCTTGTTTATTGAATTCATTTATTTTGTTTTCTTCTGTCCGAGCTCCAATATCAGTAAGGAAGGGTAATTATCTAGAAGCTAGGATTGTTCTAGCTAAATCTTTGATTGGTTCTTTCTCTTCTCGGCAGCGTGCAGGTCAACGTTGTAGTCAGGCAAATAGTCAGCTAGATCGCCTCAATTTAAAACTAGGTCATTTCCCACAGTGCTGTGCAAAGAAGCGCTGTGTAGTTTGCATTAGTAAAGGTTACAGGCATGAGGCAAGGTCCCAGTGTTGTTTTTGTAAGGTTCCTTTGTGTGGTGGATCAACAGGCCGTGACTGTTTTCGTAATACCATACCTTGGTGGACTATCAGTAATGTTTATGCACCCCCTGCTCCTTTCTGTGCTTCTCTCTTGTTCCCTGCTCCTTCGTCTACTTCTCTCTTGTTCCTTGCTCCTTCGTCTACTTCTCTCGTTCCCTGTCCCTTCGTCTACTTCTCTCGTCTCTCCAGTATTCAAGTGTTATTCTTATCGTGGTATCTTGTGTAGAATAAAAACATGGTGAAATATCATGCTGGAGACCAAGCAAGCTATACCCAAGACTGAGCAAGTTCTACTCTACCCGTGACAGCAAGACCGGAGCTCTACCCAAGACACTCCCTTACATAATTGTGTTTTATATTACGGTTTTATTCTAGTATGTGTTAGCATTTTCACTCTCTTTTAATTTGTTTTTTGTATTATTATGTGTTAGCATTTTGATGGGAAAAACAACCCACTGGCTTTGCAGCTGGTATATAGAGGGTTTGTAAATAGATGCTCCATCTTGTGTTGGCATTATAATGTGTGTATAATAGTGTGAAAATATGAAAATATTCACCCCCAAGAAGATGACAAAGGTTTTATAATGCTGGTTAGTTCTGCCCAGTTGGTAAGGAAGGCTCGATTTTTTTACAGGAAGTAGAGCTATCATGTGGCTGAATATGACCCAAGTTTCATGGGTGGAGTCCCTGCAGAACGGAAGATATAAAAATAATAAGTAAAATACCTCGTTAATTCATGAATAATTTGCCCGCGGATACTAGGAATACGGCGTGCAATCGGTTAACAGAAAGCTTCACCTCACCTCACCTGGACACGTCTTTTTCCACGCCAAATAACGCACCCACTGCTCGTCAGTCACCTGAGTCGTCTTGGGCACATATACCTGATCGAGGAGGGGGAGGGGGGGGGGGGGGGGCATGCAATCCTTGACAATATTTTTTTTAGACCAAAAATATAAATTATATCTCTAGCATATGTCTTTAATCACACTAAAAACCAGGTCCTGAAAGTTGAGCTCCTTGCTAAGCTATAGCTAGAACACATGATTGGGGGGGGGGGGGGGGGGGGATAAATTCTGCTAGTATATCTGTTGAAGTTTATTCAGCTGGTAATATCTGCAGAGCTCCAAGATGGCTATTTTATGCACTAGTGGGAGGTAACAATTCTGCTAGCACATCTGTTCTATAAAGTGGCTGGGGTGAAAAGGGGGTTAGCGTAGGAACATCACATCCCTCCCCTGCTCATACCATATCTCCCCCTGCTCTTACAATATCTCCCCCTGCTCATACAATATCCCCCCTGCTCATACAATATCCCCCCCTGCTCATACCATATCTCCCCCTGCTCTTACAATATCTCCCCCTGCTCATACAATATCCCCCCCTGCTCATACAATATCCCCCCCTGCTCATACAATATCCCCCCCCTGCTCATACAATATCCCCCCCTGCTCATACAATATCCCCCCCTGCTCATACAATATCTCCCCCTGCTCATACAATATCCCCCCCTGCTCATACAATATCCCCCCCATCATACAATATCCCCCCCTGCTCATACAATATCCCCCCCCTGCTTGAGAACTGGTCTAGCACAGAGATCTATGGCTAAATAATAATTTGTAAGACTAAACATAATCACCTGCAGCTTCTTTCCTTCCATCTTTCCTTGACTATGATTAAAGTTACCATTCATGCCACTTGTGTTCATTCCGAACCCGTTACCACACATGTTGCTCATTCCAAAACCATTCATGCCACTTGTGTTCATTCCAAAACCATTACTGTTCATGCCACTTGTGTTCATTCCAAAACCATTACCCATGTTGTTCATTCCAAAACCATTACCGTTCATGCTGTTCATTCCGAAACCATTACCCATTTTGCTAATTCCAAAACCATTACCAATGTTGCTCATTCCAAAACCATTACCCATGTTGCTCATTCCAAAACCATTACCGTTCATGCTGTTCATTACAAAACCATTACCCATGTTGCTCATTCCAAAACCATTACAAATGTTGCTCATTCCTAAACCATTACCGGTCATGCCACATGTGTTCATTCCGAAACAGTTGCTGCTCATGCCAACACCATTCGTGCAAGACATATTGACACTTCCTTTGTTGAATCCCATACCCATCCAGAATTATTTAAACGGTTGGTTCCAAACCCCTGGTTGAGGCCAAAGGCATTAAAATCAGCCAATCCCGTGTTGCTGAACCCGAGACGATTGATTGCCATTTTGTTGTTCGTAGCAATAGCACTGAGTTCGGGACTCGGCACGATGTTATGATGGTCCATTTGCATAAATTGTGGATTCTGACTGAGATTTTGCTACACCTGGGTGCGTAAATCCAATTGAGTACCAGGACCAAGAGCCGGGGTGGTTTGCCCATTCTGTGCCGCAGAAAGATAGCCTCTAAGTGGGTTTTTTTATGTTCCTTGCTTGACAGAAGTAGCATTCCTGTTGGCTGTTTTTGCATTGACTGTTGTTTGATTAAGTGGCCTGTCCGCTATACACCACACATAGTTGTTGAATTACAACAGGTTGACCCCGGATTCACACAGGCTCCACTGAATCAGGGAAATGACAGCGATGAGGATCAGATGCGTACATGTGTGGAAGATTTCTTATTGAGATTATTATTAACTATTATTATAAAGTAAGAAATGGAGCATTCAATATACGAGACTCTTCTGATTGCAACGACCAGACAAATAATATAACAACATGCCCAGCAACTCTAAGCATGTATGATGCTTTGCAAGAGACGTGGTCTTAACATGAACATACATCATTCTAGCACGAAACACAGATCACTCTCTTACAATGCTGGAAGAGAGAGAAGCATTGATGATTGGGCTTAGCAGCACAGCTGTTGTTCGTTGAGTGAGCGAGGGCTTGTCGGGCTAGGAGCTTTGTGGAGGGCTTGTCGAGCAAGAGAGATAACTGCTTGTGTTGGCTGGCTGGCTGAAAATGATGCTTGCGACAGAATATTTATAGATTGTTTGTCTTAGCAGCTGCCTGTCTGCTGCAAGATAGAGACAGAAGGGAGCCAAAAAAACACCCAAAAAACCGAGAGCTCCTCCCTCATTCATGATGGCTTGTTGTTCCCTTCTTCCTCCTCCTCAATTATCCAGCCAAGTTACAAGAAGCAGTTGTTAACCCTTCCACCGCTGGATTTACACAGCACTTTTTAAAAATAGTGACGTTATTTTACATAATATATTATATTCAACCAGGAGTGCACAAATGTCCCTAGCAACCATGGTTGATGTTATAGCATTGTTGACAAACATTGTGGTCAACTGTAGGTTGCCTAGCAACTGACCACATACGATGAATATCATTATAACATTTGATTGTTTGTTTTGATTTGTATTTTTAGGCAGAATATGGACAGATAACTGTAGATTACATCATGATGTAAATATAATAAAATGACAGTGTCATATTTTACTAGGGCAGATAATTAGAAACCATAGCTAACTAACTACCTACTAGCTTTATATTATTATAGCTATATAGATGGATAGCTAGTACCCGCGAAGTACCCAGGTAAATGCAATTTTTTATACAAGTCAGAAAAAAGCAGTAATGCTAAAGGATCTTACATGTATGGCTATTTATTTTCCTGGGACATCTTGTTCCTGTTCTTCACCATCGTCAGTCTCAAGACATGGATCCCTACGCAAATCAGCGCTACTATCTCTGGACTGGCAAAAAACAGGTTCTGAATCTACGATGTCATTCAGAGTTGCTAGCTCTTCAGGATCTCTAGTCTGTTCTCCGTGGTAGGCAAATATCCCTTCTCCTTCCTCATCACTGCTTTCAACCTCAGACAGACCGAATTCGTCGTCATCCAGCATTGCCAAAACATCGTCCACATTTAGTCTAGAAGCCATTTTTTAATCGATCAGCTGAGTTTGACGTCACGAATACCTTGGTTACCTAGGCACTATACCTCAGCTATTTTAATTCCAGCTCTAGCTAAGCAAGGGACATCCCAGGTATATTTAGCACATGCGTAGCTAAAACGAACGATTTTATATATTTGTTTTTGTCGCGGTCATTTACAACTCCGCCATATGGCGGATACGGCGGTGAGACGGTTAAAGCCACCACATCCACCACCAGATCACATCACAGGAGACCAGCCAGGCCCAGAGAGATTGAGGCGATTAGATTAGATCCGGCCCCTCCTCAATTGTAGTCCTCCAGTAGTACACAGACAGCTGTTATTCTCTCAGTCCCTTGCGTGGAAGTGCAGCAGCTGCATTTTACCAACCCTCCCAAAAAGGCGGGTCGGTCCCACCCACGCCCACGCCGAGTGGTGTCGTGCCAGTCAGGCAAGGCAGGCAGTCAGGCAAGGCAGGCAGGCAGGCTGGCTGTCTCGCACAATCAGGAAGGGAAAAAAAGAAGAAGGGCAGTGTCATCATACATTATTATATTCATGCACATGCCTCGCCCTGTTTTTAATTTAACTATTGTGTATGTATTGGTTGATACATTTGTATAGTAGCTATATCATAAAATAATAATTTAATAGAATATGAAATAAATAAACAATATTTTAGGACATAATACATAATAGAGGTCTCACCCTTCGTTCCTGTCCAATTTCTGAGAGTTTTGAAAATTTGGTAAAGTAATGTCACAATCCTTCTTTTTTTTAACAGTTCTTTCCATGCATTCAGGGGTTCAAGGTCTTTGAAATTTGGGCCTTGATCCTGTCTCGGCTCTAGTGGCCAACTTATGCATGGAATTCATTGGGGAGCTGGCCTTGGAGTCACCACAACAAAACTTGTTCTATGAAGGAAAAAACAATACTTTCTGCATAGTAATGAGAGCGACAGAAATGACTCCTAAACCACCTGAACTGCCTCATGTCTACAATCAAGTTGACCTGTAGTTGGAGAGGGATGACCAGTTTCCTTTCCTTGATTTCTCACTGCATAGGAGAGGATAGGATGACTTTCTAGACTCCACAACATACAGTAATAAAATTTAAAAAAAGACACATGGATAGATACTTTCACAATGGTTCACACCAACCACATCACATAAGAAGACGGTTTGTTAAGAGCCTCTATGACACAGCCAGAAGAATGGCCACCATGCCAGGGAACTGAACAGGGAGAATTACTGGCTCTGACTAGTGGGTTTTTTCTAGGCCTTTTTTTTTAATGTCGGCTGAAAATCGTCGAACAAGTTCGAGCATCTATTGTCGCCTGTAAACTCCGTGTCTATGCAATTGTGGCCCGTCCACTCTGTAGGCTCGGTTGTTGCCATATGTAGCCTTCTACACAACCCACTGGGTAATTGATGGCAAGACATTCATAGGCAATATACTCAACAACCAAAGGCAAGACATGCATTAGTAGTAACCTCAACACTAAAGGCATAATGGGATGCGATGGCCCAATGTTCCTTTCTTTTCCATTGTAGATTAAACTGCAGAGAGTTTGGTTTGCTCACCTGTAGCACATTAAGTGAGTATGGTAGCAATTTCCACGATGATTGTTGGTGTTTGTATTTCCATTGAAAGTGACGAAGAAAAGTGTAATTGTATAAATTGCTTACCTGCATGGTCGACGTTTCCAATCTCGCAATTTCTGAAGATAAAGCTCTGTAAATGTTTTTTCTGTAATTGGACGAGCTTCACATATATGGTCCTCTGTTACCTTTGAGATGTGCCTGTGTGCACCCACATTCTACCACTTCTTCCAACCATATATCCACTACGTAGATGCAAGGAATGGATGCTAGTGTTCTTACTAAAGTGCAAGGACTAGTCCATGCAATCATAACTGAATGCAACCCTTCTTTCAGAGCATTTAATTATCGATAGCAGTGCAATGCAGCAGTGCTACAGGCATCATTGCCACTCATTGCTAGGTGCTGATATTAGTTGTGGCCCCATTGAATTCAAGGTCGTAAGAAGATGTATTTTTCAAGATTTTTATGCCTTTTTGGCTTTAGTTAATTGTATCTCAAAGGACTATCCTACACTTAGTGAGCATCTCAAAGGATGTGCTTTGCATCTAATGCTATGTAATTGTAAGGCTTCTGGGGAATTGGCTTGACCAGAATCCTGAATTCTTCCCCATATGTTGTGTGCACAGCATCCAGATGTTTGTGTGAGTTGTATGACATAATTGGATGAACAGTATTGAGCTGTGCAATGGTGATTGTGTGAATGTAATAGTTAGTCTATGGAGTGCTATAGAAGATACAATGAGCCCGAACAAATCATTCCATCAATTCATTATTCATTCATACCCTTCCTCCCCCTCCTGAAATTTATTTTTTATTTGTTATTATTGTACACTGCTACATCTTGCCCAAAGTTATGCTACACTGCTACAATTTTCAATTATTGTACACGGCTACATCTTTCCCCAAGCACTCTAATGTCAATGTCAAGATAGAACAATTGTGCCTGGCTTTTATCAAGGAGTATTACTGTAACTGTAGCCGTCTTTCTCAAATCTCTGGAAGTCGGGGATAAGGAGTTATGCAAATGCCAACTGAATATAACATTGGAGTGATTAAAAATATACAATAAAAATATATACATATGCAAAGAAAGAATGTCTAACAACATAAGCTTGCTGCTGCTGCAGTCTTCTCTTTTTATTGCTGTTCTCTCTCTTTCTCCCGTGTCAGTGGGGAAAAGGTGTTAAAAAAAATCTGTCTATTTTCATTTTGGCTTGTTTTTTCTTGTGTAGCTATATATATATATCTTCCAGTATATTTCTCATGATGTATGTGAACACTGTTATTGTATTTTATATTTTATTGTGCGTTTTTATGCGTAGCAATTATTATTATACATTTTTTGGTTGTAAGATTTCTACATCATGTTCACCTCTCACAATTTCATTGTTGTATTCCGGCAAGAAAGAAAGAAAAATGCAGGAACTATGGAATGTTGGTATTAGAAATATTAAGGAAAGTTGAAGCTCACTGGAATGATGCATAAGTCGTCATCTTACATCAAGATGAGACGGTGTGCTTAAGCAATTCATCAGCTTGTATTGAGATCAGGCGTCCAATGACATTAAATGGATGTATAATAGCCTTCTCTCTGTGAAGCTATACCCTGGTGGCAAACAATGCCGTGAAGATACTGATCACCAGCCAATGAAGCAACTTGAACTATGAAGGATGAAAAGTACAGATAATATATCTTCCATCTGCTATCCAGTGGAAGTTATCCATCATGTTGTCGATGGAGGAGGACATGACTTTTGACAGCTCCAACCATTAAATGTACATTAATGTACTCATTTCTACCTGTCCAAACTGAAGCTGTGCTGGATATATTTCCCCTAGGTTTCGTGGTCCTTTTTCTTATTTCAATAAATCACACTCAAAATGAAGTTGGTTTTATAGATAATAACTCATCATGTTAACATGATACACTTAACTTTCAGTTAACTTATTGCTTAATCCTTCACATATTGTTTAATTATTATAGGATGATGTTACTTTTTGTTTGTTATCTTCTACTTGTCACTATTTGGAATCCTGTCACAGTTTATCTGTTTGTGTGCATCAAAATAAAATTAAAAAACGAAAAATATGATTGTTCCTCCATTTTTGGTACGTAGCAGTTGCGAAATTATTACTTAGAATTGTCAGATTCATATGTACCTTGTACTTTAGAATTTTAATTGTGTTTTTTTTTGTTGTAATTTTTGTACGTAGCTGTCACCCTGTCATTACTTGAAATAGTGAGTTTCATAATTATGTACCTTTAGGATTTTGATAATTTGTGTTATCTTTTTTATTGTTATTTTTGTAGCTATGTAGCAGTCTCCCTGTCATTACTTGGAATTGTCAGTTTCATATGTATCCTGCACTTGATAATTTTAATACTTTGTGTTTGTTTTCTTATTGATGTTATTTTTGTACAGAAGATTAAAAAAAAATTATTTTAATTACTGCATATTGTGTTCCTTGCTGAAGAAATGAACATAACTTTGGACACATTTTATGGAACAAATATATTTTCTGATCTTTGACTTTAGCAGGAACTGATGAAGATGAAGTCCAGCCTCTGTTTGCCTGTTTCGCCACATGGCTATAGTTTAGACAATGTAGTTTTTTCAGTGATCATAAGCTGAAGAAGTAATTATGTTCGGACAAACTATTCCTCTTTCCAATGGATCACTCCACCAGACATATGGATCAAGTCAAACCTTAACAGTAAAGGAGTTATCCCAATAAATGCTGAATAAAATATGGGTATTAGTCAACATAGTGGGCATTTTTAACAGCAGTTTTTCCCCTTTAAAAAATCGTTCTTGTAATATATTATTGATTCATCCTCTATATTCATCCTCTATATCACTCGCAAGTCTTCATTACTCATTGTATTGGAAATAGTTTCTCTGTAGCTACTAGTCATTTTCATAATTACCTTGACCAGTGAGATAACTTTATTGTGTTCTTCAACCTTCTCTGTTTTACTAAACCGCAATGTGAGAGAGATTGATGTTAGGACTTCAATTTCCATACAAGCATCTTGAGAGTGGTTCGTTCTGAGATGTCGTATTACTTCTATACGTGGAATTATTGGTTCTACTCTGCTCCATGATAGGTGATATTTGTGCAAGAAGCACTGGTGCATCGGATGCAAGAAACCCAGACACATTTGTGAGATGCCAGCCGTAAAACCCATGTAGGTGTATTACGGTCTGCAAACGAACGTTGATGCAATATGCGCACAACTTTCAGCAACTTTGCTGCCCGAATATGTAGCAGGACAGCTTGTGGATGGGAATGCTGGGTCTGCAGCAGAGACACTAGGCAAGTTGAGTCAGTGACTAGCCCTAACTGCACTTCCATCTTTTTGCGAGGAGAAGTAGGTTGGCACGTCCGTCTCTCGTGTTGCAATTGTGTCATTAACCTTTGCAGATGCAGCTTTCAGAGTTACACCCCACCTGTATGAGAAGCATCTAGTTTGTGTTATATATAAAAGGACACACCAATATGTAATCCTTATTGGTGTGGACACCTCCCAACCAACCACCAAGTCTGCAGCTATGTCAACTAGACAGCGTCCATTCATTCACTCTCTGGAGGAGTGTGCAGCCTGTGGTAATATATTGAAATCTAAATCCCCCTTGCGCATGTGCACTGTAGAGAGGTATGTCATCATGGCTGTAACATTTTGATTAAATGGCAGATCAGAAATTTTCTAGCGTCGTAAAATATGCAAAAGTACATGTCTTTGTTCTCGGCAGGTCGACGGAGAGTTTTGGCATAGTCTGTGAAAACACTGGACACGTCTTTTTCCACGCCACCAAATATTTTGCCCACTGCTCGTCAGTCACCTGAGTCGTCTTGGGCACATGTACCTGATCAAGGAGGGGGGGAGGTGGGGGCAATGCAATCCTACAATGTACTTTAGACCATAAATAGAAATTATTATCTGTAGCATGTGTCTTTAGTGTGCCTAAAGATCAGGTCCTGAAAGTTTGAGCTCCTTGCAAAGCTATAGGTAGACCAGATCATTGGGGGGTGGGGGGAGGAGGGGGTGGATAAATTCTGCTAGTATATCTGTTGAAGAAGGGTGCTCAGCTGGTAATATCTAAGATGGCTATTTCATGCACTAGTGGGAGGGAACAATTCTGCTAGCAAATCTGTTCTATAAAGTGGCTGTGGTGAAAAGGGAGTTAGCGTAGGAACATCACATCCCTCCCCTGCTCGTACCATATCCCCCCTGCTCATACCCAAGTTCTGGTGCATTAAATGCTAGCCCAAGTTCTGGTGCATTATATGTAACCCAAGTTCTGGTGCATTATATGCTAGCCCAAGTTCTGGTGCATTAAATGCTAGCCCAAGTTCAGGTGCATTATATGCTAGCCCAAGTTCTGGTGCCTTATGTTGAAACTGGGGCATAGCAGCTCTATATTGCATAACAGCCTGTGCCATGTGTGCTGTGAGAAACTCCGGTTACCCTATAGATTCTAGGAACTCCTTTATAAACAAGAAGTGCTGTGTCTTCCATATAATAGCTACTAGCAACAGATGGCAGAGAACAGACTTAGTTACTAGCCAAGAAGGCTAGTAACTAAGGTGGAGTAATTAACTGTCCCTAAGCTAGTTTCATTACGTCTGCTAGACCAAGTGTAGTGTAGCCATCTTCAATCCTTTTCCATTCAGGAAGTGCATATGAAGTGTTTGTCCTCTAGTTATATCCACACAGCATTCGTGCCGTGCATGTGCAGGTGTATGTTTAGTTATATCCACACAGCATTTGTGTCGTGCATGTGCAGGTGTATGTTTAGTTATATCCACACAGCATTCGTGTCGTGCATGTGCAGGTGTATGTTTAGTTATATCCACACAGCATTCGTGTCGTGCATGTGCAGGTGTATGTTTAGTTATGTCCACACAGCATTCATGCCGTGCATGTGTGGGTGTATGTTTAGTTATGTCCACACAGCATTCGTGCCGTGCATGTGCAGGTGTATGTTTAGTTATGTCCACACAGCATTCGTGCCGTGCATGTGTGGGTGTATGTTTAGTTATGTCCACACAGCATTCGTACCATGCATGTGCAGGTGTATGTCAACCACAGCATTCGTGCCGTGCATGTGCAGGTGTATGTTTAGTTATGTCCACACAGCATTCGTGGCATGCATGTGCAGGTGTATGTCAACCACAGCATTCGTGCCGTGCATGTGTGGGTGTATGTTTAGTTATGTCCACACAGCATTCGTGTCGTGCATGTGTGGGTGTACGTTTAGTTATGTCCACACAGCATTCATGTCGTGCATGTGCAGGTGTATGTTTAGTTATGTCCACACAGCATTCGTGCCATGCATGTGCAGGTATATGTTTAGTTATGTATACACAGCATTCGTGTCGTGCATGTGTGGGTGTATGTTTAGTTATGTACACGTGCCGTGCATGTGCAGGTGTATGTTTAGTTATGTACACACAGCATTCGTGCCGTGCATGTGCAGGTGTATGTTTAGTTATGTCCACACAGCATTCGTACCATGCATGTGCAGGTTTATGTTTAGTTATGTCTAGACAGCATTCGTGCCATGCATGTGCAGGTGTATGTTTAGTTATTTCCACACAGCATTCGTGCCATGCATGTGCAGGTATATGTTTAGTTATGTCCACACAGCATTCGTGTCGTGCATGTGCGGGTGTATGTTTAGTTATGTCCACACAGCATTCGTGTCATGCATGTGCAGGCATATCATGGGGTATTGATCTTTCTTCAAGGTCTGTGGGATCTCAGTAGTGACAGATGGCAATGAAGATAGTGACATTCACTGCCAAAAGCTGGAAGACATGACACCTACAGCATTGCCAGAAATTGCAAGGCTCAACTCCACTAGAAAGACTGACAATTCCAATAACCTTTTCTCTAACTTAACGATGAAGAACAGGAAACTAATGAATTACTAGAAGATTAGAATTAGCAACCTTTTCTTTTAAAGCCCTCTTTGTTCAGGTCCTAGTCCTGTTACTTTTTTATTGCTTTTCTGCTTCTCTTTGTTGGGCTCTAGCTAGCAATAAACTCTGACTGGGAGAAAGGTTACAGCAGTGTATGGAGGCTGGATAAATGTGCAAAACATGCCTAGTCCAAGCCAGTCACCTGCTGAGGGCTGAGATCTATTGTGTATGCCCTCTAGTTGAGTTTATACTCGTTCAGTGTTCACTCTGTGAGGACAACTGGAACACTTTATATTCAGTTTAAATATTTGAGAAAACAAGCAATATGTATGTAGTAGAGCAATGGTGATTCATTAGATCTTGCTCTGCTGAGGCTTAGAGTTTGACAGAGTGCCCCTGTGTGCAACATCATGTTTTTGCATGATGAGCAGTAGAGAAAGGTCACTTCTGCCCCACACCTCTTATATTGCACTCCTTTCCCCTCTACATTATCTCTCATTCCCACTGCCTCTCAATGCTTACTATGGAAAGTATGAGAGTGCAGTATATTAATTATAACTATTTACTGTGTCTAGACAGGATAAAATAAATGATATCAGAGGCAGTAAATGTTGCCCGGGTGTTTGTTGTTACAATCACTTGACCACAAGCCTATTGAATGAGGGATGTGAGTATCAAGTTAAATAATGCAATGTAGTGAAGGAGCCTAGCAAGAGAATTGCTCACTTTGTGATAAAGGCACTTAACTTGGTACACATGTAGAAGATCATATAACAAACAAATCTAGATATTGGGGCATCTTCAATTTGACGTTTGGTGACCTCTAGGTGCTAATTAGGGTACAAAACATGTTAGTTTTCTAATTATACAATGTATGAAAGCTCTCTTTGTAAGGAGCAATATGGCACTTGAATCACATTCAAATCTGTTTTTATTCTAAAGTTATGCATGTTTTCGTTGTTGTAGTTACCATTGTTAACCACTTGTTAACCACAATCAAGTATAGTGGTGAAAGTTGAGGTTGTGCAAACTGAAAGAAAAATGGTTCAGCAGTCCATTCTACACCCGTTGCACTAGTGGTGTGGTCCTTGAAAAAACAGTTCCTATTTGTGACACACAGTGGTACTTTGCAAATTGGTTTGTGGCTTGTCAAAGCTAACAGCTGTGATTGGAGCGAAACCAAATTGCAATAACTAAAGTGGTTGTTGAATGGCAACCTGCCGTATGCAGTTTGACTAGAAATTGTGTCCAGGCTTGCTTTCCTTTGTGTCCGATTAAATTCAAACACAAGAGATGACATAGTCTTTTCATTGTAAGCACTTATGTTGCGTTTAGGCTCGGAGATTGTTTTAAACTTAGGTAAAAAGTAGTGGGTGGGGTTTCTGGAATCCAATCGCCTTCCATTAGCTTGTGAATTATTGTCAACAAACTTAATAAATAACTCCCTAATGCTAACCTTAGCACTATTTGAAACCTTTCCAGCTAAACCATGTTTTTCATGAGGATATCGCACACTAACAGTATGGTCATTAGGGAGATTGGCCCACCATAGACTGAGAGAAGTTTCAACACACTCAGGCATAACAACAAATAATTTAACTTTCTCCTTGTCCACTTCATTCTTTGTCATACTAACTAGAGGCTTTTGAAATTGGTTTCGTTTGACTTTACGTTGCCTAGACAAGCGTTGGGGGCTTACATTTAGCGCTTTGATGATGCACTTATGACAAAAGAGGTAGTTACCCATTGCGTCAAAAAGGTTGCCTCTAATCCATTCATTTTGCATTGACACATTTCGATAGTGATCACGATCAGGATCTTTAGGGTCTTGCAGCCTCCTTTTTCTTTTTTTAAACTCTGTTCCACGATGTTTTAGCTGTTTGAAACAAGATGCAATTTGGGCAAGGCTAGATACACAGGATGAACACACACCTCTGATGCTAATGGCAGACTCAAGTAAAGACTGGTCGAGTGATTCATTTAGCTTATACACTTTTCTACACTTCCCTTGCAAGTAGTTAGACCTTTTCACGTGCCTTCTGCGCTTTCTAGTTCCACCACCTTCTCCAACAACACCATCACTCTCTGAAGAACTAGTCTGGGAGCTATCATTCATGTAACTCTCTGAGGAACTGCTATCCATGATTTACCTACAAAACAAACACAGATCACACTCACTAATCTTACCTAGATACAGAGAACAACTTAACTTACCACTTTCTAGCCTAGAAGACACCTTTAGCTGGACTAAAGCTTGACTAGCTAAACTGCACTGTCAATAGTCACCAAGGTGGGCATTAAATAAAACGCTAATTGCGTTGCCATGGTAACCATAACATTTACTAATCATTTCTGCATACTTGGGTAGTAATTGGAATTTGGTTCCTGAGCATCCAATAGTTGCAATAAAAGAAAAACTTTGAAGTCTTTTATTGGAATTTCATTTAGTGTGAATAATCTTCCATTTCTACTTTGGGTGCCCACATATTACATGAAGGCTACTAATGAATTTTCATGTTTGTACATTTGCCACAGATAGACGCCCTTAGAACCTTACCCTTGTCACTCGACAAAAATCTTAAAAATCACAGATTGTCAGTGACCACTTCCCATTCACAGTTTGTGTAACATAGCCACATACGTAAAGTATGATAGAGACAGTTTTGCCACAATGTACTTGGAAGTGATTTGGGAGGTAAATGAAAACTGAAAGAGAAATGGTTCAGCCGTCCATTCTACACCCGTTGCACTAGTGGTGTGGTCCTTGAAAAAACAGTTCCTATTTGTGACACACAGTGGTACTTTGCAGTGACGGCAAATAAGTGGTCTCATGGTCGTTTGAGATTCCAGACATGGTTCCAAATGCTACACAGACAACACACCACTGCTGCTTTTCAGTTAGTGCTGACCAATGCCCAAGCATGGTGTTCAGCCGGTCTAGACGCTCGTTATGAACTGAGCGAGGGCGGCCAGCATGCTGACGTGAGCAGAAGCATACCACTAGTTCCTTAGCTAGCTCCAACCGGAAGGTCAAAAAATCTCTCTTCCTGTAACTCCTGGCAAGGTGATCTGCTCTGCGGACATGAGAGCCTAGAACATTGTTTCACAAAGTCAGGCCCTTGGACGATTATCAGAAAAGACGCATTTTTTTTACAAATTAAATTACACATAAATATCAATCTATATTTGTGGAGACACACCCTCTACATCCTCCCCAACTGAACAGTGCCAGTTAATCTTGGCTATGTAATAGCTAACACATGCACAAACTCTCTATAATAACACACCACATTACAAGATAACACTGTGCATACAAACACATGCACAAACTTCTCATGTCTAACACTTATAACATGACCCATTGGTTTTAATTGGTCTCGGCCAAAAACCTATTTAAATGGAGCTGGCCTCAAGTCCCTGCAGATTTCCCTGAGATTCACTCCAATTTGCAACATTCACATCCTGTGTTTGGACTTCTCCACCTTGGATTTGGACTCCTTGGGCATTGCTGCCTCCTCCAACAGTACAGGGTCAGGATGGCACTGCCAAAGAAGAGGAAGGTGGATGCAGAAAATCGAGCCTTCAAAAGAATGGACCAAGGAATTCTTCTTCATCTCAGACAGGAGCAAGTGTCTCTGCCTCATCTGTCAAGAAAGCCTCGCTGTTACAAAGCTATTTAACATCCGGCGACACTACCAGCAGTCAAAGCATTCAGACAGGTAACTTTATCTTTCAGGGCAAAAACAATGAGCTAGGCTGCCTGCTTTCTGTATTACAGGTATGATGGACTGATAGGAGAGCAACGAGTTGCCAAGGCCGAAGAGATCAAGTCCAAGCTGTCCAGACAGCAGAACGTCTTCACCAGACCAGTCAACGAAGGCAAGGCTGCCATGAAGGCCAGCTTCTTGGTGTCACAGATCATTGCCAAGCGAATGAAGCCCTTCAGAGATGGCGAGAACATCAAGGAATGCCTGCAGGCAGTCGTTGAAGTGATGTGCCCTGAGAAAGCCTCCTCCTTCACTGCTGTCAGCCTGAGCAACACAACGGTCACCAGGCGGGTGAAAGATCTGTCCAAGAACCTGAAGGAGCAGCTGCACAGCCTGGCCTCGGAGTTTACAGCCTTCTTGATGAGAGCACAGACATCACCGACACTGCACAGCTGGCCATCTTCATTAGGGGAGTTGATGCAGAGTGTAACATCACAGAGGAGCTCCTCTCTCTCTGCCGCATGAAGAACACATGCACTGGAGAGCATGTCTTCCTCGAGCTCAACACGGCCATGCAGGAGCGAAAGCTAGACTTCAAGAGGCTGGTAAGCATTGCCACAGATGGCACACCTTCCATGCTGGGGACCAGACGAGAGATACAAGACCAAGTCATGACTGAGCTGACAGGAGGGGTCTGCCACGTGACCTGGTCTTGTGCCATTGCATCATCCACCAGGAAGCACTCTGTGCAAAGACTATTGGCTTCCAGGAAGTGATGAGCAAGGTCATCTCGCATGTCAACTTTGTCAGAGTGCATGCCCTCAACCACAGACAGTTGAAGGAACTGTTGGAAGAGCTCGAGGCCAACTATGGAGATGTGCTCTACTTCGCTTCTGTCCATTGGCTCAGCAGGGGACGCACTCTGAAACGTTTTTGGGAACTCAGAGAAGAGCTGGAGATGTTCCTTGGCATGAAGGGCCATCCAGTCCAAGAGCTCTCCGATCCCCAGTGGCTGTGTGACTTGGCCTTTCTGGTGGACATTACAGAGAAGCTGAACTTGTTCAATGTCTCCATGCAAGGCAAGGAGAAGCTCGTCCACAATCTGTTCAGGAGTGTGCAAGCATTTCAGGTGAAGCTGCAGCTCCAGTTGGAGGCTGGTAACCTCGACCACTTCCCTGCCATGAAGAGTCTGCACTGTGAGGACAGAGCTGATGATTTTTATGGGCAGAGATATGCTGCAGAAGTTGAAAACCTGAAGAGAGAGTTTGAGCACCGCTCTGAGGAGTTCAGGTCGAGAAGCCTGGACTTTGAAATCTTCTCTATAGATGCCATTCACAACTGACCCAAGCAAAGCTCCAGTCGAGCTTCAGCTGGAGCTGATCGAGCTGCAGAGCAACATGGACATCAAGTCCCGGTTTCTGGAGAAGGAGCTGAAGGAATTCTACAAGACCCTGCTACGCAACACGTTCCAGAACCTAGCTGCCAATGGCCAGAGGTTACTTGCCATGTTAGGCAGCACATACATCTGTGAGCAATTTTTCTCCAGGATCAAGTACGCCAAGTCCAAAGTACCGGAATTTGATCTCTGATGCGCACTTGGAAGACACTGTGAGAGTGGCTTCTTCCCATCTCAAGCCTGATATCGATGTCATCATGGAACAGCAAAAGCAATTCCATGTTTCACACTGATTGTGATTACTTCGTGCAACTGTCATGTGTTTTCTGCTTCACATGTATCAGAAATACAGAAGCAAAATTGTTCTTGTCCTATCCCCCCCCTCCCAATGGCATCCAGCCCTCGACACACTCAAGGTAGTCCCCACCGGCCCCTGGGCTAAAAATTTGGGAAACACTGCGAGTCTATGGGATGAGTATTTTCATCAGGTGATAAAATGCGAGTAAGTGGTCAAGCATGCGGGTTGAAAAAAGTTGGGTTGAAAAAAATTTCCTTCCAGCGCAGACAATTTTTTTCAACCAATGAGTATGACCAGCGAGTATGACCAGTTACTCGCATTCTAGTGTTTAACTGTTTAACCGCGTCATTAAAACTTCCATTATAACAAGTGAGGTGGAGTTATTTTCAAGTAGAGGAAAAAAACGTGGAGCTTGGACTCGAGGTTTGAAATTATCTGCCTAAGGCAGAGCGGTGTCTTGGCCACCAGATCATGAAAACAATCTAGTCTGCCACGCTTTGCCAATTGGAGTTCATGCTTCACGATCTCTAGGCCTATATTCGATGTTAAGGCCATGTTTAGCTTACTATTGACTTTTGTGCCGCTCTTGCTCTTATAGAAACAAGGACAAATGGAGTGTAGAAGCTTTACCCGAGCTTAAGGAAACTCGAGACAGGGTTGATGCCTAGTATACTAACAATGAAGATAAGAAAAAAACTAACTATAATTTTGTACATGAATAATTTTCATCGTGTATACATGTATATCTAGCTAGCTTATCTTGTTAGAAGGTTTATATGGTAGTAGGGGATTGTTATAAGCAGTGCCAAACAAGTTTAGTGGGAGACAGTTGCATTTGGGGGGGGGGGGGGGGGGGGGGGGGGGGGAATAACCCACATGCTTTTGTGTGTGTGTGTGTGTGTGGTTACCACTTTATAAACTTCATGTTATGGACTTGATATAATATAACTCAAAAGATAGGTCTCTCTTTGTGCTCTCTGTTGATACTAAAATGTTTTTCATAAGTATAACTATAGCCAAGTTAAGGGAGCTAGTGGAGGGACCGTCAAAAATCTTAATGCCTGCAACCTCCACATAAATAACTCCAGATGGCTAAGTTCGAAAGATTAGCACCAGTGGCTAGAAGAAGCCCTACTCTATGCAATGAGTGTTTTCATTAGGCGTTAAAATGTAAGTACGTCGTCAAGCACGCGGGTGGAAAATGAAAATCCATAAAACTCATTTTGCACCCGCGCGCAACACGGAGTTATTTATGTGGAGGTTTCAGGTTTTGAGGTCCCTCCATTTTAGGTCTAGTAACTTGCCTATAGTTATACCTAAGAAAAATATTTTAGTATCAAAAGAGAGAACACAAAGAGACCTATCTTTTGAGCTAATATATATATCAAGTCCATATCATGAAGTTTGCAGAATCTATGGGGGTCATTCCATGTCAATTCAACCAGGGGTCCCCGGGTGACCCTCTCAGAATTCAACCATTTTTGGCATGTATGTGCTACAACGTATATTATGAAGCTATGCAAAATTTGGAGGCAAAATATTGAATATTTTGGATGATATGAACCTTAAATCATGTCTGGGCGGTGCAAATTTCGCGGACTTTTTTTCGCGTATTGATTTTTTGGTCATATTCAAGAGCCTGTAACTTTTGATCCGGAAGAGGTTAAGGGGCGTGTATACCATGTTATCTGTATAACCTTAAAACCACATTAACTTTTTTGTTTTTTACTCCCTGCAGGTATTTTTGTTGTCAACCTGTGGCTCATTCTATGTGCTTTCTAATAATCTGATCAGTTTTAGTATATCTACTTTCTAGGTCAAGTTGTGGCATCAGACAGTCAGCTGGGTTACCTCACAGAAAAATTTATAAGTCATGACATACAAGTGCTAACCACTTCCCTCTTAGACACCAATTACAGAACCCACAGATGTGTTGATAGAGTTGACAGATTAGGATAGTGGGTCTAGTTAGGTGTTTTTTTTCCACATCAAGTTTGGCCCATAGGGGAAAAACTAAATGGTGGATATCTATACAATGGGGAGGCTTAGTGCTTATCTGTCAACTCAATAGATAGAGCAATAGATAGAGCAAGAAAAGATCTTCAAAATGATACCAAGAAAGTTAGGTGTACTAAAAAATTATGTCATTATGATTTTTTTTTTACATACAACTTCGAGAAAAGGTAAGTGTGGTAAAAGCGCTCCCAAAGTTTGGGCAATCATTTTTTGATTTCTTCTTGCTCTTTTGTATTATCCATCCATCTACTGTAGTGTAATGTGTGCATAAACAAAGTAAGGAAAGTGTAAATAGCGTTTGCAATACAAAACATGCCTGGTATTACTTGGGGCCAGATCTATTTGGTGGTTTCAAATAACGTTTTTGGTATAGCTGTTGACGTATTATATACACTCAGTTGACTCTTCATTGCCCACTGGTCTGCTCTTGTAATGAATTCAGAATCCTCCTGCTGCATAGGTCACCCCCTCTGTCTCAATGTGTGCCTCTTCAATAGCCAACTCTGACCGTCGCGACTTCACCCGCCTTTTCTTGGACACTTCTGCTTCCTTGTACCGTGACCTCTGGAGACGAATTTTGTCCTTAGAGTCCAAGTAGGCAGTGAATAAAGGGCCAGGATGCACATTCAGAAGTTTCATGGTTTGAGCCACTGTGCACTGACCGCTGTTAAAGACGACTACAGCTTGTCCAACTGCAATCTTCATGGAATCCAAGGAGACAAATTCCGTCTTTGGTGACCAAGCCCATATGAGGTTATTGAAACTCTCGTTTCTGTTCTGAGTGGCCCCAAGCAAACATTTCTCCAGTAACTCACTCTTAGATAGAGCTGTGAATGTTGGTAGAAGATATGGAAGTAGATAAACTGGTAGAAGGGGGGTATGTGATGGCAGCTCATCGAACTGTAACAAGGATATGGCTCGTTGATATTTGCACCAGCTTGAAGGACCAGTAGGGCAGTACTCATGCTGAGGATCGCCATCAGTAGACACACAGTGGTGAGGCACTGCCATGACAGCATTTGTCATTGATTGCAGGTCATTGGTGTTGCGTTTGATGGCAAGACCATAGTATTCCTGCAGCTTGTCAATCCGATCCTTGGTCAAACGTCCAATCCCACCAATCCTGACCCTATTGCCATCTGCATCAAAATGGGGGAGCTTCACCATAGCACGGAGACGAGTGCCACACCTCTTCTTGACATGCCCCACACATTCATGTTTCAAAATCTCCACACCTTCACCATAAGGTTTAGCTTTGTTCAAAGCCAACACTGTCTTTGAATCGCCATCTGATATTACTTCAGTGTACCTTAGGTGAAGTTTCTCCTGAGACCTGTCCCATATCCTCAGGGCTCCTTCTTGCTCCATTGTCTATTGGCACTGAAGCTATCAATCAGTTCTAGTCTACAATGGCTGGAGACAGAGAGACCCATATTGAAGGTAGAGTTACCAGTATTAGTGGAAAGAGAAGATGATCATGAACCCATCACTAGTCCTCCATCCACAATCACTGGAGTAGCTACTGCAGATTCTCCTAACCTGACGCTGGTGGCTCACCCAGTGAATGCTCGAGCATTACAAAGGTAGTCCAAGCAGTGTGCCTGTCTGTACAGCATCCCCCAACTTTAGAGAGATAAACTGGGAGGAACATTTGAGCAGGAGGAGGGGTTTGGTCAGTGGATAGAGCACTTTGAAGAGAGGAGACTTGGACGTGCCTGCAAGAAAGTATTTTACATACTGTTCAATATAGAGCATGAAGAAGCTGCAGGTGCCCGGTATGAACTTGATGACTGCTTTTTAAAATTTGAATAATGATTGGCATATATGATTTCAAATGGTAAAGTGTCATCCCATGTTTTGGATAGATGTGTCTAGTCCTGTTTCTATGCTTCTTTGATGGGTCATCCCAATATTTGGTTCGTGTCTTGTCTCATCTATCCACTCTTTGTACACTCATATCTTGCGCACAATAGTAGTGATACTATAATGAATGCACCTTATGTACGCACATTTTCGTGTAGTCAAAAAGTTGATGGATGCAACAAGACACAGAATTGTCCAATACATTACAATGACTAATCTGTTTATTGATTTAGTCAAACATAAAAGTTGGGTAAAGGTGGGTAAAGGTGTTCCATAAAATAGACATGCTTGTGTTTGCGCAATATCCAGTTTAGATGAACAAGCAAGCAGCCACATGTTGATAAAGAAGTGATCCGTATTTGCCGGAGTATAAGTCGCAGTTAGTAGCTCCAAATCTTCTTCTCCAATTGAGGAGTGCGACTTATAATCCGAACATGCCACTTTTCCTTAAACAACTGGGAGGGGTCTCTAATGGCACGTGTGTCGATAAAATGTCTGGGAAGCGAATGAGTTACACTGCTGGCTTTAAGCTCAAAGTAGTTGGGTATGCAGAGAAGTTCGGAAACAGAGCAGCGGAAGGAGAGTATAGAGTCAGTGAAAAATCGGTCAGGGACTGGAGAAAGAAGAAGAGTGTTTTGACAACGCTGCCGAGATGCGGGAAGGAGTGGTATCCTATTGTCATTGCGCATGTGACCTATACTCCAACTATTATAGATTTTCAAAATGATGGCCAACTTTGTGAGGTGCGACTTATATTCCGGTGCGACTTATACTCCGGCAAATACGGTAGTTGGTCTCCTTAGAAGCAAACTCCAACAAAACCAGGCAACTATTTATGCTCAACATGTCTATATGAAACATAGGCACGTGTGTCTACTTTAGTAATACAACTACTTATGTTGCATATATCTATGTGAATACATATGCATGTGTGTCTACTTCAGTAATACAACCACTTATGGTGCATATGTCTATGTGTAATATATGAATACATATGCATGTGTGTCTAATTGAGTAATACAACCACTTGTACATATGAATACTTGGCACGTGTGTCTACTTGAGTAATACAACTACTTATGGTGCTTATGGTGCATGTGTATATGACTACATAGGCGTGTGTCTACTTGAGTAATACAACCACTTATGGTGCATAATTATGTCTATGTGTAATATAGGCATGTGTGTCTACTGAGTAATACAACTATTATGGTGCATGTGTCTATATTAATATAATAATAGATACATGTATGGTTCACTTTAGTAATAAAAAAGATGAAGGGAAACGTCTATGATTGGTTAGTTCCAGTTTTCCGAGTCCTTCTTGTTGATGGCTGCTTGGATTTTAAAAAAGACCAAAAAATAACATATAAAAATGAGGCCAAAAATTACAATAACATTTTCAATGATCAATTTGAAAGTTTACTCTCGCGATGATTCCACTAGATGCTCTAGCCTTCACAGGAATGCTGGAGTATCTAGTGGAAACATCGAGAGAATACAATTTCTGGTTGATTATGAGAAGGTCATTGTAATTTCAACTGAGAGTTCATTGAGCAGACCAAAAAAGGTTTATATTTTACAAGTAAAGAACGCCGGGCATCGTTTTGTGAACCAACGTGAGGTGGAGAGAAAAAATATTAATTTCCTTCTCAGCGAGAGGAACAACATTGCCGATCATTCTTTCTTTTGCTTTGCTACAACAACGGAACACTCGCACATTTAGCTTCACTTTTGGGGGCAGTCTTCGTATCTCTATCCTTCTCATTTCCTACCCTCCCTATTTTCTTATTACCTTCCTCAGTTTCCAAGGCATGCATCGCTCTTTTCAAATAGTTTTATGCCTTTTTTAACTTTATTCAAGGTTTCATGTAAACTATATTTAGTGGTACATGTTGGAACATATGCATTACTCTGTATACTAGTCTGTATATTATGAGTCCATGTAGTATAGTGAGAAATCTCGATTTACATCATATATGTCAGGCCTCAGCCCTGACTGGCTGCAGAGCAGCCCTAAAGATACTATAAATAGAATATATAAATAATTATAGCTAGAAAACTGATGACTTCAGACTATCCACACATAGAACAATCTCACGCTCTTAGATAAGTGCTGTAGGGTTCTACAGTAATTCTACTACTCTCACACTGTTATCAACACCATAAGCTGTGAAAGCCTGGCTGCAAGGGTATTTAAACCCCTCTGCAGTCCAGGCTTGGGAAGTTTCATCCTATCTTCATATTCTGCTACTCAGCTGTTAGAAGAAGTTAGGGAGAGGCTCTGATGGCAGCAAATTACAAGGTTGGTATCTGTTGGGGCTCTTGTGGTTGAAGACTCGAACATCTGTTGGTAAGCAGTGGTTCTTACCTTGTCATCGAAGTGGACTGGTTAGTAAGACAGCTATTGTGTTGCTTTACCTTATTTTTTCCCCAGAAACTTATAGAAGACAGCTGGTCTTTGGCTAAATGCAGAATTGGAGCTGTGTCTGGTGCTTGGCTCAGCTTGGTTGACTCGAGGAGGTGAGAGCGCATATTCAGCATTTGTGTGTGTATATTTTTTGATATTTTGCATAGTGTTTGCATATTATTTACATAATTATTGTGTATTTTTGTATTTTGCTCCTGTATTGTGCAAGAAATGACGTTAAGGGAAAAGGTAAATGACAAGTCTGAGAGAGCAGACAGAACAGAGCAAGGGGAGCAAACGGAGATACCCCAAAGAGAGCAAGTCCAGATGACCGACATGGAGGACACAAATACAGATAGCTTGGCAAGTAAACGATAAGGACTACAACAGAATTCTCCAACCCACTGGAGGCCATCCAGGCATTAATCCTGACTATGGAGGAGAGCAGAAGAATTGAATGTAGAAAAGAGGAAGAATGCTGAACCAGAGAAAGAGAAGAGTAATAATGCTGAACCAGAGAAAGATAACCAGAAGAACGTCGAATCAGATAATTGGAAGTGAAAGAAGAGAGTGAACATAGAGAAGCGGAAAAACATCGAACCAGAGAACTGGAAGCAAAGAAGGAACAGCACAAAAGAGAACTCCATGAGATACTGCTGATGCAACTCAAGCTTCAGCAAGAATACCAAGACGAAGTGTGGCAGAAATATTTGGAAGACAGCCGACGTCACAGAGATAGAAAAATTATACTGGCAGATAAAATTGCTCCATGGACACAAGGACCATCCTGCATCCTCCTCCGAAGTTTGAAGATGCACTCTCCACAGCAGAGATCAGCAAGGATGAATGGAAAAGCCACCTGGTCTACTGACAGGAACTGCATCCATAGCTTACATGACAACTTTCATAGAGGAGGCCAAGGTAGACTAAAAATGGCCTTGCTGAAGGCACTCGGACGTTCCAAAGAAGCCTGTGATTGAGAGTTCTGGTCCTTCTGAAGGATAGATGGTGATGCAGCTTAAAACATTCTAAGAGAATTACTAAGTTTGGCAGAGACATTCAACAACCAAAAAAAAGGCAGCTAGAAAAACATAGGTCCTCTCTGTCCCCTCCCTGTTATCTCTACCCACTTTGTGAGAATGGCTTTTGACCTTGTAGGTCCCTGGCCCAAGGCCAAGTCTGGCAACAGATATATACCTACATGTATGTACCTTGCATCTAAATACCCTGAGGCAGTCGCATTATGCAGGCCTGAGGCAGTCGCATTACGCAGGGTGCGGAGACAGAGAGGCCATGATGGAGATCTTCTCCGGACAGGATTGCCAGAGGAAATATTGACAGACCAAGGTTCTATCTTCATGGGGCCTCGCCGAACAGCTGTGCTGACTCCTCAATGTCAAACAGCTGAGGACTTCTCCATACCACCCACAAATGGATGGCTGCCTCGAAAGCGGCACGGGTCATTAAAGAAATGCTGAGGAAATGTAGCGAGTGTAAGAGGGAATGGGATAACATATTAAAGTACTTCTTATTTGCTTCTAGTAGGGCTCCCCATGAAAATACCGGGTTCTCTCCATTTGAGGTAGTATTGGGTAGGCCAATAAGAGGACTACTGGATGTGGTGAAAGAAGGTTGGCTGAGTGGGGAGGTGGACCAGAAGACCATAGTAGAATGGGTAAACCAGGTTGGAGAGAAGCTGATAGAGATAAGACAGGTAGTGGTGGAAAGAGAGAAGTCAGCCAAGCATCCATGAAGGCCCAGTATCATAAAAAGGCACGAGCCCATGAATTGAAGTAGGAATGCTAGTCTTGGTCAGAACCCCTAACCTAAGTGGAAAGCTAGATGACCTGTGAGATGGCCCCTTTGTGATAACCAGGAAAGTAAGATCTGTTACATATGAACAAGCTGTACCTGAAAGAAGAAGTAAGAGAACAAGTGTGGTAGTAGTAGCAGAAGAGAAAGACAAGGGCCAGGAGCAGGGTAAAGTATTTGCCAAGTCCATAGAACTCACCAACGTGACACAGAAGAGCGCAGCTAATGTGGTATGTTATTTTACTTCTATGAATGATATCTATGCCATACCCTTTCCCGAGTGTTCTCCCTTACCATCCCCACTCTCCAGACACATTTATCCTACAGACAGACGCATCCATTGGGGATGCTGGTGTTCTGATTGTGGTGAGGAAGATGAAAAATTACCAGTGGGGTTCAACTCCAGGAAGCTGCATCCAGCAGAGATGAGGTACTCTGCCATGGAGATCAAATGTTTGGCCATCAAACTATGGAGGTTAGCAAAGACAGAAGAAACTTTATTACAATATTTGAACAATCACCAAAACAACGATCTCGTGATATCTCTCTGGTGATGCAATCATGATCACGTAACAATGTAAATCAAACAAACACAGCTCGCGTCACTACTGCCACATAACCCCGCCAGAATTGCGGATGTAGTTAATCACAAATTAGCATTTGGGGAGTCTTGATGAGACGACCTTTGTTTGTAATCCTTCTTGGCTCATTAGCAGTAGGGTTGTGAGTCTTTCAGATTGGAGAGAAATCCTTTTTCTTCTTTGGTCCTCCTCCTGGCCCCTTGGTACCTTTAGCTCTAATGGCTGCTCACAGTCCACATGTGCCTGCATTGCTGCCTACGAAAAGAGATAGTATAGTTAGACAGCCGATCTAGAAAATACCATATCATTAACGATGCTTTGACACAAACGAGGTATGCCGCCTTTTCAATTATATCTCATACAACAAGGCTCTAGAAAATAGTACTCACTCTCGATTACAACAACGCATACCCTCAGTAACGTTCACAAAAACTATATAGTTCAGTTCTCTTGTCTCTCATTGGTCGATCAATCAGAGAACGCCCACCGGCTTCTGGAATTCATCTAGAAGCTTGAGCTCCGTATTCTTCTCGACCTTGCCCTTGACATCAGTTGAGTTCATTCTTAGAGGTAAGTCCCTTCTTCCTGTTGTGGTTATGATCTCATCATTAACGACATGTACTTCCTCTTGTGTACAGCCCTGTACATCCTGCAGGTCATCCGGTACCTCAGTAGCTGTCTGTTCTCCAGTCAGAGGATGCATCTCTGACATCTCCCCTTCCTTAACTCGAGAGCCATCTCGAGATAACCCATCTGCGTTCGCATTCTTTGTTCCCGCTCTATGCATGATGATAAAATCATAGGCCTGTAAGGCAAGCGCCCAACGAGCCAGTCGCCCGTGGCTATCCTTTACTGGGTTAGGGGGTTGTGATCAGTTTCTATCTGGAAACTGGTTCCTTCCAGATAGACTCTGAAATGCTTAATCCCGGCTACTATGGCCAATAACTCCCTTTCTATGGCTGAGTAATTCCGTTCCCGGGGTAATAACTTTCTTTATCCGTAAGCAATAGGGTGTTTGTCTCCTTGCTCGTTAACCTGGCTTAGGACATATCCCAACCCAGTTGCAGACGCATCAGTCTGAAGAATAAATTTTCTCGCCCAATTTGGGGTAGTCAAGATGGGATACCTTGTAAGTGCCTCTTTCAGCTTTCCAAATGCTTGTTCACACTTTGGGTCCCATATGACCAGGTTAGGATTCCTCTTCCTGGTCAGTTCCGTTAGTGGGTTGGCTATTGTGGAAAAGTCTGGGATAAACCGTCTATAATAACCAACCAACCCCAAGAATGCCCTTACTTGCTTCTTATTGTAAGGCCTCTGGTACTCTCTTACTGCTTCAATCTTACAATCGAGTGGCTTGATCTCTCCTCCACCAACTATATGACCCAGGTAGGTGGTACAGCTGTTCACTGCAAAGTTGCACTTTCTTTCCTTAATTCGCAAGCCAGCCGTTCTTAAACGTTCGAATACTTGCGTCAGGTGCCTCATATGTTCCTTCCAGGTCAGACTGTGGATAAGTATGTCGTCGAGGTATGCGTTTGCAAACCTCTGTAGATCGGCCAGAACATGGTCCATGAGTCGCTGGAATGTAGAAGGTGCTGCCACTAACCCGAACGGCATTGTAAAAAATTGATACTTATGGTAAGGGGTGACAAACGCCGTCTTCTCTCGGCTACTTTGGGTCAGGGGCACTTGGTAGTACCCCTTCGTCAGGTCTAAAGTTGTGATGCAACTTGATCCTCCAATGCCGTTGATTAAGTCCTCAATATGTGGGAGTGGATATAGATCTTTGGTTGTGACTGCATTGAGTTTCCTGTAGTCGATGCACATGCGCCTTGTCCCATCCTTCTTCGGCACTAGCACGATCGGGGCAGCCCAAGGGCTCTTTGACACTTCGATAATCCCCTGCTTCAGCAATGTCTTGATTTCTTCGTTCAAGTACTCCTGGGACGCATGGGCCAACCTATATGGAGGCAGACGAATAGGCAGAGCCTCCCCTGTGGGTATGTCGTGCTCCACTAGGCTGGTTCGTCCCGGCTCATCCTGGATCACATCCTCATATTTCTTCTTGAGGAGAGTTAACTACTGCTGTTGTTGGTTAGAGAGAGAGTTCTTCATTTCCATATTCGATTCGAACTGGTCGTCCACATCTTCTTCTTCCTCCTCTTGGGTTAGGAAGACTGCTGCCGTTGGGGGTGTCCACAGCTTCATAGAGTTTACATGGAACGTCTTGAAATGTTTTCCGGTGGCTCCTGTGTCCACTTTGAACGTTACATCTGTCACTTTCTTAGTGATGATGAATGGCCCTTGCCATTCGTTTAGTAGTTTGTTGGCTTTCCTCGGTAGAAAAACCAGCACAAATTCACCGACTTGGAACTCTAGCTCCACTGCTCTTTTATCATATTGGGTCTTCTGCGACTCTTTCGCCTTCTCTTCATTCTTTTGGGCCATCTCTTGTACCAGTTCCATATTTGCTTTAATCACGGCAATGTGCTCTTTTACATCTACTTGGCTAACTGGCTCCTTCCCCTTCCAGAATCGTAATAGCTCGTCGAGGGGCATCCTCATTTCTCGACCGAACAGGAGCTGGAATGGCGAGAAACCTGTCGAACTATGCACCGTGCCTCTGTATGCCCATAATACAAACGGGAGACACTTGTCCCACTCGATCCTTGAGTTTTGGGTGAGCTTGCGTAATAGACTCTTTAGGGTGGAGTTGAACCTCTCCACCATACCATCCGTCTGTGGGTGGTATGGGGAGGTCCTAAGCTGCTTAATTCCTAAAGCTTCACAAAACTGCTTGACCACTTTGGAAAGGAAGTTCGTACCATTGTCTGACAGCAACTCCAACGGCACGCCCACTCTGGCGGCCATGTCTATAAGACAGTTCACCACCGTCTCGGCTGTGGTGTTCTTCAGTGCGAATGCTTCCGGCCACTTTGTGGCGTAGTCCATAACTACGAGAATATACTTATTACCAGAAGGTGTTCTCTTGAGGGGGCCAAAAACATCCATGGCTACCCTCTCGAAGGGGGTGCCTATGATAGGCAGAGAGTGTAATGGGGCTCGGGCATTCACTGCCGGCTTAGCCTTCTGACAAATCGGACAAGATTGGCACATGGACTTAACTTCGGTTGCCACTCCAGGCCAGTCCATTCTTTGTCTGATTGTCGCCAAAGTCTTCTCGCTCCCAAAGTGTCCCGCCACTAAAGAGTTGTGGGATAATTGCATTATCTTTACTCTTGCAGATTTACGCACTAGGATGACATTCTTTCCGTTGACTCGGTACGGTTTTCGCATCAACATTCCCTGCTCCCAGAAGTAGGGGCTATCTGGTTTCCCTATCTTGCTTCTTACTCTCTCTAGGGTTGGGTGACTCCGTTGCTCCTCCTTGAACCACTCTGCTGAGATGGTATCGAAGAGGGCGCTCTCCGTGTCCGTACTTTGTTTCGGTGAACTGGAGTCACCATCGCTAACTCAAGCCCATATACTTCCCTCTTCGATAGCAAGGGGCAAGTCTTGATAGAGCTCTTCATCTCCTTGGGTACACACTTCCACTTCTTCTCCGACAGTACTAGGTTCGAGGGAGTGAGTGATTGGTCCGTCTTCCTTTTGTTGAAGGTTAATCACGGCTTCAGCCTGAGCCAAGGCTCGCTGCTGAGCACGGGTTGTCATCATCACCACCTCTGCTGCTCCAGGTCCGGCTTGGGTCGTCACTTCCTCCGATTCAATTGGGGAAAGGGTCGTTACTTCCTCAGATTCGATTGGGGGAAAGGTCGTCACTTCTGCAGGTTGGGCTGTGGGAAAGGTCGTCTCCGACTTCCACTTAGTCATTTCCTCTGCATACATGGGTGGAGTCCACTCTGCCTTCCACTTCTTCATTCCCTTCTGGATTTCCGGGTCCCATGTGTCAGCATCCAAGGCCTCTTGTACATACTTCCCAAACCCAGGGACATCACATCCCAATAGCATATCCGTATTTAGGTGTTTAGATACCCCAACTATTATCTTACACACCCTGCCGTTCAGCTCCAGGCTCACTTGGGCCGCTGGGAATAGCGTCCTCCTTGAGCTGGCCGTGACCACAGGAATTTTCCAACTAAGGTAATCTTCCTTACGAATGTACCGCGGATGTACCACTGTCTTAGTGCATCCAGTATCAATCAATGCAAGGCTGTCTCTATCATTCACCTTGACCCACTTGGTCAACTTAGAGGTTTGGCTGTCTCTTGCACTTCTGATCATGTTCGCTGCTTCGTGTTTGACTGGAGGCATTCGAACTCTACAGTCCTTGATCATGTGGCCCTTCTTGTTGCATCGAAAGCACTGTACTTCTTTCATATCTTTGTAAGGAGTTCTTGGAGCATCCTTATCAGGGACAAAGGGCAACTGTCTCGGATCTGGAACTCTTTTGCGGAACGGTGTATCTTTTTGTTGTTGGCGGGAGTGCTCTTGCGGTCCGAGCTTTTTTACTTCCAACTCTTTGTGTTGGTTGCCCAGAAACCTCACTACAGCTTGGGTTAGTTCTTGGTAACTTCCTGGGTTCAAGTTTCGCATTTGTGTCTGCAGCCAACGGGGCAGCTTCTGTAGTGCTAGCTCAAACAGTACTATATTATGCACTGCTCCGTCCATTTCTCCTACCCATTGGTTAAACGATAGGCGGAAGGTCCTCATCCACATATCTGGGCTATGCAGATCGAAGGTAGTGTCAAACACTTTATGTCAGTAACTTTCCGTGCTGATGTGATATACCTCCAAAAGAGTACGTTTGACTTCTTCATAGTTCGCTTGGTCAGCGGCCGGTAGGGGGTTCACACTTGTCAGGCCTTGTCCTGACAGTGAACCTCTCAAATATACACTCCACTGAGCCTGGGGCCATGCTGCGGCTGTCGCAGTGACCTCAAAAGCCCCCAACCATGCTCCCATATCATCAGTTCCTTCTGTAAATTTTTGCACTGAGAGCTTCGGTGGTCTGGGGGGTGGAACTGGCAATTCCGCTAGGTGAACAGGTCGTCTGGCCTCCATCATCATCTGGGCCAATCTCTCCTGTTGTAGTTCTTGTAGCTTACGGTTCTCTGCCCACTCCTCGGCTCGTAGTTGGCGGTCCTCCTGCCTTCTCTGATCCTCTCTGAGAGCTCTGTCGGCTTCCGTCCTCATCCAAGTTTCCATGAATCTGTTGAGGGGAGCATCACCTTCTTCCCTCAAAGCAAGGGGTTCAGCCTGAGCTGAGTTATTTCCACTCCTCAATGTTCGATCTTCACCTACTCTGCTTCGGTGCCGTCGTTCTTCCGACATAATGATGGAAGTTTAAACAATTAACTTGAAAAATTTCAATAACCTGGTAAGGTGTGCTCCAAGATTTTTCTTTGATTACTTGGTAAGGTGTGATCCACCACAGAATATTTGACAACAGGATGTCAATTAAGGTATATATACAACTCAAAATACCTACTCAGGGTTTGAGTTCACAAGCCCCAAGATATTGATAACCTGGGCTGTTTCCCTGGCTACCAGTCCTACCAGTGAGATAGCAATTCCTTTAGCTAACTATATAGACAACTCCTGTCTATTAGCAGTACACTTACTTAGGACTGTATGCCCCACCAGAACCTCTCACCTCAGGTCTGGTACAATTTGTAAGTATAAGACATCTCACCTTAGGTCTACAACACACGCTAAGTAACCTTTCTCTTAGGCTCCCTTATCCCCCTAGATACCTCTCTCTAGGTTTTCTAGTCTCTGACTCTCTACCTCTCACTTAGATAGTTCCTTGAGCCAAGTAATGGGACGCTAGGCCTCTCGCTTAGTTGATCCCACCGCTGCCACCACTGTGACGAGAATACCCTTCTCTGGGACAATGCCTTTTAATTTCCCAGACAGATCCGTATCTCGTTCGACGCCAACCTAACTTTAGTTCCCCACTAAAGTCTCAGTCAGCCAAAATCAACTCCCTTAGTTGTTTACCCTCTTACGAAAAGAGATAGTATAGTTAGACAGACGATCTAGAAAATACCATATCATTAACGATGCTTTGACACAAACGAGGTATGCCGCCTTTTCAATTATATCTCATACAACAAGGCTCTAGAAAATAGTACTCACTCTCGATTACAACAACGCATACCCTCAGTAACATTCACAAAAACCATATAGTTCAGTTCTCTCGTCTCTCATTGGTCGATCAATCAGAGAACGCCCACCGGCTTCTGGAATTCATCTAGAAGCTTGAGCTCCGTATTCTTCTCGACCTTGCCCTTGACATCAGTTGAGTTCATTCTTAGAGGTAAGTCCCTTCTTCCTGTTGTGGTTATGATCTCATCATTAACGACATGTACTTCCTCTTGTGTACAGCCCTGTACATCCTGCAGGTCATCCGGTACCTCAGTAGCTGTCTGTTCTCCAGTCAGAGGGTGCATCTCTGACAAGTGAGAAAATATAGGTTGCTTTTATCGCCGGCTGAAGCAGTGTTTACTGTCGGCCGGCTTGTCAGTTTCCCTGATATGCACATGTGGGGATGCACTTGTTTGCCATATTTCCTAATTTCTTGTGGTAGAAACAGAGGGGAGGTTTTCTTGCTTTCTGGACAACTTTATGGATTGTAGGCATAGTTGTAACAGATGTATGTGCCTGCTGCTTGGCCACCCGAAGGGCATCAGCTTTCCTTGCCAGAGCCTTTGAATCCTCGAACCTGTCATTTGCTAACTGTATGCGAAGGTCTTCCGGTAGCTGTTCTAGAAACGCAAACTCGAAAAGGAAGCAGGAATGGTGGGCATCAGCAGGTGCCATCATTTTGTCCATTAGCTGTGATGGCTTTCTGTCACCTAATCCACCCATGTTCCAAATTCTTGCTGCTCTCACAGGCCAAATGTGCCATAAGTCTTTCATTGATGCCTTGATTCTTGTTTTCAACAGGTAGGCTCTGAAGAAGGTCCAAAATTCATTGGGCCGTATCCTGATCCAAAGCTGCCACCACATAGTAAAACTTTTTGTCATCTGCTATGATGTTTCTAATCGCAAACTGGGCTTCTGTTTGGGCAATCCAGACTGCTGGTTGGGAGGTCCAGAACGTGGGCAATTTCACTGGAACTGCATTCTTTGCCATCGTTTAGCTTTGTTTGTAGTCAAATGTGCGATTTGACCGTCGGGGTCACCAATGTGGAGGTTAGCAAAGACGGAAAAACTTTATTACACACCTTTAACAATCACCAAAACAACCATCTCGTGATATTTCTCTGGTGACGCAATCATGATGACTTAACAATGTAAATCAAACAAGCACAGTTCGTGACACTACCGCCACAATACGAAGCATCCAGCACTTTGGTATTTACCTGTGGGGAAGCCCTTCACTGTTGAAACTGACCACAAGGCTTTAACACATCTCAAATCTTCAACTTACTTCAATGGCAGATTAATGTGGTGGGCATTACTCCTCCAACCCTATAATTTCAACATCCTCTATCGCCCTGGCCCGAAGAATGGTAACGCCGATGGACTCTCTCATCAGGCTTGGGATGGAGAGCAAGACTATCAACACATAGGACAATCATGATATCATCTCACACTCTTTTAGATAAGTCCTGTATGGTCCTACAGTAATTCTACTACTCTCACACTGTTATCAACACCATAAGCTGTGAAAGCCTGGCTGCAAGGGTATTTAAACTCCTCTGCAGTCCAGGCTTGGGCAGTCTCATCCTATCTTCATATTCTGCTACTCGACTGTTGTTTTAATTAAGATCTAAAACTCTTTTGTCAAGCTTGAGGATTAGATAGAAGAATTAGGGAGATTCAGGTGGCAAACAATTACCAAGGTTTGGTATCTGTTAGGTCTCTTGTGGTTGGAGACTATAACAATATAATTTATATATCATGAACAAATCTCAAATATTTTGACACAACACTGTAGCCAGCAGTGAGTTGGAGTCTACAAAATATTGTAGGTAAAGGATCCTTTACCTACAATATTTTGATGTAGCCAGCAGTGTGGAGTCTATATACAATGAGTGGAGACAGAGAGACACATGTTGAATGTAGAGCTACCTGAGTGGAAAACGGAGATGGTCATGGAGAAAGTAGACCAACCACCACCACTGGGAAAGTCCATAAGGCGGAGTGGTTTGGTCGATGAATAGAGCACTCTGAAGAGAGAATACTTGGACAAGCCCGCAGGAATATTCTTTTACATGCTGTTTGATATGCAACATGAAGAAGCTGCAGGTGACCTTTGAAAGAGATATGCACTTGTTTAGTGCTTCATAAATTTATATAATGATTGGAATACAGTACAAAGCGTCTACCCATCTGATATTTGAGGTGAAGGCTAAACATTGATGTACATGGAGTAAATTTTTATTTTATTTAGATGACAAAAGTTCTCTGTACAAAAACAAGCACAAGCAGACTGTATTGTATTGACAAAAGAAAAGGGACATGAAGATTCCCATAGCGAGCAGTGCTGGGAACGCTGGGTGAAAGAGAGAAAGCATGGCCTATCTCCATCAAATGCTGAAGTGCTCCTTGCTTTGCTCCGAAGCTGGGCTTGGGCTCCTTTACGTACAGAGACAGAATGCTCATTGGATTATCACTATCAGGACGAAGTCAACAAGTTGAAGAAATCAGCAATCTGGACAAAGAATCAGCAAGTCCGAGAGTGTTTAGAATCCAAGTGGTTCTCAATGTCCCAGAAAATATCTGTGGACATCTTTGAGCCTCTACATAGGTACATGCATGTATACATAGCATGCATCCATGCTGAGTGAATCTTGTGTGCATATCTGTGCATGTATAAATAATTATGACACTGTTAAAAATGGGGTATTGATACACATGTTTAAATATGATACCCTAATGGGGTTATGCCTTGCCATGGCAACTTTTGAAGAGACCTTGTGAAAATTAAAGGTTTTATAACATGCCTAGACAGCCTTAAAATGATTTTAATGCACACAAGGATGGTCAATAACACTCGACTGAATTAAGATGAGTGCATTATATTGATCATCGAGTGTGCATATATACTAAAACCATGAAGCGCCAGTTAGGTATGTTGTAAATGTTTCAACTGGCATAACCTTATCATTCTGCATTAATTTTATAGATGTGGACAAGTGCTTTCTGTAGTCAAGAATAACATGCTGCTGTAAACACCAATAATGGAGCTGAATCTTTAAATAAGGTTCTGAAGTACAGTTTTTCCCACGTAAAAAGACCATGAATATGACCTCTTTAGTTTTACACTCTTGATTGAATCATTTCTCCCAGAAACTCACCAAAAGTATCGGTTTCGTAACTATTCACAGTCAGGACAGTACAGAACGTACAATTCATTTGTTCCAGACTATCTGAAAGGCAGACCCCATTCTACTATTTTATACTGCTTAGACCGGAAAGCTAAGGCCTTAAAGTATTCTTCAGATGATGTCATTATGATGGACGAGCAAAAAAATTTTTTGAAGTCAAAGGTTCTAAAGACAAGACACACACTGTAGATTTGGCGTACAGGCAAAGGATCATATGCCTCAGTGCACATGTTTAGACTGGAAACAATGGAATATAACGTGCAAAAAAAATTTTGGCAATTTTTCGAATACACTCTCAGTGGGATTGGAACATACTTCCACAAGAATATCTTCACAGCCCCTATATTAAGATTAATAGGAAATCACTTGGCAACCATTTTAGAGATGAAAGTATAATGAGCAGAATGTGAATACCAGTGACAGTGTCCTTGCAGATGGGGAGGAGGAGCTGCAGGGAGATTCTGTGACATGTGATATCCCAAAGTACAAGGTATAATTATTATACTATAGTTATGTTGACTTGAACTTTCTGGTTAATTCATGCATGCAGACATTTGAGAAGGCGTTACCAAAGTGTAAGAATTAGCTGGAAAATTCTCGAGACACTGGCGGAGCCTAAGGACGTATGGAAATTGCATAGTAGCATTGAGAAGTTAGGTACTGAATTTCAGACCAAGCTACCAAAACAGTACTCAGACAACAAACTTGTACTGCTGGAGGAGAACGAAAGCAATTCGCCACAAGTACAGAGCTTTACCACTGGGGACCAGGAGAGGTGTGAGGGATGACTTGAGATGCAGGAACAGAGTTGGCTAAAAAGCAGATGTTCTCAGAAAGGTGTCACAGCACAATGATACAATCATATTTCATGTGTGTTGATCCTATAGGCTGCACAAGTAAAGAAGGAAGTGTCACAGCCACTTCAATGAGAGGATCAACTTTCAATAAACAAAACTGAGAGAAGCCACCAAGGTATCATTATCTGCTCTTTTGCAAATACACGTACATACAGTATGTACAGTGGACTCCATCCAATCTGAAATGCAGCCACCAGCTCCTGTATTAATTAAGGACAGTGGAAGAAGTCTCTTTTGTCTGTATTTCTATTGCAACCTAACCCCTGAAATATGGCCACCCCACTAATCAGGCCACCTTTATTAATTGTCCCAAGGGTGCATGGCCGAATTAGAGGGAGTTCACTTCACACCACATACTCAGGCAATAGTGGTACTATGGAAGATGAGGGGCTGTTGTATGTGTCTCAGAGAAAGTTGCTTTTTGAAAGGCAAGAAGCGCAATAGATGCCACACATGTACGGATGTACTCGACAGGACTGTGGTGTGTGTGAAAATTGCAAGGACATGCGCAAGTTTGGAGGAACAGGCAGGAAGAAGCAATGTTGCAAGCAACGAAAATGTCACGGCGTTGTGCAGAGTGAGTAACCACAGCTAAAGCTTTATATTTGCTATAAAGAATGGTGGTGTAGATTTGGTTGAATTTTATGCCCCCCCCCCAAAAAAAAAAAAATTGGGGCTTGTCTATAATCAAAGCAGGGAGTCCCTATTAAGGCCACTTTTTCCTGGACTGCAGGTTGCCGCAATAGACAAGGTTTTACTGTACTTGCTAAATCCTGTGAATCATCTACCATGTATACCAATTTATATTGCCAGGCCAAGACAATCATGCTTTGTCAAGTGTTCATACCAAGGGAAATTGCTAATTGTGGAGATAACCCCAAGGTAAAGTATAATTTTTTTGTCTTGCACATCGTGTATGTACTCAAAAACAACCATGAGACCTCGTGCACAACCAACAGTGGAACTTCTGTGATATTATATTGGACACTTTGTGACTTATATGCTTGTCCAATTTTTACTTCCCTTTCTTAACTAATATAGAGTATATGAGGTAAAGCAGTAGTTCTCTGAAAGAGGTCCTTTAGCTAAACTAGCACAAAACCAACCCTTCGGGCAGGATTTCGTAAGGGCAGCCAGGTGTTTATCACACAATTGTATGTTTGACAGTAGTCTGGCCACAATTCTGATGTGTTTTGGGTGTACTCCTGAGTAGGGGGGAAAATGCAGAGTGACATTCAGACTTTTAGGGGGTCCCCCCCTACTTGCTAAAAAATACTTATTGAGTATAATTATATATCATTGGAGAGCACTCCAAGCAAGCAATCTTTTGGTAACAACATCTAGGTTAGCAGGTTAACAAAAACAAAGTTATAGTCCTAAAAATACAGCTCGTGAATAATTAATGAGTTCGTGAACACCTTCCCCTAAACAAATCCATGGTTAAGTCACCCCACAAAGCTATAGTTTTCAAGTACATGCACATATGTAACACACACCTTAGACCAGACCACTGCAACCATCTTAGAATAGCAACTTCATTTGGATCCCTAGCAACTACAGTGACGTGTTAGAGTTGCCTACAAACTCATATGACTGTCGATGCACCTAGGGTAAAATTTCACATCCAGTTTGACAGGAATTAACTTTGAATGGTCTAATACTGTTATGTATATTGTCTAATAGGGAAGTGCTATGGCGAACTTTCTGGTCCTACATGGACGCAAATTGGATCCTATGCAAGCAGGCACTTTCGAAACAACTTACGAATGATCCGGAGAAACACAGCAATCTGCGAGCTACTTCAGTGCAATTTGTTGCTCCAAATATGGAATTGTTCAAATCATGGGTCACTTCCACTCCAAGGGAGATCTTGCAGAAGACACCAGAGGCGAGACTGAAAGAACATCTAGACACAGCAAGCAATGGGATCATGGGGGACACTCAAGCTTGTTGCTGCCTCAACACTGTTTCAAGTGGACACCTATATATGTGGCTACTGATTCTTTAGTCAAAGGCGAATGCAGATGGACCAGATTCACACTAAAAGGCTGCATACAGATTCCCACAGACATTGCACAAAGTGGCTTTCAAAAATCAATGGAGTGTAAGAGCTGGATAGAGATCGCATATGAAAATAATTGTCACTACAGTATAAAGTGTTCTGCCTCTTTTCAAAGAAAGAAAGTTGCTCGCCTCTCCACATCTCGTACAGAATACTTCTCAGACAGTAGATCTCTTCCCAAAGAGTAACCTTTTGATATTTTTATGTTTTAGTAATTGAGAAAAAGATGAATGTACAGGGTTGGTGGGGAGAATTTTGCTAAGATACATGAGTGATGGCCAGTATTAGCTAAGAGGAAGGTTTATTGTCTTGTACTATATAGCTGGGGAGAAGACTAACTGTGGCGGGCCAGGCAAAATTATTGTGAGGGTGTGGTGTCATATATAACATGCTGGGTCTCTGGAAGCCACTGCTTGTAGGCTTTTATATCAGTTTTCTATTTCAGCTGGCTTCTTTACCTCAGAGACCTCTGCCCAAAATTGTCTGGAGGGCTATAATGTCACTGTATAGGAATATATATATACCAAGGATTTGTGCTAGTAGCACTATTCTACTATGATTGTGAAAGGGAGTGCTGCTAATTAAAAATAGGCATGCAAATATTTGTATAAGGTATTTTGAAAAAGTTGGAGGCTATATATGAGATAGTTACTTTGTGGGAGAAATTATAATCCGACAACATTTTTTTCTGAAAAATCAGCTCAGTATATAGCAAAAGCTATTTAGAGCCTTACATACATGATAACAATATAGGTTGAAAAATGATTAAAGTTAGGCAAAAAATTGTTTAATAAATTGTTAGAAGGAAGAGAGTGAGGACGAGGATCTAATGGAGGTTGGGAGTGAGTTCCAAAGAGCTGTGGTGGAGGGAACAAAGGAAGACTGCATGGATGCAGTGTGGGAGAAGGGGATTATGATGTTTGATGGGTGGTATTGGTGAGAAAATGAGCTGGGTAGGAGCTATAATTGGATTGAGTCTGGAGGAAAATGGATTAAATTAGATTCAGCTTGGCCTGATCACGTCTATTTGAGAGTGTAGGAAGTTTAAAGGTGGAGATGTTGGATGCATAGTCAGAAGTCCATTGGCGAGTACAGAGTCTGGGTGCAAAGTGCTGAATGTGTTCTAAGGATTTTGAATTACAAGAAGAGGAAGAGGTGACCACAGAGGAACAGTAACTTAGATGAGGGAGAACTAATGTTGTGTAAAGTGAGGATAAGTGATGGTAAAAGTTGTGATAAATTAATCCTATTATTTTCCTTGATTTAGTGCGTACTTTGCTAATGTGCAGGTTCCAGGAGAGGTTACAGGTGAAAGTTACTCCTAAGTATGTAAATGAAGTGACGAGATCAAGGGGAGTACTATTGAGGACTAATACAGTGGAGTATGAGGCTGCGAGGGGTGTACGAGAGATCATGTATTTGCTCTATTAGGGTTAATTATTAGGACGGGAAGATAGCCATGATGATATAATGTCAATGTCTGATTGCACTGAATCTAACGAAGAGGTTGAAGAGAATGGATGGGAGAGGAGGATGTCGTCTACATAGAGAGTAAGTGTAGAAGATGTCGAGAGTGGGAGCTTTGCAATGTCATTAATGTAAAGAACAAAGAGAAGAGGACCAAGAATCGATCCTTGAGGTACTCCAGAGGATGACACGAAGAAGAGAGAGCACCAGAGATAGGGACACTCTGTGAACGGGCTGTAAGATAGGAAGTGAGCCAACAGAGGAGGTGAGAAGGAATATTAAGTGAGGACAGAGTGTTTAAGAGTGGTCTATGTGGCACAGAGTCAAAAGCTTTCTTGATGTCTAGAAAGACTGCACAGACACGACTTGTGGAGGATCCAGGGAAGCAAACCAGGATTGAGTTGACATAAAATCATTGAGTGGGGCAGCAAGTGCCAGTCCCATGAGATTCATAAAAACCCTCTGCCATCATCTAGTCCTGTGTTTCTATGATATCAAGCTGGAGTTGCTGTATTGTCAGCGAGAGCCTGAGGGCTTTTGGAGGTGATCAGTCTTCAGCTATTGTGTCCAAGCAGCAATGTTTATACTATCGCTGCTACAGTCCATCACAGCTTTTTAGCAAGCAGTATCCATTCCACATAGTTGCCAACTTTTTCAAACCATTTAAAGTGAGATGTGCGTTTTGTTTATTGATAGGATGTATTACAGCTACATATTTGCCGAACTTTTTTTGGTTGGTTGCTATAGTGCAAAGTAAGATTGTATAAATGTGTTTAAAGCTTTGAATATTGAAAATGAAGAATATTGAAAAAATGTGATATGAAATACATTACAGTATCTTAGTCAATCCCTTTCTTGAGATGCTATTTAGTTGTAGATTTCTTGGCTTCTTTCAATAAAAGAAGTATTTCTTTGCGTTTAGTCTTTTGTTGAAAAAGCTATATATTATATCTCATGATCTTCAATATCAAATCCTGCTATATACATCACTAAAAGCATCAGCTCCTTTAGAAGCTGGGTTCTTTCCCAATATACGTGTTTTTATGGAATTCTTCCTGCCCATATAAGTTGCTAAACCAACTGCAATCTTGTGAAAAGTTAGTATCTATGGCTTGTAACAATTGTTAAGCTCTCCCACAATCTTCACCAGTGGTCACACACATAATTATTGTAAAACTTGCTTTCCACACGATCACTATTATTCACATCAAATATCGTGACACAAATAGGATTCATTTTTTTCATGACAAAGGATTTTCTTTCATGTATGATACTAGTTGTGCCAGCAATCATTCAGTATGCACGTTGTTTTGGTTCTGCTACATTTGAAATGGTGTGCAATCTGTGAGTCTGGAAACACCTTGGAATACAATGGAGACAAATGATCAGCAGTGGCAAATGACAAATTGTGCTGAATAAGGAAATTGGTGTGTAGCACTTTAGCTTTGATAGTTTTCTCTGTGATACTGGAGGTTGCAGATGGCATAAAGGAACAGAGTGACCTTGAGCATTTAACAGCATGCTCCATCTTAGATGTTTCACAATGCTGCCTGATGTCCCATATGAGAACAGGTAACATTCTTTTGGCAAGGAATACCAAAAAATGCATACGTTTTGTCATTCACTGAAGATATAGGAAACTCTTTCTCCTATTCTGACTTGTACAAATGTTTTGTATGTAGCAGCATGATGACTTTCTTTTCTTGGTGGCAGGGGCAGCCAAATCACCCAAACATTCTAGTTCACTATCAGTACCTGCTTCATTTGATGACAGCTGTGACATACTGCGTTCAGATCCTTCACACTTGCACTAGCTCAGCATAGACTTCAATATAAGCTGCTAGCTAGTTTTATTGGTTGCACCTAATGGCATAGCTAAATAAACTGTGGTAGTTTCAGTGGTTAAGGTTCAATTCAGATTACCAATTTGTCCACGAGTCCGTGAGATAAAGGGAAAATCCGTGAGATTGCCAATGTTGCCCAAGAGAGAAGTGCGGGCTCTCATTCCAGGATCCGCTAGCCGCCCAGCTGATGTTTTCCTACCAATATGGAAAAGGGGCCAACCAGCTGCCATTGACGTCACAGTCATCTCTCCCCTTCAACAGGCGACAATTGCTGCAGCCTCCACCACTCAAGGTCATGCACTATCTGTTGCCAGAGCCAGAAAGATGGCTGCTCATTCTGCGCCCTGTCACACAGTGGGGGTCAACTTCATCCCAGTAGCAGTAGAGGCAACGGGAGGTTGGAGTGAGGAGGGGCTGGACACCATCCAGGCAATTGGACGACTCCAAGGGCAGCGCCGAGGGATACCTCCAGCGGAGTCTACACGCCACCTCTTCCAACGTTTGGCCATCTGCCTTTGGAGAGGTAACGCAGTCATGTGGTTGCGTCGTCTTCTAACCCTATCTCCTAGGGTGGACGGGCAGGACTGAATATGGACTATTTCTGTTGTTGTTGTTGCTGTTATATACTAATGATTTTTTATTTAAATTAAAAATTCGCCGGTAAAAAAAAAAAAAAAAAAAAAAAATGTTGCCGTGAGACCGTGAGATAAAGGGAAAAATTCGTGAGTCTCACGGTCAATCCGTGAGAGTTGGCAACTATGATTCCAGGCAGCAGTTTCTAGCACCACCACCATAATTATAACAACCCTACGATTCCCCCCCCCCCCCCCCGTGAAAACCACACCCTGTACCTTGCGCATAGCTGGAACCACACCTTTTCTTGTAAACCACACACTCGTACCTCAGATCGAGTGAATTTGGGGAACCGCTAATATAATATATAATACGCCGAACATTAATTTTGGGGATGTATGCGGCTCATTTCCACCCCAACCCCGGTTACGCCTAGCCAATCGCGTTAGCCCTAGCCAATCACGTGATGACCTCATCTGGTCCCAGTTCTTCACTGAGTTATAGCTTGCGAAGATCTGTTTTTGACGCCGTCTTCGAAAAGAGATGAACTATCGTGTTGTTTGCGGAACTCTGGTATGATTATTAATGTAACCAAACCCCTCCTGATAGTTATCCAAGGTCTAATAACTGCTGCAGATGTGGGTCTATGTTCACATGTCAACTAGTCCCTTTTACAAGTTTGTCTATCAAGTCATGGTTGTGTACATAACTGTACAGTACCTAGATTACCTTCTGAGGTGAAGTGAGGTGGTAGACCACAGTAGGTACATCAGGGGGGGAGACAGCACATTAAAAGTGGAGGGGGCTGAAAAAATGTTTCATATATCAATTACGTCCTGTTCTTTCCAGGGGAGTCCGCGAAGGTAACCCTTTAGGTCTAGTAAATACTCTGCTAGCTGAAGGAATTCCATTTTCATAAATTTAAGTACGTGGTCTGGTCAAGCGCGCGGGTGGAAAATGAGTTTTATGGATTTTTAAAGAAATTCATTTTCTACCCGCGCGCTTGACTACGTACTTAAATTTTAACGCCTAATAAAAGCACTCATTACATAGAGTAGGGCTTCCTCTAGCCACCCGTGCTAATTTTAAATTTTTAGCACTTAGCAATCTGGAGTTATTTATGTGGAAGTTGCAGGCATTCAGGTTTTTAGGTCCCTCCACTTGTAGCTCCCCTAACTTGGCTATAGTTATACTTGTGAAAAATATTTTAGTATCAACAGAGAGCACATAGAGAGACCTATCTTTTGAGCTATATTATGGAGTTATTTATGTGGAAGTTGCAGGCATTCAGGTTTTTAGGTCCCTCCACTTGTAGCTCCCCTAACTTGGCTATAGTTATACTTGTGAAAAATATTTTAGTATCAACAGAGAGCACATAGAGAGACCTATCTTTTGAGCTATATTCTGGAGTTATTTATGTGGAAGTTGCAGGCATTCAGGTTTTTAGGTCCCTCCACTTGTAGCTCCCCTAACTTGGCTATAGTTATACTTGTGAAAAATAATTTAGTATCAACAGAGAGCACATAGAGAGACCTATCTTTTGAGCTATATATATATCAAGTCCATACCATGAAGTTTACGGAAAATCTATGGAGTTATAAAGTGGTTATCACACACAAAAAAGCATGTGGGTCATTCCCCCCCCCCCCCCAAATGCAACTGTCTCCCCTTCAAAGCTGTATTATGAGTATTATGAAAAAGGTGTTTTTTTGGACTTTCAAAAAATCTCTCTCGGTGAATATTTATCTAGAACAATTCCATAATATACCATTTTATAGCTCTTTCTATGCTCTAAAGTTTGATAGAATCCTTTTTCTTATTTTGTGTACTGGTCTTGAGTTATGCATTGATGTTCGACACGGATTTCATGCTTTTTCATTACGAATTTTCATTGACCTCCCAAATCACTTCCAAGTACATTGTGGCAAAACTGTCTCTATCATACTTTACGTATGTGGCTATGTTACACAAATTGTGAATGGGAAGTGGTCACTGACAATCTGTGATTTTTAAGATTTTTGTCGAGTGACAAGGGTAAGGTTCTAAGGGCGTCTATCTGTGGCAAATGTACAAACATGAAAATTCATTAGTAGCCTTCATGTAATATGTCATTTTAAAGCTATTGAACCAGTCTTTCTTTTGGTCTAAAAAGTATCTGTAAAGGATGAAAAACAAAAAAGTTATGAACGATACAAATTTGGAACACAGATCTTCAGAAAAATGGTTTACTACCCCCTTAAGAAACCTGAGGAGGTGTAAGAGCAAATGAAAATGCTTAGAAGCAGGTTTGGTTGTTAGCTAATAATTCCCTAGCTATGATTATGCTACTATACTAACTAGTGTTAGCTAGAACTAGTTTCTAGCTATAGATCTCTAGCGTCGCCTCTTATATAGCCGAAAGCATTACCAAATCCCACTCTTCTTCGCTACTGTCATTACCCACTAGTTAGCTTGCACTTTGGTCAAAGGTCAATTACCACTTGACACTGCAGTGGAATGCTAAAGCATTTTATTGTGGACAAGCAATGCAGTGCAGCCCTGGGCGATTCTAGGAATCCATTTAGGGTAGTTCTGATTTACCTGTAATAAGAGATTAAACTATTTTTCTACATCTAAAAAAAACATATGTGATGGGAGGGAATCAAAAGGTGGCAGTTTTAATGGTGGAAATAATCATTAAAGAGGCAAGCCTTTTCCCTGTCAGATGCTGAACTAGAAAGAGAGTCTGTAAGATGGACCTTTAGTTAGACGTCCAGTATATTCCTAGATCTTGCTTTTTTCCCTTGGGATGTTCATAGGTAGCTGTAACGCTAGACATGCATGTTTGGAGAAGCACTTCCCAGGACTGTAGCTTTTGTAAGTAGGATTTGACTTACATTTTCTCCTCAAGGTTACTCTTGCTATAGTTGAGTTGATGCTGGGAATCAGGTTATCCATATAGTAACTAAAACTGCCCCTCCAATTATAACTTCCCCTCCAATTATAACTGACCATAACCGCCCCTCCAATTATAACTGCCTCTCCAATTATAACTGCCCTCCAATTATAACTGCCCCTCCAATTATAACCGCCCCTCCAATTATAACTGCCCTTCCAATTGTAGCCACCCCTCTAATTGTAACCACCTAGCTCAGTCTCAGTTGGTAATAGTAACCACCCTTCCAATTCATTGCTTAAATTGAGAACTTGAAGAGAGGGGGATAAAAATAAAAATGGCACCAGCACCTGATTTCTGCTTTCCAGGTGCCGTTACTCATCTGTTGAGCCGCGGGCATCCAAATGATTAGAAGTCTTCCAAATGATTAGAAGTCTTCCAAACAGGAACTTGAACTATTCAGAACTCAATCAATAGTAACCGCGCCTTTCTAATTGTAGCTGCCCTTCCAATAGTAATCGCAGGTAGATTGGATGGAGGTAAATGGTAACCGTGGTTCCTATTAGAGAGTATATGGTGAGGGCTTCATTACAGAGGGCTTCAATGAACCCTCACCTATAAATCTATCTGGGGCAGGCTAGGAGTGGTCTGTATCACATGGTGGATAACTGGCAAGCTCACATGAGTCTTAGTATCTCATTATTCCTGCTGAAAGCCAGGATTGAAATGTCGAGAGATTAAATTTCAAGTTGATTCATGAGAATGCCATTGTGATACGTATATGTGTGTAGTTAGCTAAAACCGTCCTACTTCTTGGTAGGCAACGCATGCATCAGTACGTTGTCAAGCATGGGTGGAAAATTATTCATTTTCCAACCACGGGCTTGACCTCTTGACCACATACTCAAGTTAGTAGTGCCTAATCTTTGTAAGCAATAGTGCTTCCTCTAGCCACTGATGCTCTAGTATTGGCATCTGGAGTTAGACTTGTTGTGAAACCTGGCACTCTGGGGCTTTGAGGTATCCCCACTGCTCCAGTAACTTGGGCATCATATCAGCGAGTATTGTAGAATCTATAGAGCTCTTAAAGTGGTAAGCACATGTTTTTAGCACCTATTTACGATATAGTCTTCTCATACTCACTTTTAGCGATTTTCTGTCGCTGGGAGGAAGGTGGTATAGGAGCATTTCCTGGAGATCATCCACTTGCAGAAAGCTGATGCACAAAGTAGCTACTCAGCTCTAAAAATCTTCAAGTGGGCAGAATCGTGGGGATGGGATTTGTCAGAGCAAGTTCATTTTTAGGCAAGACAACTGGAGTTCAGACTCCTACTAAGACCGTGGCACCTCATGCCCTGTTCGTGCACTGCCACTTGATACAGTTGGCTTGTGTTCAAACTGCTAATTCCACTCTAGCATGTAAACACTCATGGCTCTGTGGAAAGTTTTCCATTACTCCCAAAAGGGAAGAGAACCCCTTGAAGTGTGTAAGATGTGCCAGAAATGAAGATTATCAAGCCTTCTGGTACTTGCTGGTTGGCACATGATAAGTGGGTAAAGGCAGTAAAAGTATAAAAGTAAGCTATTCTGCGATTGTTAACTCCTCTAGTTAACATCCATGATAAAATACATGAGCCAGAAGCACTGGGACTTAGCAAAGCTCTCAGTAGCAGACAACAATTGTACCAATGTTCTTGCTTGACTTCACACTTCCACAAGTAGTCAAACTCAGCAAAACACTCCAGACCGAACATTTGGACTTGTCCATCATACAGTCTTGTCGATGCAACCCCCCACATGATGGATGATGCAGTTATACCAGCAGCAAATTAGGTACTGGAGCTTTTGTGAATGTGAGAACCTGGCAGGAGCAACTGGAATACACATTTCTCAAGCAGACATCAAGCCATTCCAAAATCGTTCACCCGTCATCTGAAAGGTAGCATTTAGAGCTGTTTCGCTTCTTCTGGAGATGTTTTTGACAACACTGAGCATCTTTGATCAAAGGCAAGTGCCAAGTGTGGACTCTAACGGTCTCTCCTCCTATATCTCTTACCACACTCCTTGCACAGTATGGCACAGAGAGATCTGTGGAGACATTACAGGGTGAAGAAACAAGTTGTGTGGAGGTTTCGCTTGTGTTCTGTAGATACCCTACGCTCCGGGCATATCTTGTCCATGACAACTGCGGCCTGAAGCATAGTGGCAAACACACAAGAAAGTCATCCAGATAGTGCTGGGTGTTTCTGACCTCAGATCGGTGTAGGTGCCACTCGAGCATCGGCTAATGCATTAAAGATCTTCGAGCATCGGCTAATGCATTAAAGATCTTGGGTACAGATCTTCTCTGAGGTCGGATGGCAGCAATTGATCATGTAAATCTTCTCTTCATCTCAACTGCTTGTAATGGGTGTTCCTGAGGGTGGACGGATATAGTGTGATAAGACCACCGAGCACAGTGAGGGGTCGATCCTGACGTTGATGCTCTGACCATGTTGGGATCAGGTCAGTGATGAGCCACCATCTTCCGGTGTTGTGGTCCTTGAGGATAGCACCAGCATGCAGCCTTGGGCTAGCCCCTCTCCGACATATTCATTGACGTTCCTATCTGACAGCATATTATTGGCCACAGGCTTTAAGCGATAATCAGTACTGAAAACCAATCCTGAACCGTGTCGAAGACCTTCGCAGATGTACTGTAGCATGCAAAGACTCCATCGGGATTTAGTTTTGAAGCCTCTACCCATGCTGTGCCACTGAGGGGAGTGTTGATTACATGAGTTCCTGAATGGCTCCACTATTGCGGACTGTAATACTGGAGACAGAGGAGGTCTGGTGTGTACCTGTAGAGGAAAGCATCACAGATGGGATAGGATAAAGTTATATATGCCATGTATTATTATATATGCCTGAGGTGGCTGGCCGGCCATGCCATCAGGTGTGCTACCTACATGTACATGTGGTCTCTACCATGGCTCGGCAGCCATGACTTACTATGCCACTGGTGGGCCATCATCTACTGTGCCATGACCAGGTGGGCCATCACTTACTGTGGACCATCACTTTCTGTGCCATGGGCAAGCGGGCTATCACTTATTCTGCCATGGTCAGGTAGGGGATCAGTTACTGTGCCGTAGACAGGTCGGCTATCATTTTCTGTGCCGTGGCCAAGTGGGCCATTACAGTGGGCCATGGCACAGTAAGTGATGGCCCACCTGGCTATGGCATAGTAAGTGATGGCCCACCTGGCTATGGCATAGTAAGTGATGGCCCACCTGGCCATGGCATAGTAAGTGATGGGCCACCTGGCCATGGCATAGTAAGTGATGGCCCACCTGGCCATGGCATAGTAAGTGATGGCCCACCTGGCCATGGCATAGTAAGTGATGGCCCACCCGGCCATGGCATAGTAAGTGATGGCCCACCTGGCCATGGCATAGTAAGTGATGGCCCACCTGGCCATGGCATAGTAAGTGATGGCCCACCTGGCCATGGCATAGTAAGTGATGGCCCACCTGGCCATGGCATAGTAAGTGATGGGCCACCTGGCCATGGCATAGTAAGTGATGGCCCACCTGGCCATGGCATAGTAAGTGATGGCCCACCTGGCCATGGCATAGTAAGTGATGGCCCACCTGGCCATGGCATAGTAAGTGATGGCCCACCTGGCCATGGCATAGTAAGTGATGGCCCACCTGGCCATGGCATAGTAAGCGATGGCCCACCTGGCCATGGCATAGTAAGTGATGGCCCACCTGGCCATGGCATAGTAAGTGATGGGCCACCTGGCCATGGCATAGTAAGTGATGGCCCACCTGGCCATGGCATAGTAAGTGATGGCCCACCTGGCCATGGCATAGTAAGTGATGGCCCACCTGGCCATGGCATAGTAAGTGATGGGCCACCTGGCCATGGCATAGTAAGCGATGGCCCACCTGGCCATGGCATAGTAAGCGATGGCTCAACTGGCCATGGCACAGTACAATGGCTGCTTCAGTAATAAATATTTTTGATATACTGACTCCAGATGATACCCACAACCAGATATACACATATGAGACTGCAACAGTTACTACACAGGAAAGTGATCTGGCAAGCATCTCCATGATTACCTCCTATAAAATTGACTCTTTGATTGGATCCTACTCCATTCAATCAGGGATCACTTCAGGTTCGGGAAGTTCAGAGCAAAGTATTCTAGATTATTGTAAGTAAAACCTCTGAAGTTGCTTCCCTTCTGTCTAGTTGTAGCAATATTGATCCCCTACATATGTCTATCAAACCTGACCTAACTGCAGCATAGGGGCACAGGGATACTGTGGTCTCTGATTCAGTTGGGGCTTAGACAAAAAGTCTATAATGAGCAAAGACACCAATATCTTCATCTGAATAAAGTGAATGCCAAATAAAAAATGTAATGGAAATAGTTTGGTCTACCTAGAACAGCAGGAAACGATGACTATTCCAGGAAAACTAGTTTCTTGACCTGATGAGCTAGAAGTGCTCACTATCAACCTGTTATAATATACATGTCCTGCCAAACTCGGTCCTGCCAAACTCGGATCTTCTACATGTATGTCAAGTGTGAAGAAGCTTTTATAATCTACAGTCACCAAACCAAGTGATCATTATGGGTGATTTTAACCAACCAGATATCTGCTGGGAGATCTTAACCTTCCTCTTCTAAGATAGCAATTTTTTTTGGCGAATCCAGTTTTCTTAAACGAACTGATCGAAGTCCCAACGCACATCAGAGGTTACACACTTAATCTTTCAATGGACTCTCAGTTGACATAGTAACATTAAAATCACCTTCTCAATAATCAACTTCAATTTTTATTCACTCGACGTTTCGACTAGATGTTCTGGTCTTCATCAGGAATATGTGGTTGTGGGTACCATCTGAAATCATTTACTAAGCAATCAGTTACTGTGCAATGGCCAGGTGCATCACTTACTCTGCCATGAACAGCTGGGCGGAAATGGTAACTTTAGTCTCATGGCAGTGTGATGCGATGGTCGCGGGACCAAAATTGGGCGGGGCCATATCTCAGGAACAGTTGAGAGTTGGGCGATTTTTTTTTGCATGGCGACATATCTCATACATAGGAACTTGTAGGATGAGTATGAACCAATTCTGAGAATAGACGTTCTATGTTAATGGCATCAATTTCCCGGTACCGGCAGTCTTGTTGGCGGCAGAAGATGTAGGTGATCTTACAGAGAAGAAAGAAGACGGAGGAAATACAGCAGCAATTTTGAGGGAAACACAACGGAAGGAACTTACCCTGTTACAAGAAGAATTCGGTGAGATGATTAGTGATGTGCCGGGCCAAACAGACCTACTACAACATACAATTGACACAGAAGATGCAAATCCCATTAAATTGCCTCCATATAGGCTCCCACACACATCCCACGAGTTTCTCAGGATGGAGATTCGGAACTTACTCGATCTAGGGATCATCCGACCATCCAAGAGCTCCTGGGCAGCTCTTGTAGTCCTAGTGCCAAAGGCGATGGCACAAAACGACTGTGTCGATTACAGGAAGCTAAACTTAGTAACCCAAGCCGACCGTACCCCCATACCCAAAATTGAGGAACTGATGGAAGAAGCACAGTATATCATGGCATTAGATTTAGGGAAGGAGTCATGGAAAAGAACAGCCAACTCAAAACTACATTTATCACACCATGGGGAAAGTATGAATTTTTCAGCATGCCCTTCGGAGCACCATCAACGTTCCAGAGACTGATGGACCTGATATTAGATGGAACTCACCAATATGCAGCAGCTTATCTCGATGATGTAATCATCCAGAGCAAGACATGGTAAGATCACCTCAAGAGAGATTTGTGAAAGAATATGGACATCGGGACTAAACATAAAAAGCACAGAAATGTAAAGTCGCATGTAATGAATGTGTATACCTCGGACACATTGTAGGTTAAGGAAAGGTATGACCCATGGCAACAAAGGTTAAAGCCGTTCGTGACTTTAAACAACCTAGAACCAAAAAGGACGTGAGGGCTTTCCTGGGGCAGTGTGGGTACTATAGGAAGTTTATACCCAACTTTTCGACTAGCCACCTCCCTCTCTGATCTGATCTGACAAAGAAGGAAAAGCCTGTGGTAATACAAGTTCTAGCTTGCCTGTGTGGGAACGACTATTCATTCATCAAACTGACGCTTCCACTACAGGGATTGGATACATCCTCAGTCAAAAGGACGTTTTGGGGGAGGAGCACCCGATCATTTATGGATCTAGAAAGCTGCTAATACAGGAGCAAAACTATTCCACCATTGAGAGGGAAGCTTTGGCCATAGTGGAAGGACTCACACACTTTAAAGTTTACTTGGAGGGAACCATTTTCAAAATCGAAACTGATCATAACCCTCTAGTTCATTGACTAAAAGACATCCATGGATGGATTGGGAGGTGGTCACTACGGTTACAGCCATATCATTATACCATCACACACAAGTCAGGTAGTAAGAATGCCAATGCAGATGGATTGTCACAAGAGCACGGCTCTCGTCTGGAGGAGGAGAGAGTGTCAGGGAACGACCTGACAGATACAAAGACAACAACTACTATAGAAGCTCCCAAAGAACTTCCTGACTGCAAGTCCGTGAACGGAGCCAAGCTTCTACAAGATTACCTAGAAGATGATTGGACAGAGCCGAAGAAGCGTCACTGCGGGAGCGAGGAAGGATAAAAAGGGACTTAGAAAACAAGCGAGCGAGAGGGAGGGAGCTAAAAGAACTAACTATTGTGAACTGAAGTGTAACTTTAACTATTAGACTAAGTAGTGAGACTGTTTGGCTGTATTGCTTAATAGTGTTGGATAGATTGTGTGTCTATAGCACGCTATCAATAGTTACCACGATACCCTGGTCGAAGATGAAGGCTGAGATAAAGCCTAAGTGCGTGGTTATTTTGGTCAAGTTAGTCTTGGGGAAAGAGTTGAGATAACTAGTCCTACTAGAAACAACTTGGCGTCATCAGGAATAGCTCAAGACTAGTGGAGTCTTGTCTAGCGGAGTATTCCTGACAACCAGCCACAGCTCCAATTCTCCGCTCAGTCAAACACCAGCTGTCTTCTACAAGTTTCTGGAAAAATAACGCAAAGCAACACAATAGCTGTCTTACTAGCCAGTCCACTTCGATGATAAGGTAAGAACCACTGCTTGCCACCAGATGTTAGAGTCTCCAACCTTAAGAGACCTAACAGATACCAATCTTGGTAATTCGCTGCCACCAGAGTCTCTCCCTAACTTCTTCTAGCTAACCCCCAAGCTTGACAAGAGTTTTAGATCTTAATAAGTAGCTTATATTAAAACAACAGTCGATTAGCAGAATATGAAGATAGGATGAGACTGCCCAAGCTTGGACTGCAGAGGGGTTTAAATACCCTTGCAGCCAGGCTTTCACAGCTTATGGTGTTGATAACAGTGTGAGAGTAGTTGAATTACTGTAGGTCTCTACAGGACTTATCTAAGAGTGTGAGATGATATCAGGATTGTCCTATGTGTTGATAGTATGAGGTCTAGCTCTATTTATAAATTCTATTTATAATTTTAAAAACACCTTCTCAATAATCAACTTCAAATTTTATTCACTCGACGTTTCGACTAGATCTCTAGTTTTCATCAGGAATAATGAGACGCCAAGGCTCGCGTGAGCCTGTTATATACCGGTGGCTAGCTTACCACCACGTGCCAGTACACACGTCTAGCACGTGCACCAGATGTAAAATATTTATAATAAGAATTTTTATAATTAAAATTTAATGAACAACAATTAAATGAACAACAAATAAAAATGTACATAAATAATAAACAAATAAATAAATAAATAAATAAAACAACAATTACATATATAATACTACTACTACTACTACTTCTACTACTACTACTACTACTACTACTACTAATAATAATAATAATAATAATAAAACAAAACAGATGATAAATAAAAATAATAATGATAATGATAATGAATAATAAATATTAAATAATAAATTTAAAAAAAAATCCACAATCTCGATTGAACTGCTCACATTTTGTTGCTAGGCCGATGTGCAATGCCTTTTTCACTAGCAGTTCCTTCTGGCCTGGTCCAAAAAGATGGTGGCTTCCTCCCACAAAATAGGATGTCCATTCTCCCATGCATGCTCAGCAATTGCAGACTTCTTCTCTTTATTACACTTTCTATAGGCATCTTGTTGTTCTTTCCTCGGGTCTCCAGTCTTCTGATGGTCTCCCCTATGTAATATTTCCCACAGCTACAAGGGATGTGGTATACAACACATGAGTGCATTTTAGCTGGTAAAACATCCTTCTCTCTGCTCGGTTGTGTCCTCAGAGTTCTTCCCGATCCCAAGACGACTTTGATGTTGAACTTCCTGCAGACCCTCCTGATGTCTTCACTCATCCATGCTGCATAAGGAATCACTATCACAGGATCCTTCTTTTTAGACCCCTCATTGCCTGTACTGGTGTATTCATCTTCCTTTCTGCGTTTAGATGTTTCTGCAGACGATAGGTTGATGGCTGAGGCCTGACAGGGATACCATAAGTGTGCCTAAAGGCTGGTTCACTATATGCTGCTAGGCCATCGCGTCATATCGCAATACATCGCATCGCGTTGCTTCGCATCACTTCTAGCTGTTCATAATAATGGAGTCGCTGCTTGAGCGAACTTGAACTTTCACCCAATCGGAACCCCACCTATTCATTAATGGAAGCCAGCACTCATCTCATTAGCATATCCCATATACTAGGTAAAGTTCTCACTGTTTTGATAAGCCTTTTGTCGTCCGTTCAACTTCAGATTTGAAATCATCAGCTTTTACTGAAAAATCAAAATAAAGCATACCAGATTGACGAAAAACTCAAATAAACGCACACTAGAATGATGCAATCGCAGGTCGCAATGCCGCTCGAATAGAATTCAGGCGGTGCGACACGATTTTGTGTTTACAATATTTAAAAAACGACTTATCGTATCGCTTGAGCATTTTGCATGTTGTGAATCGGCCTTAACAGGGACAGTTTGTAACAACGACTTGCTGTGCACCAAGTATTGAGAGGCTTGGTAACCAGGGTTTGTGGATGAAAGCATGCATCCTGTTGACCACATCAAAAGTTGCATCTCAAATTCCACTGGCCTTTGTATGCACTTTTTAATAGCATCTGGTTGAGCATAATATATTGCCACAACCTTCAGTATTGTATTGTTACATACTGCACTAGCATGTACTGATTACTTGATACTTTCAATGCCAATATAATCACTTCAGCTAGCCAAGTAGACCCTAAACATGTCGTTTAGGAGCAAGCACTTGAATATGCTGGAATAGTTATTTTGTTTGCTTCTTTATTTGCTTGTTTGTATTATTTTGTAGATTCTCCTGTTGGCAGGCAGAGGTATGTTGATAACCCAAACTAAGGATTAATGTCAGTGTGATATTAATGCTCTATGATGTTAGTACTACAGTAGTACATTTTAAAACTATGATTGTGTGGTTCTGTTGTCTTTATGTATGAAATAGCTGGTTTATAGTGAAATTGGGTGTAAATATTGGGTGTAAATACCACAAGTAATTTAGCGGGGATGTCAAAAAATATTCCCAAGTTGAAGCTGAGTGCAATTGCCATCTCCTCTATATTAGGAGTGGTATTTACACCCAATGTCACCACAAGCCATCGATACAATAATAAGAATGGTTGAAGAATAAACACTTATTGTAGTTCTAAACAGTCCCCACTTCTAACTGTCCAGGAGGTCCCAGGCCAGTAATGGCTGTGTTAGCAGCTACGTGTACTACATTCAGAATAGTAATTCCATACTACCTGTGGAAATAATGGCTGTGAAAATGTCTAATAGTGTTCTGATTGGTCACGTCAGTAGTCACAGAAATCTACAGTGCTTTAGAACGGGAAGCAATTCATGGAATGCTATCTCTGTGGAGTGCTACTTGAATTTTGTTGGCTCTGCTCCCATTATAAACTTAAGAAGAATGTTGACTTGTAGCAGCAATGGCGACCTCTAAGACCAAATCCAAGGCCTTCATTGGCTCTGGGGGTCAGCCTCACTAGCAAATTGCTAGTGTTTTGTGAGCTCTAACATTGCTAGTGTAGAGGTCATCATGTTGTGTAAGACGCATGCATATGTATATTCTTCAATAAAATGGCTGATAATACCAAGTGCCATGCTGTTTGTGGTGATGATGGCTTATAACAATGTTTAACACATCCACTGGTGTAAGCATATATATATATATACGCCAAAAGCTATTAATTAAATTTAAAACTCAATAAAAAATCAATCATAGGGTTAAAAAATATCCAATAAAGGTCATAATATAGCTACATTCTTTCTCTACTTGCCTACTGAAAATGTTTGGTGACTAAGGGAAAATATTGAAAAACGCGGAGTTCAGAATTCAATCAGCTTTTTCACTACGAACAAGATGTCCGGTTGACTAACTTGGAGGATTGTGCTTTCTCGGGTTCTAGATGATGATTTTGGACTGTCTGAGGGGGAAAGCAGTGATGAAGAAGGTGATGGCATCTTGTTTTACCTTGGCCAGACTAGTGTTGACCCTGAAGCTCTGCTATCGCTCAGCAAAGTAGTCTGGCCTGACTTACCTTCAAGTACGCCTAGCGCTCTCATTCAAGCTGACGATTTGGATGAAGATGAGAGTGCTTGGCGATGAAGAAGGCATTGACTGTGAGTTTAGCTATAGTTAGCTGTTCTGTGAGTAAGCAGCATGAACTGCAAAGGCTGTTTTAGCTGCCTTGTTCGTGGGTGGTCCACGAAAAAATGTTAATTTGAGCAATCATCCCGCACCCAAACCCCTTGGTGCCTCTCTTGGTAGGCTTCATCGGAAGGCACTGTTGTAGAGACGATCATCCCTGAATTTGTCATTGCCTCATCCACAGCAATTTATTTACGAAACCATTTGACCTTTCTCCAAAAAGTGAGGTATACTTACTCACCTTACCAAGCCTGTCATAATGTGGCTATTTCTTGAGGCTCCTTTAGTGTTGTCTACAAAATGCAGATAGCATGAGATTTCTCAGAATCAATAACGAGAGATACGGTCAGCAATTGGCCCAAAACTCGACCTGACTTATACACTAAATAAGATTTAATTTCTTGGTGTGTTACCTTGCTCCAACTTCTGAAGTTTCTATTCTGCATGTTTGTTAGTTACTCTACCTATACTATCAGCATAATATCAGTAGCATACAAGATGACTCCGGAATTGTTATGGTCGTTCCAAAAGTGAAGAAAATGGCTTGATATATTTGTGGTCCAAGAGGTGGGAAATTCGTCAATGATGGTGATTCCAATGCAGGCCAAAGCTGGATGCTGACAAGACTGTAAGGAAATGTGTTGTGGATGAAGGTTCAAGGAAGCCAAAGATGATTCTTAAGAGTTTAGTACATCAATTTGATATGAACACCTGTAATTCTTCACTTTTTTCTTTTCACCTTTGCTAATTCATCTGCCATAGAGTGGCATTGGTGCATCCTCTGCACTGGTAATTGGGACTGGATGAGAAGGCTTGTTTGGTAGGAAGACTCGAGGATGCTAAAGGCTGCATCTTTAGATGTTTGTCATGTTATGCTAACACTCTATTCAATTCACAATAATTAAGCTATGATTTGATTTATACTGGTAGACATACCTGTGGGCAGCTTTATAAACCCTTGGTATATTTGACCACCATTATCACCACTTATAAACTGTAACTGTAAACAGCTTTTTGAGGTTAGAGAGATGACGTGAAAATGTGTCAATCGCTATTCGTAACATACACGGATGATGCGAATGTGCGTCTATCGCCTATAATCAATATAGAAAAAGCTGCTTATTGTAGCTTGTAGCTGAACCTTTTGAGTGCAGGTCTCCCACAACGAAGGCATAGATGTAGAGAGTTACATAAATAGTTAAATTCAACATGCATACTATCCATCCAAACAACTACATTTGGAGCTTCTTTTCGTGTGGCTGATGTCAGTTCCACTGAAGGGTGCGCAAATATGGGTATAAACCTTCGGTAATACTCTGTTTTACCCTGAAAGGCTTGCACGTCGTGTTTAGTAACAGGTTTAATAAATTGTTTGATTGCTGCCACCCTGCACTGCACTCTGGTGCTGACACTGTTCCACGAACAATTGTGTGTCCTAGGAATGTCAATGATGATGCACCCCATTGGCATTTTGCTGGTTTTGCCATCAACCCAAATATCTGTAACTCTGAGCAACATGATCCTCCCAGGATTGACTATGTCATCCATGTAGGCACCTGCAAATTCCTGCATGCCATTCAATACCCAGTCCATCATGCACTGGAATGATGTAGGGGCATTCCACAATCGAAAGGGCATGACCGTGAACTGGTACTTTCACCAGGAGGTACAAAATGCTGACTTCTCCTGGTCCTCTTTGGCCAAGGGAATCTAGTATAACCCTTTGTCCAGGTCTAACTTAGATAAATAACAAGCTTCTCCCAGTTGGGCAATCACGTCATCCACCCGGGGCATCAAGTAGGGGTCTGCTAAAGTCCATGCACAACCTAACACATCCATCTGGCTTCCTAACTGGTACCATGGGAGAGGACCAAGGACTGAGAGAAGGTTTGAGAATGTCCGCCTCTGCAAGAGAACGGACCTCCTCCCACAGCTGGTCCTTCCATGCTGGGGCCAACCAGTATGGACCAGTTCTTATGCGCTGAGCCATGCCAGTGTTGATGGAGTGGCAAATATCCTTGGCTCTCCCAGGTTCCACACACAATAATCCCATCTTCCTGAGGTTCTTCTACCTCCTCCCCAACAACCACCAAGTGTAACACTGAGTTACACTACTTCAGGGAGTTGATGTGGGTAACCATGCGCTTGCTACGTCGCCTGGGCACTGCTATTTCATAAGTGACAGGTGATATACGCCGGGTAATCTCAAATGGGCCCTCCCATACATCATCTACATAGCTTGCCACTAAGGTCTGGGGTCCTTACCAATACCAGGGTATTCTCCTCAAATTCTCTTTCCTTGACCTTTTTATCTTCATTTTTGCTTTGGCAACCTTCTCACGACGACTCACAACCTTTTGCATTTCTGCCAGCCTTTCTCCTAAATCACTCACCCAGTCCACTACACTAAACTCCGCTACTTCCCCAGTAAACCATGCCTCCTTGAGCACATCGAGAGGGCCTGATTGGCCTCCCAAACACTACTTCTAATGGGGAGAACCCAGTATTTGAGTGGGGGTTGTTCCTTTAAGCAAAAAGGAAACATTTCAGGATTTTGTCCCACTCGGTCCACTTTTCACACTTCCTTAACATACACTTGAGCGACCCGTGCCATCTCTCTAAACAACCATCAGTTTGGGGATGGCAGGGCGGTAATGGTCCCACCAAGTCAAAAGCCAGCCTAGTAAACAGGACTGAAATCACTGGCAATGGAAAAAGGGGTGCTTTGTGATGTGGTTTCTTCCTGCTTTCTGGTATTCAGGACAGGACCTACAGTGTACACCATCGTTTCACATCTCTAGATATGCCTGGCCAAGTGAACTGGCGTCGGAGGGCAGCTAGTGGGAAAAGATTTTCCCTACCTTACTAGAATGGGCCAACTTCAGAATCTCTTTCTGACTATGAGTGGGAGCTACACTATTTAGTCACATTCCTGCCCCAATCTCTTGCCTATGGGGGATAACACACCATCTTTCTGAAAGTCACCTAGCTCATCCTTATCAGCAAGGGATCTGAGACTAGCTAGGGACTCATCTGTCTCCTGCTGGGCTGTGAGGTTATCTCGGTCTACAGAGTTTGTACATATTATGGGAAGCGGTATGTCTATTGGTGTACCATCCTGTATGGTCTGAACATCTTCCCCAACACATACCTCTGAGCTGAACAAATCTCTTCTGCTGCATCTTGAGCTGGCTGCTCTCTGGTTGCAAGCCATGCCCTGCTGTTTTTCCGTCTGCCCCTTCCTCACTCATTCTCTCTTTCTTTTGCTCGTTCTCCAGCTGCATTAAATAGTCAAGGTACACTCCACATCTAACCCTAAGAGAACCTCTTCAGGAGCCTTGTCAACAACTGCTACCACATGATGGATTTGATATCAACCAATAGTAATCCACACCCTAGCTAGGGGACTCAGCACAGTATGTCATCAAACTTGGTCAAGGTAACATTTTTACCAATGTAATCACTGGGCTCTACTAGCTTTGCATCTGCCACAGTTTGCCCAGCTCCGCAATTTTCCTTACCAAGTTTTCGTGCTACATACAAACAGGGTTGTCTGATGGGCACAACCACCAACCCTATAGGGACATTGTCGGATGTAACATTGTCCTGAACTAAGGAATCATGCTGACCTATTTCTGTGGCCAACCCAATGTTCTCTCTTGGGCAGTCTGACCGTTTATGGCCCTTTTTCCCACATAGAAAACAGGTAGGAACAAACACTTTTTCCCTACCCAGCTGTTGTCTTTGACCGACTTGACCTGCAAACTCCTGCTTGTGTCTGTCTGGGTTCAGTCGCTGTATTGTTGCTACCATGGTTGGAGGATTTCTTTGACGATTCATCTCGTTTGTCATCTGCATAGAGTCCATGTCGTCCATCATCATAACGAGTCCAAGGCCTTGACTGGTAAGGACTCCTCTGTCTCGTGGCTTGATGCTCCTCTAGAATGTTAGCTGCCTCAAGGAGTGACTTAGGCGCTTTGTTTCTGACATACTCAGCATCACCTGGGGAGCATAATGACAAAAGTTTACCTACAGCAAAAACAAGAACATACTCATCAGCTGATTGGCAGTCTTCTGTCAGGCGCTTCACCATGCTTTCGATGTTTCTGGCAGCATCCTGCCATGTCTCGGTTGTCCCACGCTGGAACACCCAGAACTCTCTTGCGCATCGATCTCTGGAGAGTCCCATTGCGTCAAGAAGAGCATCTTTCAAGGAGGAGTAGACTCCTGCTGCCGTCCTAGGGACATTGTTGGTATAGGCTGAGAGTGCTTTCCCTGAAAGAATAGGGATGAGCCTGCTGGGCCACTCAATCTAAGGTATGCCCGCATCAGCCATGACATCCTCAAACCTCCTGAGATAGGAGGTGGGGTGGTCGCTGTCTTTCCATAGGGCAATTTTATCCACCAGTTTGGTTCTACGATCCTTCTGCCGCTTACCCTCCTCGTGCTCCACCCATTTATTTAGGAGTAAGAGTTCATGTTTTTTCTGACCTCCTCTTGTTCCCTCATCATGTTGACCATCTCCAGTCTCCACCTGGTTTCCTTCTCCCCTTGCCACCATTCTCTTCATTCCTCCCGTTCAAGTTCTTCCTGTCTCCTGCTCTCATCTCTCCTCTCCATGAGCTCCAGTATCTTTGCCACAATTCTGTCAGTCCCGAAGGTTGTTTGTCTTGGCTTCTGGTGATGGGCCGGTGACCTAATGCTCCAGACTCACTGTCCTCCATTCAACTAAAATAATCAGCGCACAACTATCAATGCAGCACAATATATCAACAGAAGTATGCAACAATATAGCAACAATATAGCAATATAACACGTGCGGAATACGCGCTAGCAACTCAACAACCACAAGGACTTTGCCAACCACTAGCTGAAGCTCTTTCTGTGATGAGTGTTCTCTTATCAATAGTAGCAAATAATCGATGTCCAAGTGTAACACCGCTGCCACCAGATGTTAATGCCCCAACCACTGAGGCACAACAATGAGGACAGTTTACCCACTATACTCTCCAGCAGGTATTGTTCTCTGGTAATGCTGCCACCAGAGTTCCCTCTCAATCCTAGCCCAGCTAAACAGTAAGGTTCTTATGCCTTAAGTTAACTTTAATCAAGTTAAACTAAACATAGAATGAAATGAAGTAGCTGAAGGGAACCCCTGGGCTGGGCTTGCAGAGGAGTTTAAATACCCTTGCAATCCTGCCCTTACAAGGAAGGTGTTGAAAGCATAGACAATAATGTGAACCTCATAGGGATGAACAGGTATTGATGAGTCTATTGTGATGTGATTAGAAGATATAAGTGCTGATGAGTCTATTGTGATGTGATTAGAAGATATAGGTGTTTATGAGTCTATTATGATGTGATGAACAAGTCATTGTAGCATATTATCATTAATATTAGCCAGTAGGGCATTCTTATTGTTTGATGTTCACAGTTTCTCAGGGCTGTCTTCAACCAGTCAGGGCTGGGACCAGACACCCCTATATTAATATTCATGGCTATATGGTTAATTGCTAAGCAACCAAAAGTACTCATTTGTTCTTTGATGCACCCGGCCAACACTTTGACACTCAATAGGTATTGTGAACTGTTCTACAGCCAAATTTGATCAGCTAAAATTTATGGGAGGAACCGTTTTTATTTCCCATTTCTTATAATGATCACAACTATATGGCTTGTTGCTAAGCAACCAAATTTTTCTTATAATGCCCATCAACTCATCAGCTACCACCTAATATATGGGTGCTAGGCACTCTTCTTCATCACTCAAAAAAAAATTGAAAATTATAAATAAATAAAACAATCCTAAAATATAAACTTGCTGGTGAGAGGGTTGTGAGAGGGTTAAAAGATGGTATTTATTTTCATCACTTCCCCAAACATCCTCTTTTGAGGAAGAAGTAGGCTGATAAAGTGAGTAAGAACCGTAAGATGTGACCTGGATACGACGTCACATCACATCTTACTTGAATGCGGGCACAACCTATAGTAAAAAGTGAATATTGCACCTCTCTCTAAACTTGGATGTAACTTGTTGTTTCTTGGTAGATGATGCTCCCTTGTAGTCTCATTTCCTCTCAGTATAGAAGACTGCATTTTGTGAACAGTTTGAAGAATAGTGACCTATTTGATAAGAGTTATGATGCAAATCTCTCTTCCACTTCTGCTTGGAATCCTGCATCACTTGAATAGAATCTAATTCTATTTAAGCTATGGCCTCGTGACATTTTGTGGACAAACCTTTAGAGAATCTCCATCTGTGACTGCTCTTCTTGCTCTCAGTAAGCTGCTGCTTCAGCTGATTGGACATGCTCCAGTGAGTTCCTCCTCCCACTTGTGATATCCTTCTGCAGAACACACCTTTCCTCAGCAAACTCAGTTTGAAATATCACTTTCATCAGCACCAAGACTTCTTTCTTCTTGTTCAATCGTCTGAGCCCTGGTCTTCTTGACAATATCTAACTGCTCAATTTTTCTGAACTCGGATCAATCCTCCATTCTACTCTTGTGTCTGAATTTTCTTGGCTCATCTTTGTCTCTAGCATGTAGTTGGTTCCTGCTTGCTCTGCCTCTCTCTGGGTCCAGTACTTGTCCTCTACAGCACTCCAGCATCTTGAAGCATAATTGTTTGATCCTGCCATTGCCACCAAATGTGAAGAAAGCTAAGTCAATGCTGAAGCAATCCAAATTCCAGAGACCAAGACAGTTACAGAAACAAAAACGAGTCAGAAAAATGCAGACCCAGAGTAGAATGGAGGATTGACCAGAGTTGAGCAGGTAGATATTGTCAAGAAGACAGGGGCTCAGATGATTGAGTAACTAGTAACGAGAAGTATAAAAGTCATTTATAAAGTCAGACATAGAATGAGGACTGAATATAATGAACAGCATAGCTAGTCTTCTCACAAATAGTTGGCAGCTGTTGTGGGATGGACCTACCATAAGACAGGACCACCCAGAACTATATTAGCGCTGCTATAGCAGAATAGCCTCCATAATAATTATGCTGGATCTGCTGTATTTGTGGTGGGATAGAGGTCGAAGTTCAAGTTTGCATGCCTCTAATCACACCAATTTAGATTTGTGTGTGATATATGTCTATATGAATATAAATCAATATGTTCCACTGTACTAGGAGGAGCATAACACATGGAATAATAGGTATTATTAGGAATAATAAATAATATGCATGCTCCACCACATATTGCTAATAATAGTTTTCATGAATAATGAATATAGTTAGAAGGATGCATAAAAACGATTGGATAAGAGTGATGTGTGTCTCAGAGACTGAGGAAGAGCAGAAAGGAAGATGGAGGATGGGAAATGGGAAGGATTGAACTAGGAAGAGTGCCAAAGAGTGCAGATCAGATTAATTCTTGTTCTCTCACTCTCACTAGCCAAACAATGCACTGCAATGTTGCTATACGGTGAGCATCATATTGTGAACCTGCCTTAACTAGTACCTGTACTGTTGATGGCTTCATCTCACTGGCCCACATAGTGTGTTAGAGGACTTGCTTGTTCTTGTCATAGTAGATGCCTCCTTCTACCACAAGAGAGCTCAGCTAGATATGATCAAAGGAGTTGAGGAATAGCCATGCACACCCAGGCTTTAGTACCAGCTTTTCAGTAATATTGTGTGTGACTTAATTGGCAAGTAAAGCGAGCTCTCAGAGGAGAGTTGGATGGAAAACTTAGTCTTGCTAGGTATCGCCATACCTTCACCCATGAAGGAGTCGTCCTCTTTTAATTAGACGGGTCAAAAATGGTGAAGAGAAAGGTCGATAAAACAGCACCAGATTCAATGATTGAGGAAAGAAGATCTCTTGCACAGGCAATACCATGGATGTGGGATATAGCATCTTTATCATGATGCAGAAACTGTATCAATCTTGGTGAGGTAAACACATGCACTGTCACTCTATGGACAGAGAACTACTACATAGTTGGCATATATGGGTAGGTAGGATGTTTATGCATAGGGTCAATGGAGGAGAGATGTGCTAATATGGAGAGCATACTGAACACACTCAACTGGGTCAAGAATGCAAACTATCATTATCAAGTTCTTATCAACTTCTGCATGTTCTCCCTTAGTACTCCGAGAATTACTGCAGAATGTGCTGCCTGACAACCTCACTTAGTGTAGTGTGCTTCCATCATCAAAAACGGTTTCTTCCAAGTACTCTTAACCCACTCACTGTCACAAGCGGACGCAAAAAGTTGTTTATCAGATCATAAAAAATCAATCGTACCGTTTACAGACAGGTCATTACCCTACGATCGTACCGAATATAAAAACAATAGACGTTCGGTAACTAGGGTAGTAATATTGAAAAGTCGGACCCACTCTGAATTTCAAATCGTGTTAAAGATGGCCGTTCGACTGTCAGTTATTTCTCAGGTTTTGGGCGACGATTTTGGACTTTCTGAGAATGAAAGCAGTGATCAAAAAGGCGCTGGCATCTCATCCTACGTTGGCCAGAGCCGTGTTGACCCTGAAGCACCGCTATCGCTTGGCAGAATAGTTGCTGATGACCTACCTTCAAGGAAGCGTAGCGCTTTCACTCGAGGTGACGATCTAGATGGAGATGAGAATACCAGCGATGAAGAAGGTATTTACAATCAGTTTAGCTACAGTTTAGCTATAGCTAGTTTTGTTGTTAGCAAAGCAGAGCATGGAACTACAATGCTAGTTTCCTTGTTGCAGTTAGTCCCCGTAAAATTATTTGATGCCTCCCTTTCAGGTTTGATGCATGAAGCGATGGATTGGGCAGCTGACGAGCTTCATCAACTCTGACACAATCTATTGCTAGCCCTCCTATTGCTGTGATGGCTGCTTCATCACCTTCTCCATTGTTCCTACCAGTATCTGCAACTGTAGGTCGTGTAACCTATACATCAGGTTCTATGACTTATGTGACGTCTGTAGTCACTCCTATACTATTTCCATCATCATCATTGTCTGTTCCATCATCATGCCCTCCTTTATTTTTACCCTCGCACTCTGTGTCCTCTTCTAGTGAAGTATGCACTCCTTCACGACCAGTTGTTCAGCTTAGTCATAGCACTAGGAGTGCTTGTCATGCTCGAGTTTGTCAGAGTAGTGGTAGTGAAATAGCTTCTAGTGCTTCAAGTTCTCCTCTGCCTTTAGCTAGTCCTCTTTTTCTTTCTGGAACTTCTACCAGCATTTCTTTAGCTCCGTCTCTTGCTTCTTGTACTGTGTCCTCAGCTAGTACCTTTGATAGTCCCTCCTCTAATTCTCAAGAAGAGGGTGTTTGCATATATGGTTGAGGCATGCATTCTGAACAGCTATGTTCTAGAGTCCCAGTGTTTCCCAAACTTTTTAGCCCAGGGACTACCTTGAGTGTGTCGAGGGCCGGAGGCCATTGGGGGGGGGGGGGAGGGGATAGGACAAGAACAATTTTGCTTCTGTATTTCTGGTACATGTGAAGCTTAAAACACATGACAGTTGCACAAAGTAATCACAATCATGTGAAACACGGAATTGCTTTTGCTGTTCCATGATGACATCGATATCAGGCTTGAGATGGGAAGAAGCCACTGTCACAGTGTCTTCTAAGTGTGCATTAGAGATCAAATTCCGGTACTTTGGACTTGGCGTACTTGATCCTGGAGAAAAACTGCTCACAGATGTATGTACTTGCCAAACATGGCAAGGAACCTCTGGCCATTGGTAGCTAGGTTCGGGAATGTGTTGTGTGGCAGGGCAGAATTCCTTCAGCTCCTTCTCCAGAAACTGGGACTTGATGTCCATGTTGCTCTGCAGCTCGCTGAAGAGCTTTGCTTGGGTTAGTTGTGAATGGCATAGAGAAGATTTCAAAGTCCAGGTTTCTCGACCTGAACTCCTCAAAGTGGTGCTCAAACTCTCTCTTCAGGTTTCCAACTTCTGCAGCATATCTCTGCCCATAAAAATGATCAGCTCTGTCCTCACAGTGCAGAGACTCTTCATGGCAGCAAAGTGGTCGAGGTAACCAGCCTCCAACTGAGTCTGCCAGAGCTGCAGCTTCACCTGAAATGCTTGCACACACCCGAACAGGTTGTGGACGAGCTTCTCCTTGCCCTGCATGGAGACATTGAACAAGTTCAGCTTCTCTGTAATGTCCACCAAAAAGGCCAAGTCACACAGCCACTGGGGATCGGAGAGCTCTTGGACTGGCTGGCCCTTCATGCTAAGGACATCTCCAGCTCTTCTCTGAGTTCCCAAAAACGTTTCAGAGTGCGTCCCCTGCTGAGCCAACGGACAGAAGCTAAGTAGAGCACATCTCCATAGTTGGCCTTGAGCTCTTCCATCAGTTCCTTCAACTGTCTGTGGTTGAGGGCATGCCTTTATAAAGTTGACATGCGAGATGACCTTGCTCATCACTTCCTGGAAGCCAATAGTCTTTGCACAGAGTGCTTCCTAGGGGATGATGCAATGGCACCAGATCAGGTCACGTGGCAGACCCCTCCTTTCCAGCTCAGCCATGACTTGGCCTTATAGTCCTCGTCTGGTCCCCAGCATGGAAGGTGCGCCATTTGTGGCAATGCTTACCAGCCTCTTGAAGTCTAGCTTTCGCTCCTGCATGACCGTGTTTAGCTCAAGGAAGACATGCTCTCCAGTGCATGTGTTCTTCATGGGGCAGAGAGAGAGGAGCTCCTCTGTGATGTTACACTCTGCATCAACTTCCCTAATGAAGATTGCCAGATGTGCAGTGCCGGTGATGTCTGTGCTCTCATCAAGGGCAAGAGAGAAGGCTGTGAACTCCGAGGCCAGGCTGTGCAGCTGCTTCTTCAGGTTCTTGGACAGATCTTCCACCCGCCTGGTGACCGTTGTGTTGCTCAGGCTGACAGCAGTGAAGGAGGAGGCTTTCTCAGTGCACATCACTTCAACGACTGCCTGCAGGTATTCATTGATGTTCTCGCCATCTCTGAAGGACTTCATTCGCTTGGCAAAGATCTGTGACACCATGAAGCTGGCCTTCGTGGCAGCCTTGCCTTCGTTGACTGGTCTGGTGAAGACGTTCTGCTGTCTGGACAGCTTGGACTTGAGCTCTTCGGCCTTGGCAACTCGTTGTTCTCCTACCACCTGTAATACAGAAAGCAGACAGCCTAGCTCATTGTTTTTGCCCTGAAAGATAAAGTTACCTGTCTGAATGCTTTGACTGGCAGTGTCGCCGGATGTTAAATAGCTTTGTAACAGCGAGGCTTTCTTGACAGATTAGGCAGAGACACTTGCTCCTCCTGTCTGAGATGAAGAATTCCTTGGTCCATTCTTCATTGAAGGCTCGATTTTCTGCATCCACCTTCCTCTTCTTTGGCAGTGCCATCCTGACCCTGCACTGTTGGAGGAGGCAGCAATGCCCAAGGAGTCCAAATCCAAGGTGGAGAAGTCCAAACACAGGATGTGAATGTTGCAAATTGGAGTGAATCTCAGGGAAATCTGCAGGGACTTGAGGCCAGCTCCATTTAAATAGGTTTTTGGCCGAGACCAATTAAAACCAATGGGTCATGTTATAAGTGTTCAACATGAGAAGTTTGTGCATGTGTTTGTATGCACAGTGTTATCTTGTAATGTGGTGTGTTATTATAGAGAGTTTGTGCATGTGTTAGCTATTACATAGCCAAGATTAACTGGCACTGTTCAGTTGGGGAGGATGTGGAGGGTGTGTCTCCACAAATATAGATTGAATATTTATGTGTAATTTAATTTGTAAAAAAAAATGCGTCTTTTCTGATAATCGTCCAAGGGCCGGACTCAGGGCCTCCGTGGGCCAGATCCGGTCCCTGGGCCTGACTTTGGGAAACAATGTTCTAGACTCTCATGTCCACAGAGCAGATCACCTTGCCAGGAGTTACAGGAAGAGAGATTTTTTGACCTTCCGGTTGGAGCTAGCTAAGGAACTAGTGGTATGCTTCTGCTCACGTCAGCATGCTGGCCGCCCTCGCTCAGTTCATAACGAGTGTCTAGACAGGCTGAACACCACGCTTGGGCATTGGTCAGCACTAACTGAAAAACAGCAGTGGTGTATTGTCTGTGTAGCAGTTGGAAACATGTCTGGAATCTCAAACGACCGTGAGACCACTTATTTGCCGTCACTGCAAAGTACCACTGTGTGTCACAAATAGGAACTGTTTTTTCAAGTACCACTCCATGGTAGACTTCGTAGTTTCCTAGTTTTTGCTTCACTTTTTAAAATTTTACTTTCTATGGTATTTCCATTTTTCTATCTGTTCTATGTGTATGCTAGATGGCTGTTGTTTTGTATATGCATGTTTTTGTTGCTATTGTTGTCCTATTATCGGAAGATGTAATAAATAATTGTTCATACAACACCAACATGATAACAATATCTTCATCAGAAAATAAATATAAAAAAATGAAAAATATATCTTATGCAAGTTTTGTGAATACAATGAGTGTGTGCATATATATATATAATATATAATAATATATATATAATCACATGTTGCATTGTCTAAGTAAGAGCTTTCATTAAGCTGTAATCACATAATGATATTCATCATTTATGGTCGTTGCTTAGCAACCTAAAGTTGACCACAATGTTTGTCGACACCAATGTTATCCCATCAACCATGGTTGCTAGGGACTTTAGTGCATTCCTGATTTAATATTGATTTTTATTTGCACCCGAGTCCAATTTAAAAAAATGCTGCCTAAACCCGACGGTGAATGGGTTAACAAAACTCTTCTCACATCAATTTCATCTTGCACATTTCTTTTCCAGAACTTTCTCATTATGTTGTAGGCATATGGTTGTCAATTTGGGAATTTGTAAGGAATGCATAAAGGCATGTTATAACTTTTGCTACTTTTCCATATCACAATACAACATGTACCGACCAGCAGTGTATTAGGCCTTTAGCTTGGCTAAGGCCAGGACAATGCTAGAGCAATCTATTCTAGCATTTCAAATTTAGTCCTGCAGGGGCATCAGCCGATAATTGTTTTCTCCTCTCTCTCTCTCTCTTGTCTCACTCTCTTGTCTCTCTTTTTCTCTCTTCTCTCTCTCACTACTCTCTCTCTGTCTTCTCTCTTCTCTGTCTGCCCTCTGTCTTCCCCCTCTCTTCTCTCTCTCTCCATTCTCTTTCTTCCCCCTCTCTGTGTGTCTGTAGTGGTAGTGGTATAATTTTCCTGGTGAATATTTATAATTACCCATTGTTTCCTTTAGGTTTCTCACATATTCCTCTGATGTTATCTACTAATATGGATGGTCCTGTTTGTCCTGATGTGGATGTTGTTTGTACATGCATCACTAGTGCAACGGGCGTAGAATGGACGGCTGAACAATTTTTTCTTCAGTTTGTAGCTAATTATGGGATCAGAGACCCTTTACCTAATGAACAAGGACCCTTTACCCACACGCCAATATCTACATGTACGCGCATGCCAACAATAATATAGATCATTATTTCGTGCATTGTTTTCTGGTGATACTACTTTTACATCTTGTTGAATCGGGGAACAAATAGATCGTGGATCTTATCTATGCACGAAATAATCGCCTATCTAGATCATTTGTAGTCTAGTTATATAGTACCTGGCGACCTGAGTCTAGTATCTGTCAAGCCAAGCGATTCTCCAATTAGCGCCCACCTCCGCAAGGCATGGGTGAAAGACAGTGTCCTGTCGATGGTTGTGGGTACCAGATACCCGAGGGAGCGATGGCCAACCCTGTACTGGCTGCTGCTCATCTGCAAGGTCACCTCCTCAACCACGAAGGCCGGAATAAAGACCGATCAAAGGTCGAGGCTGTTAGGAGACCAACGATATCGGCGGCAGGGACTGGCTATACTTCGTGTCACGATGGGGGGACTACCTCAAGGCCACGAGAGTGGAAGGAGATGACAGAGCAATCCAGCTCTTAGAATGTTGTGACCAGGACCTGAGGAAGGGCCTACAAAGAAACAATGGGGGCATGGTCCTATCGGGGCTACCGATCGGTGACATCATGAAGGCCATCAAGGAACTTGCCGTCAGGATTGAAAACCCCACTGTGGCCAGGGACAGGCTTCACAACATGTCACAGGACCGAGAGGAAAGCGTGCGTGCATTCGGAGCACGGTTGAGGAGACAGGCAGCAACTTGCCAATACAGCAAGCCATGCACTTGCCGCCTGATCGTCGACTACACCGAAGAAAACGTCGCGGACGCCCTCATTACAGAGCTAGCAGACCCCGAGATCAAGCAGGGCCTCCTCGGGGAGCCAAACCAACCCCTGAGCATGGAGAGAGCCATGCTATTCGTCGAGTCGATGGAGGCAGCAAAGGCATCGGTGACACAACTGGACCCGAACAGCTCAGTAAATGCCCTCAAAAGCAAATACAAGAAGCTGCCACGACAAGGGAGACCCCAGCCCGATCTGGAAGAAGGCGACGAGAAGTGCTATTTTTGCGGCGGGACCGGACACGGCAAGTACCCTCCGCCCCCAACAAGGAGCGCCGAATGCAAAGCATTCAGGCATAGGTGTGGAAAATGCGGAAAACTCAATCACTCTGAGAGGGTATGTAAGTCTAAGTCAACACCTACTCAGGTAACTGAGAACGCAATTTTTAACAATGTATGCGACATCTCCACCCATGAGGCAATAGGAGATAAAACCCTGGACCACCACGTTTTTGACAGCACCGCTGGCAGATGGGTGAAGAGACAATCCCTTCCCCAGCCCACGAGGCAACTGATGGCCAAACTACACCCGAGCGATTACGCCATGCTGAGGATCCATCAGCGACCACGGCGCACTCAATGCTCCATTGAAGGCATGCCGGACACCGGATGCCAAAGCTGCCTGGCAGGGACACACATCCTTCACAAGCTCAGGATATCGAGGTCCAACCTCATCCCTGTATCACAGAAGATGCAGGCAGCCAACAAGAGTGGCATCAAGCTTCTGGGGGCGATACTGCTGGAATTCTCCCTCCCGGACTCCTCTGCAACCACCAAACAGATGGTAAACGTAACCCCCAATGTCACGCGCCTGTTCCTGAGCAGGGAAGCCTGCTCAGACCTCGGCATCATACCACCCCGGTTTCCATCGACGTCAGTGGGAGCACTATCTAACATAGCTCTACCCAAGCGGCCTGAGCCACCAAGTCCTACGCAGCCACGCGAATGCAGATGTCCGACGAAGTCACTTCCACCATCTGGTACGATCCCGCTACCTCTCCCCGCCACCGATGCAAACAGGGGAGCCCTGGAAATACACCTACGGACTATCTTCAAGGCATCAACATTCAATATGTGCACCCACCAAACACTCCCCATGATGGCAGGCCCACCCCTACGGCTCAACATTGACCCGGAGGCCACGCCTGTCACAGCACACAAGGCTGCTTCAGTACCCGTGTACTGGGAGGCTACAGTCAAGGAACACCTGGACCGTGATGTACGCCTCGGAGTGATTGAAAAGGTATATACCCATTGGAACACCAGACACCTGGTGTCACCGCATGTTGATTGTCGGGAAGTCCAATGGGGAACCGAGACGCGTCATTGAATTTCAACCCCTCAACGCCCACGCCACAAGGGAGACTCACCACACGAAGTCACCCTACCACCAGGCCCGCGGCGTTCCCAAGGGAATGAAGAAGTCGGTGTTCGACACGTGGAACGGTTACCACTCCGTTCCACTTCACCCGGAGGACACGCACTTCACAACATTCATCACACCCTGGGGGCGCTACCGCTACCTAACCGCCCCTCAAGGGTACAAGGCGTCCGGGGACGGGTACACCGCCAGGTTCGACAGCATCATAGAGGACATACAGAACAAGACGAAGTGCGTGGACGACACGCTCATCTGGTCCTCAGACATCGAACAGGCATTCCATGACGCAGCTGCTTGGCTGACCAGATGCGGCGCAAACGGGATAACACTAAACCCATCCAAGTTCGTATTCGCACAGGACACTGTCGAATTCGCCGGCTTCGAGATCGGCTTAACCACGGTCAAGCCCGCACGGAAATTCACCAAGGCCATTGCTGAGTTCCCCACCCCAGCCTCCACCACGGATGTCAGATCCTGGTTCGGCCTGGTAAACAAGGTGGCCTATGCGTTTTCTCGCACTGCCACAATGGCCCCCTTCAGGGATCTGCTCAAGCCAGCCACGAAGTTCAACTGGACATCCGATCACCAAGAAACGTTCGAGGATTCTAAACAAACTATCGTGGAACAAATCAACCACGGCGTCGAGATATTCGAAAGGGACAGACCAACATGCATCGCAACAGACTGGAGCAAGACAGGGATAGGCTATTGGATGTTCCAAAAGCACTGCACATGTCCACAGAGGGAGCTATTCTGCTGCAAAGACGGCTGGAGAATCACCCTCGTTGGTTCAAGGTTCACGCATGACGCGGAATCCCGATACACGGCCATCGAGGGCGAAGCCCTTGCTGTGGCCGAAGCTCTGGACAAATGCAGACATTTTGTCCTCGGCTGCACCGACCTCTACGTTTGCGGCCATCGAGGGCGAAGCCCTTGCTGTGGCCGAAGCTCTGGACAAATGCAGACATTTTGTCCTCGGCTGCACCGACCTCTATGTTGCCGTCGACCACAAACCCCTAGTAAAGATATTCGGGGATAGAGCTCTGGCCGACATAACAAACTCGCGACTCAGAAATCTCAAGGAGAAAACCCTCAAATTCGCATTCACAATGCTTTACATCCCCGGTGTGCGAAACCGCACATCTGACGCCCTATCGCGGTATCCAACTGGTTCACACAAACCCCACGGGATGTCCCTACCAGACCCGGTTTCGGCACCACCCCCAAGAATTCCCCTCACACTGATGGCCGGCCTCTCGGTCGATCAGTCCGGGGACGCGGACGAGGAGAAGCTAATCAGCACCCTGTGCTCGACACTCCATTCAACTCTGCCCATCACCTGGCAACGCCTCAAAGAGGAGACTACCTCTGATGACGCCATGCAGCTCCTGCTTACGGCCATCGAGGAAGGATTCCCAGACAAGCAGGCCGACGTGCCCAAGGATATTCGCATGTTCCATGTCCACAGGTCGCACCTGTACTCTGCCGACGGCGTCGCTGTATACAAAGACCGTGTGATTATACCCTCCTCCCTGAGAAGCGACTGTCTACACGCCCTACACTCTGCCCATCAAGGGACGACCCTCATGATGGCAAAAGCCGATGCCTCCATCTTCTGGCCGGGCATCGCAGCAGACATCTCTGCCCACAGGACAACTTGCACCATGTGCAACACGATGTCGCCCTCCCAAGCATCTCTACCACCGACGCAGCCTGCCCTGCCAACACGGCCATTTCAGAGCATCTGCGCCGATTATTTTCACCACAAGGGACACACCTATGTGGTGATTATTGACCGTTTTTCGGGCTGGCCCATCGTGGAACGCTCCACCAACGGCGCCACCGGCCTCACCTCTAACCTACGGTCAATATTTGTCACATTCGGGATACCCGACGATATCACCACGGACGGGGGTCCTGAATTTACTGCTTCAGTAACACGTCAATTCCTCTCCGACTGGGGCGTTCACCATCGACTCTGCTCAGTGGCGTTCCCCCACAGCAACGCTCACACGGAGATCGGGGTCAAGACTGTCAAGCGTATCCTAGCCGGCAACACGCGAGACGACGGCAACCTCGACACCGACCGCTTCCAGAGAGCCATGCTGACCTACCGCAACACCCCGGACCCAGTCACAAAGATCTCACCGGCCATAGCTGTATTCGCCAGGCCCATCAAGGACCTGCTACCCGTCATCCCTGGCAAACTCAAAGTCCATGCCTACTGGGATCGCCTACTCGACGAGCGGGAAGCCACAATGGCCAGACAAGGTGCCAACGAACAGGACAAGTTGGCAGAGCACTCTCATCCACTCACGCCCCTCAGAGTCGGCGACCAAGTACGGGTCCAGAACCAAACTGGCCCATTCCCTCGTCGATGGGACAAACTTGGAGTGGTGATCGAGGTGAAACAATTTCATCAGTACTGGATACGAATGTCTGGATCTGGACGTGCTACTCTAAGGAACAGGAAATTCCTCCGAAGATGCGCCGTACCCACGCATTCAGACACCCCCATGGAGCGGCTGCCCTCACCTCCGCCTCACCCTCCAACCCAACTAGTGGACACTCCCGTTATCCACCACTTACCGTACTCAGCCAACCAGGGCCTTCCTTCAGTCGTGCCCGATCCTATACCGACCCTACTGGCACCTCCCGAACCGCCACTTCGGCCCACACAGGACACGCTCGAGACGCCTCTGCCACCCGAACCTCCCTCTACACCAGCCCGCCACACCACTCCGGCACCTTCACACCCACAGACGAAAGTACGCCGATCCAAAAGGCATTGTGTGACCAACAATCGGCCGAATTACAAGGACTAATCCGCCTGGGGGAGATAGCTAATTATGGGATCAGAGACCCTTTACCTAATGAACAAGGACCCTTTACCCACACGCCAATACCTACATGTACGCGCATGCCCACAATAATATAGATCATTATTTCGTGCATTGTTTTCTGGTGATACTACTTTTACATCTTGTTGAATTGGGGAACAAATAGATCGTGGATCTTATCTAGTTTGCTCTAGTTGCAACTTCTAAGGGATATTCTAATGGTAGTATGACTATTACGTCAGTATCAACTGATGATCCCTTCGCCAGTATACTCACTATAACGTATAGTGATGTTCTCAACTTCACGGACGTAATTTGTGCTACTGGAAGTCAGCAGAAGAATAAGACATACAGGAGGCTATTAGGTATAAATGATGTTTGTTGCTGTTCATTACACAAAGTTCCACATTAGTGAAGGAGCACAGCTTCAAAAAAAGAAAGAATTGTTCACTTTGTGATAAAAGCACTTAACTTAGTACACATGAGTACACATGTAGAAGATCATATAATAAATAAATCTAGATATTGGGGCATCTTCTTTGGTGATGTCTAGGTGCTAATTAGGGTACAAAACATGTTAGTTTTCTAATTATACAATGTACTCTTGATCAAGTGGTTTCATGTCAGATATCTCTGTTTGTAAGGAGCAATGTGACACTTGAATCACATTCATGTCTGCTTTTATTATGCATGTTTTTGTACTGCCATTGTTGATCACAGTAATTAATTATAGTGAAAAGGTGATAAAGTGGTTCATCTGCAACAAGCATAATAAAGGTTCACATGTTAAACTCATGATACTTATCTGCCTGGCTAATCTAATGCATGGTCAGTTTCTTGTACTTAGCTCTTGGTGTTCAGCATGATCAGTTTCTTGTACATTCTCCTTCACACTGACAGAGAACAGTACACTGGAGAGCAGCTTTTTTGCACTTACAATTCTTGACACACCCTTTCTTCCAACCAATTCATGGCAGATCTTGGATGCGTCAGTGAGTGTGGTCCAATGCGGTTCATATAGCCCATCTGTTTTGACCCAACCCCAGCTACATGTAGAAAGAAGAGCAGTCTGTGGGAGAAGTGTTTGGCCCCAGACATGACCACCTACATAGGAAGGCAGCTCTTTTGACATGCTGCTCAAGAGCATCCCGTGTGGGAGGAATTCTCAGCACAGAATGTTTCTTTGTAAATAGCTTCTTCCTGGCCTTGTTGATATCTGTACAGGTGCTGGTGCGGTCATAAATTAGAATGACAAATCTCTCTATAGCTTCCATACTTTCTTCTGGGATTCCAGTGGGTGCATGTGCCAGTGAGCTCTGGCAATGAGTTCCAGGTGGTCCTGGCAGTCTTCTTTCCATGGCCAACATATGATGACACAGTATCCCAGCCAGTTAGTGCATGGAACATCGGAAGAGCAAGTGATTTCTCAATACCCAAACAGGAAGATATTCTGTGGGCTGTCAAGTATCGAAAACTCTTCCCTGTTCCAAATGCAAACCACACTTCAGTGTCAGCAGGTAATGTCTGAGATACCATCACAGCCAATACCACAACGTCAGTGTCAACAGTAAGTACGTATGAGTATCCTTTGATGACCATGTTGTGTAGCATGTGCTACATGCAGCATCATGCGAGTGTCTGGCTCTTCGTGACTGCATGGAGAAAGCAAGTGTGCACAGGTCATTTTGTGATGGCACAGAAAGAACCTGTTCCCCATCTGTAACAACGAGTTCTTTGGTAGACTCGTTGAATGACTGGATGAGGGGCTTGGAGAGGTAACTAAAAAGTTCCTTTTTGTTGAGGTCCACACGCAGGAAGTTCTGCCAATTCCCTGGAATCGTTGCAGACTCAATGACACGTATGCGTACCCCCTTTCCACGATTTGCCCTGGCTGTTGCCTTCAGAGAATCCCCTTTGTAGCTGTCCCACACCAAATCGAGACGTGATACATAATGAAGCTGTCCAGAGATGTATGGAATGAACACCTGATTGGCGTATTCCTGAAATGTTTTGGCAGTACCTGGCCTTAGCATCTGAACAAGTGCAGCTCCATCGATGATTGTATTGGTGACACTTGGTGCTACAGATTGTGCTTCAGAAAGGCTCTCCAGGCACACACCAGCAAATCACTCTTGGCACCTAGGTGAAGCCTCCCTGCATCTGAGAGTGATGGGGGACAGGCTTGATTCTCATAAAAAGAATTCATCTAGGTTTCCACCACATGTCTGACAACCAATGTATGAGCACGAGAAAAGTTGAACATCTCTCTTCACGGAGGTCAACTGCTGCTTTGCTTTGGGTGTCTTGCAGGTAGCTGTATGAAACAGTGGTAGCTTGTTACAATGAGCAGTGTCATTTAGTGATTAGAATGAGTAGTGTCAGTTAGTGACTTGGTCCTGTCTGTGATGCCATCTTTGGTGAATTCATCAAATTGCTTTTGTCCTATGCTCTTGGCATTGCGTACCGTCTCCACTACAGCAGCAGCTGCAATCTCTTTTGTGTCCAGGACAATCAAGTCCTGGCTCTCTTCTTCAAATGGATTTCTAAACTCCTCAATGACAGCTACAAGAGAACGAACGTGTTCAGCAAAGGTTGTTTGCATGCTTGCTGTTTGGTCGTGGTGATGTACATATTCTCTTTCATTCCAGTGCAGGCCTGCATTCTCAAACTCACCGATCATTCTGGCAACTTCTGGCCCAGCCACCATCCACCGACGCAGGGCACTTGGGTCTTCCGTGAGACCTACTGCCCCACCATCACCTTTGACACAGGCATTGTTTTGTTCGTGAAATGAAATTGCTGAGAACACTCGCTTGGTCTTTTGACCTGTGAAATGGCCAGCATTGAACTTCCTACAAATTTCAGGTTGTTTCTTAGGTAGTTCAGCCATATCCCTCAGATGTACTGGTATCCAACGAGTGTAGTGGGTATGGTCTAGTGCAAAGAACCATGGAACTAGTTCAGTCAGGGCATTTAGATACATCGCAAAATTTGCCTCCCTCAGGGACCGCACATACACAGCAATTCAAAGTAATAACTCCAATGCTGATGCCCAAAACTGAAACTGAGGACAACTCTGTTTTCTCTAATCACACCAGACCTCAAACTGCACAGGGGATTGATCATTTGCACTGTAATGCTTGTATGCATGATGTTGTAGGATATACTAGGCAGTAGCAGTGATTTGCTGTGCTCCTCTTGTATGCATGATGTTGTAGGATATACTAGGCAGTAGTTGTGATTTGCTGTGCTCCTCTTGTATGCTTAACATGTGCTGCTCGGTAAAAGAATCAGCTGTTCCTGCCGTGGCTATTTCTTCCTGTGCAAGTGCTTGTGACCATCCACTTCCTTGCAGCCAGTCACCAATGGTTTTCATTGCTGCCATCTCTATGTGGAGCCCACCAAACATCACCACTAACTTCTCTTCTTCATACTTATCAGGCCATTTCCACTGGATTTGTTTGGCTAAAGCATAGAGTGGCTGATCAAAGGTTAGAACAGGAGTTTGTCCTGCATTCAGATGCTCAACAGCACTCTTGAGTACATCCATCGAGTGACGAATCATAGCCACTGTATGAGCACTCTCAAGAAATAAGGGAAGTAAGGCTGTGGGAGTGAGGACTCGATCTCCAGGTTCCTGATTGCTGGCATGGTATGCAGCCCAAGATATGTTCTCACTGTTCTTCTCAGCACTTCCTTCAAGAACATTTCTTGTGTTCTCTAGCCATCTGCACTCCCCTTCTGTATGTTTCTTGAAGTTTGTCCTTTTCAGGGAGTACACACATGTAGCTGGAGTAGCTGTCTGCTTCATACTGGATATGACTGGTACATCAGTGTAGAAATGTGGCAGGTAGTAACAGCCCTTGAGATAGCACTGGCTCTGATGATAACAACACCATGATCCACTCCTTCACCAGCACAAGAAGGATGCTGTATCAAGGATATTGCAGTTCCATGCAATGAATCTTTTGCTGTATTGGCGCTGGGGTTGTGGTCAATATTGTCCACAGCAGCTGTTGTGAAGACATCACCCGCAGAGTGGGTGGACAAACAACTTGAAAGTGCTGGCATACACTATTTCCCATCTCTGATGAAAGACGCAGCACACAGTCATAGGATATGCTAAGGCCTAAATGGAAGAATTTATCTACCAGTTCTTTCTTTCGAGTATGTGCATGCAACACTAGCCCAATATAGGTTGGGACAGGTGTTTCTTGGGAAATGCTGTGTTTGACAGATGTGGTGGTGTCTACTTGTGACTGAGTGTGCTTGACACTGTTGAATTTCAGAACCTGCACAATGGACAGTGCGGCTTGTGTAGAATGCTCCTGCATTTGATCCTTGATGCTATGTCCTTCCAAAAACATGTTCACCAGTGCCATTAATAGTCTTGGCACTGATTCCTGTGGCAGTTCTCTCCAAATGATCCATTAAAGAGTTTTGAGTCTTCAAACATCTGTTTGCGTAAATCTGTGCAAGAGCAACAGCATCACTGTCACTGTCCCCTTCACAAGCCTTGGCTAATGCAGCACCTAAATTATTATCAAATATCAGCAACACATCTCTCCCCTGATTATGAGCTCTTATGTCTTGAAACTGTGCCAGCAGTCTCTGCTTAAGCCGGGTACTGGTCACTCTTGTATCACTCACAATTCACAGCTGTTCCAACCGAGACGCGTATAGGTCCACTAGATCAGTAAGTTTGAAGACTGACACATTACTTGCTTCGATGTGGGTTTCCTCAATGTACATTACAAGTTCTGCAAAGGCAATTCCATATAATATTTGAGGCTCATCTTGGCTTGCAACTGCTGCTTTGAATGCTTTGAATGCTTTGACATGATTGTACAGAGCCAATAGGCACTTGGTGTGATATTTCACTTCCAAAGCTATCATGTCACGCATACTTAGTTTGCCCAAAAGTAAGGTGCCCTCAACAAGTGTGGCACTTTCCCACACATGTTTGTCTACCTGAAATGTTGGTAGCTCATGAAGACCATCAGAACCTGCTCATTTTCCACAGCAAAAACAAGTTGCCTCAATGAGAGTTGCTTCATTGTGCAATCTGCTGTGCTTGTGTGAAACATTGTCCCTCACATTAACTTGTACAAGATTTTTCCTCTTCTATGCTCTCTTCAACATTGTATTCTTGTAACAGAGCTTGCATGTTTGATGCCACTTGGCCTCTTTGGCTACCATAGCTGCCTCAATACCTTGCCCTTTATCAATTCTGTCCAACTGCAAGGTTCTTGGTAGAGTTCCTAGTGTATCAAACTTCATGAGGTTTTCAGCTAGTGCCTTGTATGCTCTCCCAACATCTTTCCGTTTGGAACACACAGGGGAAGTAAGGGACAGGGGAAGTAAGGGACTATGATGTTTCTGCGTGGCACAAAACACACAGCTCCCAGTTTGTAGTAGCTGCCAGTGACTTATCAGATGATGATGCTGCCCGATGTCCACAAGTTTGATCTTCTTGGACATGGCTAAAGTCAAGACGAATGATGACGACTCAGTTTGAGTGAACATGTGCTCACTATAGCTCACAATAATCAGTTGTGCAGGCTCCAGCCAATCAGTCAGCTGTACAGGTGTGGGTGGGTCTGCACAACCTCAACTTTCACCACTATAATTTATTGTGGTTAACAAGTGGTTAACAATGGTAACTACAGCAACAAAAATATGCATAACTTTAGAATAGAAACAGATGTGAATGTGATTAAAGTTTCATATTGCTCCTTACAAACAGAGCTTTCATTTGGTAGCTGACATGAAAACACTAGATCAAGAGTTCATTGTATAATTAGAAAACTAGCGTGTTTTGCACCCTAATTAGCACCTAGAGGTCACCAAACGTCAAATCGAAGATGCCCCAATATCTAGATTTGTTTGTTATATGATCTTCTACATGTGTACCAAGTTAAGTGCCTTTATCACAAAGTGAGCAATTCTCTTGCTAGGCCCCTTCACTACATTGCATTATTTAACTTGATACTCACATCCCTCTGCATTCAATAGGCTTGTGTTCAAGTAATTGTAACAACATCAACTCTACAACACCCCAACATTTACTGCCTCTGATATCATTTCTTTTTCCTGTCTAGACACAGTAAATAGTTATAATTAATATACTGCACTCTCATACTTTCCATAGTAACCATTGAGAGGCAGTGGGAATGAGAGATAATGTAGAGGGGATTGCAGTGAAATATAAGAGGTGTGGAGCAGAAGTGACCTTTCTACTGCTCATCATGCAAAAATATGATGTTGCACACAGGGGCACCTTGTCAAAGTCTAAGCCTCAGCAGAGCAAGATCTAATGGATCACCATCGCTCAATTACATACATATTCCTTGTTTTCTCAAATGTTTAACCTGAATATAAAGTGTTCCAGTTGTCCTCACAGAGTGAACACTGAACGAGTACAAACTCAACTAGAGGGCATACACAATAGATCTCAGCCCTCAGCAGGTGACTGGCCTGGACTAGGCATGTGTTTGCACACTTATCCAGCCTCCATACACTGCTGTAACTTTTCTTCCTGTCAGAGTTTATTGCTAGCTAGAGCCCAACAAAGAGAAGCACAAAAAAGTAACAGGACTAGGACCTGAACAAAGAGGGCTTTAAAAGAAAAGGTTGCTAATTCTAATCTTCTAGTAATTCATTAGTTTCTTGTTCTTCATCATTAAGTTAGAGAAAAGGTTATTAGTTTCTTGCTCTTCATCATTAAGTTAGAGAAAAGGTTATTGGAATTGTCGGTCTTTCTAGTGGAGTTGAGCCTTGTAATTTCTGGCACTGCCATGTCTTCCAGCTTTTGGCAGTGAATGTCACTATCTTCATTGTCATATGTCACTACTGAGATCCCACAGACCTTGAAGAAAGATTTTTGTTCAATACCCCATGATATGCCTGCACATGCACAGCACGAATGCTGTGTGGGCATAACTAGAGGACAAACACTTCATATGCACTTCCTGAATGGAAAATGATTGAAGATGGCTACACTACACTTGGTCTAGCAGACGTAATGAAACTAGCTTACGGACAGTTAATTACTCCACCTTAGTTACTAGCCTTCTTGACTTCTTTATAAACAAGAAGTGCTGTGTCTTCCATATAATAGCTACTAGCAACAGATGGCAGAGAACAGCCTAGCTATGGAGTTCCTAGAATCTCTAGGGCAACCCGAGTTTCTCAGATGTTTACGGCCGATCCCAATCCAACTCTCTGTGTTTGATGGGCTTATGTAATCTAACACTTGACTATTACTCGTTGCTATGTAATGAATGTGGTGCTACTTATACGTGCACATTGTGAGCTGAACTAATAAATAAATGGCATATGTAGACGGTATAAACTGCAACATAGTAATTCTGCAATGCACATAATTGCATTGCTAAGAAATGAGTCAGTGTAACGATGAACAAAGTCAATCAAATAAATGAGAGGAAGAGCAAAGCATGTGCTGTAGAAACAGGAACTGAGGAGCCCTAGGCTATGGAAAAGCTTTTGCCTCAAGTGTGTATGCATGCCTACCTTATCAGACTAGTAATGTGGTGGGTAAAGGTGCTTTATATTAGATAGCTTATCATTATTGCATTGCACTGCATTGCATTATCTTGTATGGTCGCAATACTTAGTTTTAATAATACCTAAAAATCCTGAACTTGACCCTCGCTCCCCACCAATGGACAGCAACGATAGTAGCTTCAGCTTGAGTTCTATTATGGCAGTTGTGGATAAAAAGGTTTTCTGCTGAAACTATTTCCACTAGTAATCTGACCTAAGTAGGTATACCACACCTCTTACATCCAACAAGCTTCAGTTAGAGAAAACTACCAGCTAGCTATATATACCACTTTAACCTGATTGTTTCCTGGCGTTTCCCTCTGCCCTGAGTCCCTACATGATATAGCAGATACCAGCCACAATCAGGAAGCTCTTCCTGGTTCAGAGCTCCTCCTCCATGAGCATGTAATGTTTACTAAAAGCTGATGGTTCAGGACACCACTTTCTACATTATATCATTCTGATTGGTCTGCTGCAGTGCTGGAATTGAACTATTTTGCAAGTGTTATGCATCTAGTGCACATCATCCAAAGATGTTGGCAGAGCTCTCGAGCATGGGAATGGGACGCATATCTGCTGTGTTATTTGCATTCAAGTGATCATTTGCAATGAAGTATGTCACAAGATAAAGCTGCTCTAGGTGAGATTTGCTGGTTGTCTCAGTGTTAACTGGTGCCTATGCTTTAGCTTTTTTCCTGAACTTCAGATTCCCTAAAACTTTCAAGTCAATGATTTGGGCTTCACTCAAGTCTGCAAATGGAAATGGATGCCCTTCTCATCAGCTTCATGTATAGTTTGGATAAAATCTATATACTTGGTGGCTTGCTATGTGAACCAGCCTAATCCTAGATCAGCATAGTGGGCTCTTGCTACATGCACCCAGCCTAATCCTAAATCACTGAGAACAGCATACACACATAGTTGGCTCTTGCTACATGCACCCAGCCTAATCCTAGATCACTGAAAACAACAGACACACATAGTTGGCTCTTCCTACATGCCCAGCCTAATCCTAGATCACTGAAAACAGCATAGTGGGCTCTTCCTACATGCCCAGCCTAATCCTAGATCACTGAAAACAGCATATTGGGTGCTTGCTAAATGCATCCAGCATAATCCTAGATCACTGACAACAGCATAGTGGGTGCTTGCTACATGCACCCAGCCTAATCCTAGATCAATGAGAACAGCATAGTGGGTGCTTGCTACATGCACCCAGCCTAAACCTAGATCAATGAGAACAGCATAGTGGGCTCTTGCTACATGCACCCAGCCTAATCCTAGATCAATGAGAACAGCATATTGGGTACTTGCTAAATGCATCCAGCATAATCCTAGATCACTGACAACAGCATAGTGGGTGCTTGCTACATGCACCCAGCCTAATCCTAGATCAATGAGAACAGCATAGTGGGTGCTTGCTACATGCACCCAGCCTAAACCTAGATCAATGAGAACAGCATAGTGTGCTTGCTACATGCACCCAGCCTAATCCTAGATCAATGAGAACAGCATAGTGTGCTTGCTACATGCACCCAGCCTAATCCTAGATCAATGAAAACAGCATAGTGGGTGCTTGCTACATGCACTCAGCCTAATCTTAGATCAATGAGAACAGCATAGTGGGTGCTTGCTACATGCACCCAGCCTAATCCTAGATCAATGAGAATAGCATAATGGGTGCTTGCTACATGGACCCATCCTAATCCTAAATCAGTGAGAACAGCATACACACATAGTTGGCTCTTGCTACATGCACCCAGCCTAATCCTAGATCACTGAAAACAACAGACACACATAGTTGGCTCTTCCTACATGCCCAGCCTAATCCTAGATCACTGAAAACAGCATAGTGGGCTCTTCCTACATGCCCAGCCTAATCCTAGATCACTGAAAACAGCATATTGGGTGCTTGCTAAATGCATCCAGCATAATCCTAGATCACTGACAACAGCATAGTGGGTGCTTGCTACATGCACCCAGCCTAATCCTAGATCAATGAGAACAGCATAGTGGGTGCTTGCTACATGCACCCAGCCTAAACCTAGATCAATTAGAACAGCATAGTGGGCTCTTGCTACATGCACCCAGCCTAATCCTAGATCAATGAGAACAGCATATTGGGTACTTGCTAAATGCATCCAGCATAATCCTAGATCACTGACAACAGCATAGTGGGTGCTTGCTACATGCACCCAGCCTAATCCTAGATCAATGAGAACAGCATAGTGGGTGCTTGCTACATGCACCCAGCCTAAACCTAGATCAATGAGAACAGCATAGTGTGCTTGCTACATGCACCCAGCCTAATCCTAGATCAATGAGAACAGCATAGTGTGCTTGCTACATGCACCCAGCCTAATCCTAGATCAATGAAAACAGCATAGTGGGTGCTTGCTACATGCACTCAGCCTAATCTTAGATCAATGAGAACAGCATAGTGGGTGCTTGCTACATGCACCCAGCCTAATCCTAGATCAATGAGAATAGCATAATGGGTGCTTGCTACATGGACCCAGCCTAATCCTAGATCAATGAGAATAGCATAATGGGTGCTTGCTACATGCACCCAGCCTAATCCTAGATCAATGAGGCATAGCATAATGGTTGCTTGCTACATGCACCCAGCCTAAACCTAGATCAATGAGAACAGCATAGTGGGCTTGCTACATGCACCCAGCCTAATCTTAGATCAATGAGAATAGCATAGTGGGTGCTTGCTACATGCACCCAGCCTAATCTTAGATCAATGAGAACAGCATAGTGGGTGCTTGCTACATGCACCCAGCCTAATCCTAGATCAATGAGAATAGCATAATGGGTGCTTGCTACATGCACCCAGCCTAATCTTAGATCAATGAGGCATAGTGTGCTTGCTACATGCACCTAGCCTAATCTTAGATCAATGAGAACAGCATAGTGGGTGCTTGCTACATGCACCCAGCCTAATCTTAGATCAATGAGAACAGCATAGTGGGTGCTTGCTACATGCACCCAGCCTAATCTTAGATCAATGAGAACAGCATAGTGGGTGCTTGCTACATGCACCCAGCCTAAACCTAGATCAATGAGAACAGCATAGTGTGCTTGCTACATGCACCCAGCCTAATCCTAGATCAATGAGAACAGCATAGTGTGCTTGCTACATGCACCCAGCCTAATCCTAGATCAATGAAAACAGCATAGTGGGTGCTTGCTACATGCACTCAGCCTAATCTTAGATCAATGAGAACAGCATAGTGGGTGCTTGCTACATGCACCCAGCCTAATCCTAGATCAATGAGAATAGCATAATGGGTGCTTGCTACATGGACCCAGCCTAATCCTAGATCAATGAGAATAGCATAATGGGTGCTTGCTACATGCACCCAGCCTAATCCTAGATCAATGAGGCATAGCATAATGGTTGCTTGCTACATGCACCCAGCCTAAACCTAGATCAATGAGAACAGCATAGTGGGCTTGCTACATGCACCCAGCCTAATCTTAGATCAATGAGAATAGCATAGTGGGTGCTTGCTACATGCACCCAGCCTAATCTTAGATCAATGAGAACAGCATAGTGGGTGCTTGCTACATGCACCCAGCCTAATCCTAGATCAATGAGAATAGCATAATGGGTGCTTGCTACATGCACCCAGCCTAATCTTAGATCAATGAGGCATAGTGTGCTTGCTACATGCACCTAGCCTAATCTTAGATCAATGAGAACAGCATAGTGGGTGCTTGCTACATGCACCCAGCCTAATCTTAGATCAATGAGAACAGCATAGTGGGTGCTTGCTACATGCACCCAGCCTAATCTTAGATCAATGAGAACAGCATAGTGGGTGCTTGCTACATGTAGGGGACTTATTACATGCTTTACAGTTTATATGGTGTATAGTGTATTATTTAGCATGTGTGATGAGTGTGAGAGGAAGGTATTCTGTGATGCATGATTTATGAGAGCATGACAGGACATTTGTGTGTCCTCCCACATGTGTAACTTGATAGGTCTGTGTATGGGTGGATGTGTATCCACAGAGATGTGTGTGTGTGTATGTATCTATACATTATCCCATCCAGAGATATATGTATATCTGCATAGAGAAATATGTGCAGTGTTGGGTTTTGGTGACGTCTCTTTATGGTAAGGACTTAATTTAATTCTCAAAGCTTTAATTAGACTAATAATATGCCACCGTGAACAGATAAACAACGATAAGCAATACTAGAAGAACAAATACAATGTTTAACTAACTGATGAGATATTCACTGTGTTCCTTTTTATACTCAAGTCGGACCATTGCTTATATCAACGTTCTCAACCTTTATCTGGTGGCGAATATATATATATATAAGCACACCGCATGGTGAGATTCTCACTAGTACAATTTCTGTTGCACAGGAAAAACAGAACTTAGTACTCTATGATTAAAAAAGGCTAACTAATCAACCACTGCTTTAATGCAATCATAACATTGTGTAACATTTTAAGTAAAAACTTTATCATTAAATACAGTTTAGACTTCTCCTTCAGTCAGTTTTTCCCCTTCCTTTCTCTTCTCCTTCTCTAGGTGTTGCTCACTGAATGCTTTGCTCTTCATCAAGGCAAATATTATATTTTTGCATCTGCACATGCCCAAGTTCCAGGCCCCTGGTCCACAGGGGTGTATTTAGGGGGGGGCGGGGGGGGCATTCGCCCCCCCTTGTATCATTCTCGCCCCCCCCCCTTGAAATTAGAGATATTTTTTTAAATAATGTCAAGAAAGGTGTAATACAAGAAAGGTGTAATAAGCTTATGATATCAGGTTCAAATGATAGGAATGTCAAACTGAGGTTCTTCTTGGATTTCTCTGCCATACGTCCACAATCTCTTCAAGGTCGCTCTCAGAGAGTACTTCTGGTGCCTCTATAGCAATCCTCATAAGGTGAGAAAGGCTGCAGTCACTTAGAGAATTACGCAAACGAGTCTTGATCATCTTCATCTGTGAGAAGCTTCTCTCCACAGAAGCAGTAGAAACTGGAATCGATAAGCAGATGGAGGCAATGTTGTGCAAATTGGGAAACATGGCCTTGAGCATGTCGTTTGAAACAAGTTCTTTCAGCTGTGATGCAGTAGTATCCCGTGGTTGCTTGACTAACAGCTGGCGGAATGTTCGCCCCCCCTTGGCAAAATTTCTGTATACAACCCTGCCCCATAAGTGTAATCTTCCCTCTTCCCCCTTGCAGTGTCAAAAGGTAGATCTCTCTGAGTATTAGTTGGTATAGGCCGGCAAGATGGAAACTATGCTCTAATTACTTGAATGGATAACACGTATTGAAGTAGTTTCAGGAACCCTAACCCAGAGAATACTAATCGAGGATGAATACAATTTGGGAAGGCTATAGGCATGTGCAGGCTCATTTAGCATCACAAACAGCTCCTCGCAGTCATTGTTGAGCTCGAGCCAACAACACTAGCACAAAGAAATTGAATATAGTGAGAGAAAATAGGAGCTAGGGCCAGACCAAAGTTTGCTAGTCCTCACTCATCAACTAGTGTTCCAGTTCTTCATCGTCACCGTCAAGGCCTGAGTAAGGGTTTGCCAGAATCCTGACATTCTGCACTTTCCTGCTTGGGAGTGAGCTCAGCCATTTGTTGTAACCTCAGTTTCCATCCCTCCTTGCTTTAGGCGGTGAGTTTTGCCATCTCCACTGCCATCCTCTTGATGTTCTCAACTTCTCAGCTTGGAATTAATGCACTTGCACGAAATGAGTGCACATTGTGAATACTATTTGCGGGAGAATACTAGACTGTTCAGACCTCATAATGGCGGCCATTATTCACGGGTGAAGACTATTCGAGGGCAAATTCCATTCAAGGAAATATAGCACTAATTATTTATTATATATTATTATTATTTTATAGGTTGGCATCGACTCTTTAATCGTTTTCCACTTGTAGACGAATATTGAATAAGTATTCCTTAGCGATGCCTTTATTGCATGGTTCCTCAGTAGCACGCAGTGAAGGATGTAAGACTGGTCTGTCCAGACTTGCAGGGTTTATAGTTCAAACACCATGCTACTATTACATCATTACCTCAGGTTTTCCCCTCCAAATTTGCATACAGTTAGTTTTCCCAAACCAGGTCATATTTCTTGTGCATCTACAGTAATATAGCTGCACATTCTAAAGTTGTCCCAGCTCAGTCTTTATGTTTCTTACCAGAAGTGTCAAGTTGTCAACCATTGATCAAAACTTACAGCACATGGTGACTTTTATTGCGTAAGCTATGTATGTATGTGTAACTCATGAGAGGTTCCAAATCTATTGTTCAGGTACAACTTGAGCAAACTTTTGCTCCCAAATCTCAACTAGTTTGCATTGCACTGACCCAATCCCTAATAGTTTGATGTGTTTGTAAAGCACATATATAGATGTGATCAAAAGTGCGTGCATTGGAGAGTACGGAGAAGAATTTATGGGAGTCATGCATTTGTGCAAGTCTACACACTACATAGCACACACATGTGAAGGTTTGATGCTCAATCACATCAGCACATGGAGTGTAGACCACCCCCACACACAACTGCTCAGCACTTTCCCGCTCTTTCTCCTTGAATGTTCATCGTCTACATATTTCATATTTACTGCTCATGTTCTTGATTGCTCTTACGGTCTATTTACCTACTCTAGGTATTTGACTATTTCTCTCATTTCTTAGCTTGTTTAGGTGTTTTGTGTGGACCTCTCTAGCTGGTCTGTTATAATGTGTCAACTGCACTAGTTTAGCTTATCTACTAGGATGAATCCCTGAGATGCTGATTATGGCAAGAGAGAGAGAGAGAAAGGTAGAACAGCAGCAACAAAAGGTTGGGAGATGGAAGCTTTGAGAAGTAAGCAACAAATGTAGACAGCAAAGATGCAAGGAGAGAGCAGGGAATCATTGAGCAACAACATCAACAGCTGCACACAATGAACATGTGAGGAGAGAGAACAGTGAATGAAATGATAGCTATATAAGTTTGTCTTGTGAATAAAACTGACAGGAAGAGGAATAGTGGACAGGCAGAAGGCAATAAGAAAGCAGAGCAGCAAATTTCAATGGAGAGGGAAAGTTGTATTACCAAAGCCTCATACCAAGCAGGGAATAACCAGACACCCTAACCAGGCACCCACACGCATACACGCATGCATGCATACACACATGCACGCATACAGGTGGCAATGAAAGGCTGCCTATTTGCTCTTCAAAGGGTCCACTCACCTGTTGTTCTGGAGTGAAATGAGCATATACTGATGAACTAGTAGGTTCTAACAGTGGCCCACTGGGGCTAGGAAGGTCTTTCACAGGCTAAGTTGTAACTGTACAACAAAGAGTTACTAGCCATGGTCTCAGCTCAATCTAGACCTCTTGGACTTGGTCTCCTATGGCCAGACCCTTTAACAAATACCAGAATGCCCATGAATTTTTTTCAAAAGTTATAATTTTCATTCAGTAAATATTTATTTGAAAATTAGCACCAATTTATAAAAATGCCCTCTGCATGGAAGCAAGCGACATTACAGCATTCTCACTGCCGAGGTCATTTCTCTAGTTATTTTCTAAACTTTGCTGGAGTTCAGTTGAGCTAACTTGTTTTGCTTATTTTTTGTTTTGTAGAGCAAGTTAATATTATTAATATTAATAATGCCAAATATATGCACTTGTTTCTTTTAGAACTTCCAACTATTCCACCTTTAAACTTGAAGTTTATTATCTCTTCCTCCTTCATACTTGAGAAACGTCTATTATTAGTGGAGTGGAATAGGAGTCCTGATCATGGGGTACATGTGCTGTCCTGTGAAAACGACATTTGTGAGAGGGAAATCTTCAGCAGCAGTACGAATGCTGATGTTCTTACTGCATTCATCAAGACAGAAGTGACCATAATATTAACAGGATTTTTTCGATGTTCTAATACGACTGATAGAGTTGTTGCGGGTGCAGCACTTACACCTTCTACACCTTCTACACCTTCTACACCTTCTACACCTTCTACACCTTCTACACCTTCTACACCTAAATTCCCAGGTATTTACAACATTAGATGCTTACCATGCAGGAAGGGGGAAGGAGAAGTTGGGTAACATTCATACGTGACCACCCTATATGTATGAAGGGGGCCTAGCCTTGTGTTTATCGTTGGTGTCCCAATGTTTAGTGTTGCTGTTTACTGCAGACTGCATGTGGAGAAGTTGTGGACAAGAGCATATACTAGAAAAAAGGTGTGGTTTCAGTAAAAGTTCACGAGCAAAGAGGCCAGTAGTGCATTTAAGTCTAAAATGAACAACTGGAAGAGTATCTGGTGCAGTTGGTAGTCCTGCATTGGACTGTGCTGATCTCTTCACTGTGCTCTTCATAGTTGTGATGCACATCATTGGAACTTCCAAGTACACATATGAGTCAAGTATGTTGCAAGCTCACAGAGAGCTACTGCTAACTGGCTGCATCACTAAATTGAAGGCTACAGTACTTTCAATATCAGCTCCAAACTTAATCTATTTACAATACTCAGTCCGTTAGCTAGCTTTAGCAGTCAGTTTGTGCAGTGTGCTAGCTAGGTCATTGTCTACTTATAAGAATCCATTACTGGCATGCCTGAGTCCTGTATAGCTCTATCTAAGTTAGCTAGCCACTCATTATCTAACAAGATAAGTTAGCTAGCCATTCATTATCTAACAAGATAAGTTAGCTAGCCACTCATTATCTAACAAGATAAGTTTAGCTAGCCACTCATTATCTAACAAGATAAGTTAGCTAGCCACTCATTATGATCTAACAAGATAAGTTAGCTAGCCACTCATTATCTAACAAGATAAGTTAGCTCGCCACTCATTATCTAACAAGATAAGTTAGCTCGCCACTCATTATCTAACAAGATAAGTTAGCTCGCCACTCAAGATAAGTTAGCTAGCTACTCATAAAAAATTATTCCTGCACTGAATATATATAGTTGGCTTTTTCCTACCTTCTGCTAGCGCTTTGCATTAACCACCATCAAGGAGCTTCCTTAAGCTCAGGTAAAGCTTGTACACTCTCTGTGCATATTTCTATAGGAGAAGAAGCATCACAAAAGTTGATTGTTAGCTAAACATTGCCTCAATATCGAAGATATTGTTTGAGATCGAGAAACACACTAACTCAAAATGGCCACTAAAGTGTGGCAGACTAGACTGTATTCATAATCTGGGAGTCAAAACACCGCTCTGCCTTAGGGCAAATAATAGTTGAAGCTGTTCAAACTCTAGTTCAAGCTTCAGGTGTTTCCCTCCCTCTTATACTGAACGAGGCGGCCATTTGAAAATAACTCCACCCAATGCATTATAATAATATTAATAAAAAATTGACAGGTTAATCAGTGAACTACTCCACAGAAGCTGTGTGTTTGCTATTTGAATATGTGGTATGTGCCAGCATGTCCAATATGTGGTGTTGTTTATTTGTGGGTTGAGGGTGTGGTTGTGGGTGGGTGCAGGGTGTGGTTGTTTGTGGGTTTATTGTCTGGTTTACTTTATTTAAGGTGCTCTATAATTGGACTTGATGTTGAAGACATGTCAGTTTAAAGGATGACTAGGACCTTAGTTAGGCTAGAGACTAGCCACCTTGTGAATATCTGAACATATGGAAGAACTTGGGTTTAGTATAGAATTTAATTGAATGTAAACTGTACATAATTAAAATATTGTGAAATATCTATGCCATCATTGAGGGGCAAAGCAAAACAAATCTTGTCTTTATTGAGGTCACAAACAGTAGCTAGAAATTCCCATATTCTCCCTTGACAGCTGCGAAGCACTCTGACATTTCAGCGTATACAATGCTTCTACTTTCTTCTCTATGGTTCTCTGATGTTTGCCCCCAGCTGCAGCCATACTCAAGTTAGGTTGTGTGGTGATTACAGACGCCTGAACACCCTCACCTTGGAAGACCCCTGCTGCATGCCAAGAGCCGATGAATTAATTGACCGGATAGGAGGAGCCAAGTTCATTTCTCTTTTTGACATGACAAAAGGATTCTACCAAGTCCCATTGGCAGTACAAGACAGGAAGAAAACATCATTCATGTGTGTATTGGGCAATTTTTAGGATGCCTTTTGGATTGAAAGGAGCACCAGTGACTTTTCAACGCCTGGTGGATGGACTATTGAGCGGCACACAAGATTATGCAGCAGCATACCTCGATGATGTGGTGGTGTATTCCACCACCTGGCCAGATTACAAGGAGCATGTGAAGGAGGTCTTGGGTAGGATCAAACAGGCCGGTTTGGTCTGAAAGCAGACAAGTGCAGTCTAGGTGCAGCAACATGCACTTACTTGGGCCACAAGGTTGGAGGAGGAGGAGTACAACTGACTAATGTGAGGATACAGGCTGTGGAACAATTCAGGCGACCAAGGACGAAAAAGGATGTCAGATCATATCTAGGATTCACAGGATATTATAGGAAATTCATTCCTAACTACACAGATAGTCACTGCCGTTGTCAGACTTATTAAAAAAATCTCAAAATTAAGTGGACAACACAATTGGAAGAAGCTTTTATCGACCTGAAATCGATATTGACAAGGAAGCCAATGCAGACACCAGATTTCCAAAGAGTATTCATCCTCCAAACGGATGCATCTGGGAAAGCAATTGATGCAGTATTGTCCCAGACTTTTGAAGAGGGGGAAAAGCCAGTGGCATTGTATTCCCAGAAAATGCTACCTGCACAGACTCGGTACACTGCTACTGAAAAAGAGGCACTGGCGATCATCAAGGCGATACAACATTTTGCTGTATACTTATACGGGAGAAAATTTCAATTGAAACTGATCACAGCGCTTTGACGATGCTCACAACTATGAACAACAATAACAGCAGACTCATTCGTTGGGCATTAGCATTACAGAATTACGACTATGAGGTAAAGTACAGAGAAGGATCCAAAAATGGAAATGCCGATGGTCTTTCGAGACAAGCACAAAAACCTCAGGAGGAGGGGGGAGATGTCAGGAAAGCCTTTGCTTTAGCACAGCCCTGACATAGAACTGCAAGATACAGAACATAGTTAATTAATTAGTTGTGGTGTAGCAGTTACACGTTGTTGTTATGTGGTGGTGTATATTACCTTATACGGTCATGTTACTGCTGGGGCTGGAAGTAATTAAGACCACCAGTTTTTACTGGTAGAACTCAGTTCGACTATGATTGAGTTTTGTGAACGTTTGGTTAACCGTTTCACCGCCATAAGCGCCTACAGGCGCAAACTCGACATCGCTCGCGTAAACATTAATTAAAAATTATGCGAACAAGCTACAGATTTTTTTTTAACCTGGGGGTGTGCGAAAGATAGCTCTAAACGTTAAAAATACAACCAAAGAAAAATTCCAAGTAGCACGTGATTCCGAACTGGTCACGGCAACAAATATATATTAATTTTTTTGACAATGATGACTTTACTTGACTGTTCAACAAATATATATTAATTTTTTTGACAATGATGACTTTACTTGACTGTGTAGCTTCTGGAGGCTCTTCTTCGGTGGTAAGCTAGAGAGCCATCTACTGCACACTCGCTATCGATCAAAATCCTACGGAGTAGAGGGAAAAAGTCGCTCCTGGATGGATCGCTGTTGTTAGTGACTTTTTAAAACTGTTGTAGACATAGAGTTGCGTACCTTTTGTTTGCCTTCTTCGATAGAGCTAATTCATATACCAAGTTATAGCTCTTTCAATTTGCAATTGCTTTGTTTCAAAATTTAAAGGTTATAAAAAAGTTATGAAATTCAAAAATATATAAAAAAATTAAAAAAAAAGGTGTTGGGCTAAAGTTGGCGGTGAAAGAGTTAAGAAACTGTAATAAATCTTTAAACAGTTGAACTTGTATTGTTAATGCTTGGGTTAGCTAAATAAGAGCTTAGCAGGAGCATAACAGTTGGTGGCAGCGGTAAAGCTTTGTAGCTATACGTAGCTATAGTTATTTTTTTATATTGTTTGACTTCGGGCAGTGTGTGATCTGTCCGAATTTTTATTTGAGTTTATTTGCTGTGTGCCCAGCAAGACTTTGTTCGACATAGTAATTCTGCTATCTACAACATCGACCCAGATCTTTTCGACCAGATTTTTACGAACTAAACTCTCCAACGAAAGTACCACAATGAGTAGATGACAAACAACAAGAGGAGAGGGGAGAGCTTCTCGCCGTAGATGGGAGCACGACGATGATGACTCTGAAGAGGAGAATAGTAGTCAGTCTCCGAGCACCAACACAGTAGTAGCCCCCACAAACATAGAGGAAGCTACTGGAGGAGAGGAATTGCCAACAGGGGAGTTGACACCCCAGGTAAAGTTATAATGGATGCAACAATGAGAACAGATGTTCATCCAGACAATCGCTAAATTATCAGACAAGACAGAGAAGAAACTCAAGATACCGAGATGGGAGGATGGTGAGGACCCTCATCTTTATTTCCAGCTATTTGAGTCAGTGGATGAAAGATCATGATATACCCCAGAGTACAGTACATCAAAAGACTCAAGCCAGAACTCAAGGGAGCTCTGCTAAGAGAATGGGAGAAGCTATCCATTGAAGGAAGGAAAAGCTACAGTAGAGTCAAGGCCCGACTTACCAGCAGGCTAGGTAAGAGTGAGGCAGAGATCAGACGTTCTTGGTGGCAACTGGAACCCAAGGATGGAGAAAAAGTGGCAGGCTAGTTCAACAGAACTCAGGAGATGACGGAGATGTACATGAAAGATTTCAAGACCGTCGATGAATTGATGGCACACCTAGGCTTGGAGGTATTTCTAAAAGGAGTTCCAGGGAATGCAGCTGCCTGGGTGAGGGAACAAGCAGTAGACGAGCCAGACATAGTGGGAGACATAGCCATTGAATACTTTACAGACAACGGCTGGGATCTTTCACTCAGACGAAGACGAAATGAAGAAGGCAGACACAGAGCTACAAATCCCTTATTGACACAAGCCACACAAGAAAGAGTAACCCTTTGCAAAACATGAAGAGAGGCCAGCCAAGAACAAGGCAAAAGTAAATGGGAAATACTTCGACCCCCTGAGAAAGGTCCTATGTGTTTCAGGTGTAGAGAGTGGGGACATCGAGGCAAAGATTGTCCTAAAAATGTATGTGCAATTGAGGCCATCAAGTAAAGAAAGTTCAATGTCATGGAAGGATTGATCGGAGACAACGAGTGCAAAATCGAGCTGGATGCATCAGCAGATATCTCAGTGGTTCACCAGGATCTGGTCCCGACACCAGCTTACACTGGAAAAGAGATTAACATTTCAGGCACCAACTCAAAGGAACTCAAGGCACCCGTAGCCAAGCTCAAGGTGAAGATAGGAACCAAACGATTTTGGGTAGAAGCAGCTGTTCTCGAGAATCTGAGTAAGGATATGTTGTTAGGAACCAACTACGAAGGGTCCTTAGACTTGATGGAGGAGGCCATCAAGAGTAAAAGAGAGAAGAAAACTAAGGTGTATACTGTGACAACCAGGAGTCAGTCAAAGCAAGAGAAAGAAAAGGGGAAAATGACAAAGTGGCTGATGATTGGTTATTACAAGAGGCACTAGACTTCGAGGATGACTACTTTGAAGAATCTAGGAGAGAGAAGAACAAACAGACCAGGATGAGTCATCGTCAGGAAAGAAAAGCAGCTTTTGACTTTGACTCAGAAAAGATTCAAGAAGAAGAACCAACAAGTCTGGACGAACCACCCATGTTAGCCTTCTGAATGGATGGAACACTCCAGAGGCACGAGTGTGCAGTATTTCTGTCGTGGAAGAATCGAACCAGCAGAATGAAGGACAACTAGTTGTCTGGGATTCTGATGGAAAAGATAAACCACGGTTGGATGACAACCTGAACAAAGAGCAACAAACCGAGATGGGAAAGCTCTTGAAACATTTCGATGGCATTTTCAGCCATTAGACCAGGACGTATGACACTGGTGGAACATCATATACCCACGGGTGAGGCAACTCCAGTGAGGATACCCCATACAGGATTCCGATAGCACTGCAACAAGTAGTAAGAGAAGAACTCGAGAACATGCAACGGATGAACATAATTGAACCTTCCAACAGCCGGTGGTCATTCCCGATGGTTACAGTGAGGAAGCCATCAGGACAAGTTAGGTTGTGTGGTGATTACAGACGCCTGAACACCCTCACCTTGGAAGACCCCTGCTGCATGCCAAGAGCCGATGAATTAATTGACCGGATAGGAGGAGCCAAGTTCATTTCTCTTTTTGACATGACAAAAGGATTCTACCAAGTCCCATTGGCAGTACAAGACAGGAAGAAAACATCATTCATGTGTGTATTGGGCAATTTTTAGGATGCCTTTTGGATTGAAAGGAGCACCAGTGACTTTTCAACGCCTGGTGGATGGACTATTGAGCGGCACACAAGATTATGCAGCAGCATACCTCGATGATGTGGTGGTGTATTCCACCACCTGGCCAGATTACAAGGAGCATGTGAAGGAGGTCTTGGGTAGGATCAAACAGGCCGGTTTGGTCTGAAAGCAGACAAGTGCAGTCTAGGTGCAGCAACATGCACTTACTTGGGCCACAAGGTTGGAGGAGGAGGAGTACAACTGACTAATGTGAGGATACAGGCTGTGGAACAATTCAGGCGACCAAGGACGAAAAAGGATGTCAGATCATATCTAGGATTCACAGGATATTATAGGAAATTCATTCCTAACTACACAGATAGTCACTGCCGTTGTCAGACTTATTAAAAAAATCTCAAAATTAAGTGGACAACACAATTGGAAGAAGCTTTTATCGACCTGAAATCGATATTGACAAGGAAGCCAATGCAGACACCAGATTTCCAAAGAGTATTCATCCTACAAACGGATGCATCTGGGAAAGCAATTGATGCAGTATTGTCCCAGACTTTTGAAGAGGGGGAAAAGCCAGTGGCATTGTATTCCCAGAAAATGCTACCTGCACAGACTCGGTACACTGCTACTGAAAAAGAGGCACTGGCGATCATCAAGGCGATACAACATTTTGCTGTATACTTATACGGGAGAAAATTTCAATTGAAACTGATCACAGCGCTTTGACGATGCTCACAACTATGAACAACAATAACAGCAGACTCATTCGTTGGGCATTAGCATTACAGAATTACGACTATGAGGTAAAGTACAGAGAAGGATCCAAAAATGGAAATGCCGATGGTCTTTCGAGACAAGCACAAAAACCTCAGGAGGAGGGGGGAGATGTCAGGAAAGCCTTTGCTTTAGCACAGCCCTGACATAGAACTGCAAGATACAGAACATAGTTAATTAATTAGTTGTGGTGTAGCAGTTACACGTTGTTGTTATGTGGTGGTGTATATTACCTTATACGGTCATGTTACTGCTGGGGCTGGAAGTAATTAAGACCACCAGTTTTTACTGGTAGAACAGTTCGACTATATGATTGAGTTTTGTGAACGTTTGGTTAACCGTTTCACCGCCATAAGCGCCTACAGGCGCAAACTCGACATCGCTCGCGTAAACATTAATTAAAAATTATGCGAACAAGCTACAGATTTTTTTTTTTAGCTGGGAGTGTGCGAAAGATAGCTCTAAACGTTAAAAATACAACCAAATAAAAATTCTAGGTAGCACATGATTTCCGAACTGGTCACGGCAACAAATATATATTAATTTTTTTGACAATGATGACTTTACTTGACTGTGTAGCTTCTGGAGGCTCTTCTTCGGTGGTAAGCTAGAGAGCCATCTACTGCACACTCGCTATCGATCAAAATCCTACGGAGTAGAGGAAAAAAGTCGCTCCTGGATGGATCGCTGTTGTTAGTGACTTTTTAAAACTGTTGTAGACATAGAGTTGCGTACCTTTTGTTTGCCTTCTTCGATAGAGCTAATTCATATACCAAGTTATAGCTCTTTCAATTTGCAATTGCTTTGTTTCAAAATTTAAAGGTTATAAAAAAGTTATGAAATTCAAAAATATATAAAAAAATTTAAAAAAAAGGTGTTGGGCTAAAGTTGGCGGTGAAAGAGTTAAGAAACTGTAATAAATCTTTAAACAGTTGAACTTGTATTGTTAATGCTTGGGTTAGCTAAATAAGAGCTTAGCAGGAGCATAACAAGCAATAACCACTGAAGATGTTATACAGAGATGAGGATCTGGACCAGCTGTTGCTATTAGCTGCAATGCGGAGGGAGATGAGTACTTCAACTTCATTTTGGATAGGAGCCAATAGCCCTCCATATCCCTCACAGCCTCAATCATCCTTTGATCATTTATTCTTTAGCTGAAACTTAGTAGAGCACACCAAACACACCAATCTGTCGCGACCAATGTGTTACTGAACTCAAGTCCATACAAGGTATAGGGTAGCGACATGAAGCAACTTGTTGTGATGTTTACAATGTTGCAATGCCAGTGAATGTTCCATATGGTAATTTGAAACACCTTCTCTACTGCAAGCATGGAGGCAATATTTGACTAAACAAGAACAAAGAAACTTTATTAAACAATAGAAAGAATATATATACCGTAAAGTACGCAGCAAGCGCCCACGGGCGCTTACCTTTCAAACCCCAAATCGTAGGGGTGGGCGCTTGCTACATGTAGTGGGCGCTTGCCTCGTGATATTGGTGAAATAATTCTTAATAACGCACATCGGTCTGTTTTGAAACAAAACAAATAAAGTCGACAAGTTCAAGCAATATGCAATATCTATCTCGAGTCTAGGCTACAATGTTATTTTGTTCTGGAAACTAAAATTTAGCTAGTGCTATTCCTCGGGTTCACTGAAAGACGCCAAGTCGTTCACATCTTCATCCAAATCCGCGAACGGATCTTCGTCGCTATCTCTCTCCTCTCTGTCTTCGCTCAGCGTCGGAATGCAATCCCTAATTAGACTATCCTCAGAGCCATCAATGCTGTTGGAGATGCCACAAGAGAGAAAGGAACGCTCTATCAAATTTCCTGGAATTGATGTTGATATCAAGCAGCTTGTCATAGTTCTCATTCCATTCTCTAACTCTCTTTCGATCTACTCCATATTTTTTCGCTGTGTGGGTCACATTTTGCATGCCTGTTGTCCTGTACCATTCCACAACTTCAGTCTTGAAAGAAACAGTAAAGCTTCTTATTTTTTTCCCTGCATGACTTTGTGCCATTTTCAATTACAGGTAACAGTTCTGCCAAGGACTATCAACAATAAAAAATAAGATGTTTTCTGAACAGACGACAGCGGAACACGTGCGTATTGCAACGTTATTGCACGCCGGTGCGGTTGAATAAATCTATTTGGGCGCATGCGCTTATATTACGATCAATTTCTAAATAGTGGGCGCTTGCTACGTGAACCCTACAAAATCCTAGATCGCTGAAAACAGCCTAGTGGGCGCTTGCTACGTGGAGGGCGCTTACTGCGTACTTTACGGTACTAGTATAATTACTTGCAGCTGACATCAAACACTTGAAGGATTCTCTTTACAGCAGCTCTTTGTGTTTAGTGCCAATTTTTAAACCAAAACATTTCAGTCTTCATCAGGTAAATCAAAAAAGGAAAACAATGCACACTCGCTGGCAACACATCCACACTCGCTGGCAACATATCCACACTCGCTAACAACACATCCACACTCTCTGGCAACACATCCACACTCGCTGGCAACATATCCACACTCGCTGGCAACACATACACACTCGCCGGCGACGCATTCACACTCGCCGGCAACGCATCCACACTCGCCGGCAACTTTGAGCCTGACCAGTCAAAATATGCTCCCCACGCCCCTGTATATATAGTATCCCAGCCAATGGTACATACTAAACTACACATTTTCATGTGAATAACATTTCTAGCCAATGGTACATACTAAACTACACATTTTCATGTGAATAACATTTCTACTAGCTAGATCTAGCGTTACTGTCTCTGTGAGGAAATTGTCAGTGATAGTTTTGTTGATGACTGCTAGTGTTGTATGTCAGTATTCAAGATATAGGTATCAACAGATTATGGACAACATCTCCATCATTACAGTTGTTATCTACTTGAATGTTGGTCAACACTAATGAAGGAAGGCTAATCCTGAATGAAGTCATGTTACTCCAGGTATAATGGCACTGTCCCCTGAAAATACTATAATATACAGCTGTGAAAGAAACTTTTTATGTGATGAAGCCATTAAGAATTATCACCAGACATGTAAGCTTCGGACAGCTAGCCCTGCTCTTGCCATTAATACTGCTCCCCTCCCACACACACATATACACATGCAGACACAAAACCACAAGACAAGCCAATGGAAAATAGGAACCACAAATATTGTTTGGTCCACCACAAGCAAATCAGTCCACCACAAGCAAATCAGGAGTATATATTACATGTTTGACAGTTCAATCTATCTGGGTGTATATTGCAACAAACATGTTCAGCACATCTAATACACACTAATTTAAATATGTACACATAACTAAGCTCCAGTTTAAATTACAAGTAAAGTTAATCATTGTCAATTTGATAAATATAAAGACAAAGCAAAAACAAACAAATAGTATAAATTTCACACAATTCAAGTTAAAAGAAACAGAAACTTAATCTATTTTTGGACAGCCGGGGTGGAGGTACAGGCTCTTTTAAAGCCAGGGCAGGTACTTGCTTAGGAGGGTGAGCGAGTATACCTGGCACCATCCTGCACATAGAGATAAAAATTGTTTTAGAATTTGTCCATCTTCAAGCTAGACATTACTTAACAAAACTTGACATATATCCACAAATAATATATTGACCCAAAACAAGGAAAAAGGAGAACAGAAACAAAAACACTTTAGAACATTAGAACTTCATATTATATAGCTGGCAAGAATTTGATATCCACCAGTATATGTACCATCAATAATATATCCAGAGTTAACTGACAACTATCACAGAATACTGTAGAGATGGGTATTTTCTAGTATCCACGGTTTTCATGGTTAGAATACATTACAGTATACAAGTAGGTATGACAAAGAATAGCAGAGCTTGGAGTGGTTTCGATCGCTACACTATCTATAGTTAAACCTCCGATAAAGGACATTATCAAAGAGGTCAAACCTCCTAACAAAGGGCAATCTGAAAGTGCCCTTGTGTATAAAACTCTATACAAAATGGCCTCTGAAAGAGGACAAATCTCTACAAAGCTAGATCCTGAGATTGTCTGTTATTCAGAAGTTTCACTGCACTAATATTTCCCCAAAAATTCTCTTGTTGGTCACCTTCTGTGAAGGTTTTAACAACTAAAAAATACAATGGCTGTTTCAATATCGACTTGAATTTACTCACTCGACATTTCAGCTAGATGCTCTAGCCTTAATTAGGCTAGAGCATCATTAATATCCTTATTGGTATTCAAAACTTGACATTATTAGTAGATTAACTTCCACCTAATGAACTTTGAGTGTTAAAAACAAACAACAACAACAACAAGTGGTCAAAATTAAAAATTAAAACAAAAAACAACCAAAATTGAAACAATTTTCCCTGTGCAGGTAATTTTGGTATTAAACTGTTGAACTGATGCTTGTTCTGTGTGCTTTACAAAAGTTTACCAAAAATACCAAAGAGAAGGGAAAATGTTATGGAAGTTACAAATCTCTTATAAATATTCTTGCAATAAAGATGATCATTAGTATTTGTATTCCATGGTAGCTAGCTACCTGTATGTAACAAAACAAGCTCACGTGAGTCTTAGCATCTCCTGATGAAGGTTAGAGCATCTAGTTGAAATATTGCAAGAGTTAATGTCAAATTGATTATTATGTATGTCATTGTAATTTTGTTATTTCAACTGAGAGTTCATTGAGCTACATATGAAAGGTGGTTACATGACAACTGTAGAACCTCTATATATGTTACTGAAACTTGCAGCTGTGGAGGTGTAAGTTTGTGTAGTCTGATCTATAGATTTCTCTCTGAATTAGTGCTACAGTTTGATGAAGAAACTTGTTGCACAATCCATGGATGTTGGCCTACATTATATTGGCCTACATTATATTCATCTGTGCTTATAGCTAGACTTGCAAAGAAATTCCACTCTGCCAGATTATTCTGTTTGTAGAGTTTGAAAGATACATGCTGGAAAAAAGCTGATTGACCCCAAATCCAGACTTGGTTTTCTTTACCCTTGTCAAAAATATCAGCTGCAGTGGGTTGACCATCTGTATCTTCTTCCACTGCAGTGGATTTGCCATCTCTATCCTCTTCAGCTGCAGTGGGTTGGTAGTTATCCAGGTGATAGTGTAAAGTTATCAGGAAGTATGCTATTACTATATTATCTATATTTGTTTGACCCACTTTTTAAAATGGAAGATAAAGCCCCAAAATCCAAAGGTCATATTCAGCTAAAAGTCACAGCTTCCTAAATGGTGGTTGTCGACGCTATTATTGCCATAAGGCTCACAGAACCTTGAACCCTTCATTAAAGCAGGTAGTAAACTGCAGACCAAAAAACCTAGTAGGTGTGAAATCATCTTCAAGGATCTATGCATGTATCATATGTACCTGTCTCTGTGTCCTCCCACACATAACTTGCATACAATAAGTCTATTCAGAATAACTCTAGCACCAGAAGACTACAAATCTTCCAATGCACATCCATGACTTGACTGCCATAGAAAGGCATTTATATGATGCAGTCCAGCTAGCTCATGTGCTATTTATAATCAGATTTGGGTAAGGGACAACCTTCACAGGCTATGCTATGCTGTGCAGCTGAATGTTAACTGAGTGGTCAGTTGATTTGCTGATAAATAACCTTCTTCAAACACAAACAAGCAAAAGCAGGCCACTCTACAAGCATAATTATATATGTGCTACATTAGCAATGAACATGGCATAGAATAACATCTGCTGTTTAGTTAATTCTGGAGTTCTCCTCTGCAATTCGCTATGCCCTTGAATGATCTGTATTTTGCAACTCTTGCCTAGTCCTTAAAGCATCTGGAACATGCATCTCTTGTCTACTCCTTAAAGATTCTGGAGTTCTCCTCTGCAACTCTTGTACCTCTCCCTGGCTAACTCTAACAACAAAGCAACAAGGTATGGTATGTAGTGCCACTTCTGTACTGCACTACAATAATAATAAGTTAGATGAGGTGTTTAATAGGAGTGGCTCATTGCCTTGCTGAGGTTTGCTTGCCTCAGAGTGCAACTCTAAAACACCAACAACAAAACAAGTATAATCCTTCAGGTCACTCCCTGCTCCTTTCGTGGTCGAGGCGCAGTCATGCTGGTCAGTGGGACATGATCACCAGCCTCCTGAGGGTGCTGCTGCTTGCAAGCAGAAGTGGTGGGATGGTTTGCGGGCTGCTTCTGCTGCTGAACGGCTGCTACAGGGTGCAGAAAATGATGAGGAGCATGCCCGTCTTCTCTCAGTGTCCACCAAGGAGTCGGGTGCCTGGCTGAGGGCATTGCCTTTGACAGCTCTAGGCCTGCAGATGGACGACAACACTGTGAGGGTTGATGTGGGTCTGCGCTTGGGAACAGCAGTCTGTGGGCCCCACTCCTGCCACCTTTGTGGGACTGCTGTTGATGCCCTAGGTAGGCATGCCCTCAGCTGTAGGCGGAGTGTGGGAAGACATCAACGGCATGCGGCAGTGAACGACATCATCAAACGAGGTTTGGCGGCTGCTCATCTTCCCTCCAGGCTAGAGCCTTCGGGCCTTTTGAGATCAGATGGCAAGAGACCGGATGGTGTGACACTGGCCCCATGGAAGTCTGGCTGTTTGCTGACTTGGGATGCTACCTGCCCAGATACATTTGCTTTGTCATACAGAGCACATGCCACCCAAGAGCCAGGGCGGGTCACTGAAGCAGCAGAGGAACGGAAAAGCGATAAGTATCGGAAGCTTCCACCAGGCCACGTGTTCTCGCCCATAGACATTGAGACCTTGGGAGCAATACGCCCGAAGTCACTGGCCTTTTTGAAGGAGCTCGGATACCGCATTAAAACAGAGTCGGGCGAGCCCAAATCGACAGAGTATCTGCTCCAGAGACTATCTGTGGCGGTCCAGCGGGGGAACTGCACGTCTGTATTGGGCAGCACAGGCATCTGACACTTTCCCATTAAAATATATATATATACTGTATATAATATAATAATAATAATAATAATAATAATAATAATAATAATAATAATAATAATAATAATAATAATAATAATAATAATAATAATAATAATAATAATAATAATAATAATAATAATAATAATAATAATAATAATAATAATAATAATAATAATAATAATAATAATAATAATAATAATAATAATAATAATAATAATAATAATAATAATAATAATAATAATAATAATAATAATAATAATAATAATAATAATAATAATAATAATAATAATAATAATAATAATAATAATAATAATAATAATAAAGTATAAACAAGAATTATGTTTGTTTTTTAAATAACAACAAATACTACCCATGTTGGACTGATCAAAAAAGACCACAAACGAGACTGTGCCCATGTAGATTATAGTCGGTTAGATGATCTTTTACTTTAAATCATATATTATGCATACCCTCCTCCAACTGTCCCGGAAGCTCCGGGACGGTCCACTTGATAAAATGTGTCCCGCACGGATTTGGTGTTTGTCCCCGATTAGTAAATGTTTGTACAATTTACAACTGACTACGACATTATTTATTACCTGGTCAAGCGCGCGGTTGGAAAATTGAGGGCGTTGAAAAACAACGCCTTCAATTTTGCACCCCGTGTCTGACCAGGTAAATTTTTAACGACGGTGATTGTATGCGCTAGAGCTTCCTCTAGCCAACTCGCTTTAGGGTCTAGTAACTTGCCTATAGTTATACCTATGAAACATTTTTAATATCAAAAGAGAGCACACAGAGAGACCTATCTTTTGAGCTATATATCAAGTCCATACCATGAAGTTTGCAGAATCTACGGACCACAGGTAAAAATAAAAAAATTAAAAAATACAATCGTCTCCCCCCCCCCCCCGACTAAAGGCTCCTCCTTATATACTATAGCAGCTGAATTTACAACTGGCTATGTTAGACTAAAGGCTCCTCCTTAGCAGCTGCCAATTTAGAACTGGAAACAGCACTGTGAGACTAAAGGCTCCTCCTTAGCAGCTGCTACACCTGGCCCATATACACAAGTCAGCGTTCACAATTGACAAGCGGAGGAAAATCCAGCCGACTATATATAATTATATTCATGGTGGGTGTGGTCAATGTCCCGGATTTCAATTTTGAAAAGTTGGAGGGTCTGTATAAAATTATGCCAATAATTATTGTACCGATAAAACGTAGCGTGCTGCAGCCATTGAGCTCCGCCCACTATGTATATAATTATGGGGGGCGGTCTGCGGCAAGTAAAGATGGTGGGTTACGCGTGACAGTGACGACCTTGTTCCTCTCGCATAAGTGCTCGTGAATTTTGATCTTGTCATCCCTTAGTTTTGGCACTTCTTTTGTGTGTACAGATGAACAGCTTTCCTATTCTGTGCACTCTCTTAGGAGCAGTATCAGGTACGTAGTTATACGTTGTAAATTTACAAGTAAATGTCCAAGAACGAAATATCAGCTGGTAGTAATTATGTTGCAGTGTTTGACATAAGACAACTTGATGGGTGTATCATGGAGTGTTATGTTAGCTACTACCCTATACAGTAGAACTATGGAGAGACTACTAGTAATGGTATGCTAATGGCTTGCCCACGATACTACATGGTAAATATTTGAGTCAGCATGAAATATGCTTTGAATGTGCATCTTATTAGTAGTTGAATGTGTTCCTATTATAGTCACCTCTACAATTATGTTGATATTGTTATTAAATATAGTGTAAAATACAACCACCTTACCACTTCTGGTTCTAAACATCAACAGCACTTCCCTGCCGGGTGGATTGTCAGACCTGGCTAGCACAAGCAAAAATGGAGTGCAGGGACAATGACTAGTACAGCAGATGCATAGATATTCCAAGACACTGAACTGCGAGGGGAAAGGGGCACACATTGAGAAACTTATTTGTGTTAGTCTGTGTAGCATGCATATTTTCCAGAAATTGCTAAAACATTTACTATAGATATGGCTAGTTGGTCAGTTGAAGTATGGACATATAATTACTTATTCTATCAGCTGACCTGTTGGACGCACACAAGAGTAGCCCTTCTCTCAAGAAAGTAGCAATACACTAGATACTTCAAGATACTTCAAGTCAAGTCAGCTTTGGCAAGTTCTAGCAAAGTTTTGAAAAGTAGTGGCCTTGGCTTCAGAGTAAGTGAGAGGCTAGTGGTGTTTGGTGACCTTGCTCTCAGAGCTAGCACACTTATTATTCATACGCCACTTCCCATAAGACTGAGCTTTACTAGATTTCAACAGCAGCTACTCTATACTTGCATATTCTATGCCATCCCTATGCATGATGGAGCCATCGGGAAGTGTATCATGGAGAATAGCATATCTGTTCTTCAGGAATCCTGCAAGTATTTATCTTTACATGGGAACATGCACTTGAGATATTCTCTTTAAGTTTATACTTCACTCACGCATAACTGGTATTTAAAGATTAGCGCCACTTCTTCTGCAATGTTAAACTCTCGCGTATGTCAGCTAAAACTACCTCTTCACTGCGGGATATATCTTTCTAAATCATTGCTTAGGCTGATGTATTTGTCATGATGACTTGCTCTCCACCCCAGCACTTGGACAGAACCGATGCAGCTCCACTGGAGTGACAGCTATAAGGAGTGTAGTAGTATTATGCTTCTTGTAGTTATGCTCTTGCTTGACGTGCAAAATAGACATTCTATATCAAGCCCTTGTATAATATCATACTCTCTTACTTGCCTCTATAGGCACATGGTAAACAAGGAGGGTCTGAGGGACAAGAACTACTTGGTCAGTCTGTGTTTCCAGCATGTGAACCAGATGTGGCAAAAATACAATAAAGATAATAAACGATTTGTATGCCATTAGCTAGCTACCTGAATATAACAAAACAAGCTCATGCGAGTCTTAGCACCTCATTATTCCTGATGAAGGCTAGAGCATCTATTCAAAATGTCAAGAAAGTAAATTTCAAGTTTATTATTCTCAAAGTCATTGTAATTTCATTACGTGAATGGAGAGTTCGTTGACAGGTATAAATATTTAATCATCAAACAGATGTTTCCATGAAAACTGTAGAACTTCGAGATCTGTTACTGAAACTCGGTGCTCTGGATGCGTATGTTTGTCTAGTAGATTTCTCTCTCAATTACTGCCACAGTTTGAAGAAACTTATTGCACAGTCCATGGATGTCAGCCTACAGTCTGTTGAGTGTATTCATCTGTGCTTATGGCTAGTCTTACAAAGAAATTCACTCAGCCAGATTATTATGTTTGAATAATACATGCTGAAAAAAGTTGAATGCCCCCTCCCCCACACCAAACCTTGACTTCGTTTTCCTTTACCATGTTGCGAGCATCAACTGCAGTGGGTTGGCCATCTGTATCCTCTTCAGCTGCAGTGGATTGACCATCTGTATCCTCTTCAGCTGCAGTGGGTTGATCCAGGTCATAGTCTAAAGTTATCAGGGAGTATGCTATTACTATATCTATATTTGTTTGACCCACTTTTAAAAATGGAAGATAAAGCCCCAAAATCCAAAGGTCATATTCAGTTAAAACTCCCATTGGCAGATTCTTATATAGCTGTTTTGGATGTTTCTATTTCCCAAACGACGTGCAGTATACCTTAACCCTTCACTAAAATAGTGAACTGCAGACCAAAAAACCCATAGAAGGTGTGAAGTGATCTATGCATGTACCATATGTGCCTGTCTCTGTGTCCACCCACACACAACTTGCATACAAGAGGTCCATTCATAAATACTTTAGCACCAGAAGACTCCAAATCTTCCAATGCACATCCATGACTCAGTGACTACTTGATTGAAGGTATTTATCAATGATGCAGTCAAACTAGTTCTCTTTATAATCAGAGTTGACATCCATCACACTGGGGCTATGCTATGCTGTACAGCTGAATGTCAACTGAGTGGTCAGTTGATTTGCTGATGAATTATCTTCTTCAAACAAGAACAAGCAAAAGCAGGCCACTCTACAAGCATATATGTGTGGCAATGGACATGGCATAGAATAACATCTGGGTCAGTTCTGGAGTTCTCCTCTGCAACTCTTGCACCTCTCCCTGGCTAACTCTAACAACAAAGCAACAAGGTATGATGTGTATAGCCACTTCTGTACTGCACTACAATAATAATAAGTTAGATGAGGTGTTTACTAGGAGTGGCTCATTGCCTTGCTGAGGTTTGCTTGCCTCAGAGTGCAATCTAAAACACCAACAACTAAACAAGTGCAACAATTACTACTACTACTACTACTACTACTAGTAGTAGTAGTAGTAGTAGTAGTAGTAGTCTGTTGGACTGATTGGTCAACAGAGAAAGCAAATATGACTGTGCCCATGTAGATCACAATCAGTTAGAGATCCTTTACCTTTAATCATATATGCCATTATTAGACCCCCTGGAAATCCGTTACCACGGAAAATACACGGAATCCACGGAATAGTAGTTTAACCACGGAATTCAACAGAATCAATGTTTTGATGTTATAACCTATCAGCAAAGGTCCCAGCTGCCCAGGCTTAAATTAGCCACAAAGTAAAACTTACAAGGTTAGCTGGGGGGGGGGGGGGGGGGGTTATAAAATGTGCCACCTGCTTATGCAAGTCATTTGGCTTATTTGGCTTACCATGGCAGACCTTGTAAGAGCTAGTGTTAAGAAAGCCAAAAGAAGCTGGTCATGTGGACAATCATCCAACCTATGCCCAGTTGTGTTTTTGATCCACGACAATTGGCTATCCTGGGACATGACATCACTGACTTTGATGTCATCCCAGGACTTAAGAGTCCATCAGCAGAGCTACATGAAGAATGGCTAATCTTTACATAATTACCACCAAGTGCTCTTCCATCTCCATTGAATCTTCAAGCATTTTGGGAGAGCGCGAGTGATCGTTTCCCTCTACTTGTGGCAGTTGCCTCAGATGCTATTTGGATGCCTGTGGCATCAGTTGACTGTGAACGAAGTTTTTCTCAGTACAAACACCTCCTTAATGATAGAAGAGGGAGTCTTACTGAAGAGAACACAAAAAAACTTGTTATGCTGTATCACAATGGTGATATAGAGGGACGTTTTAGTTAATTAATGTGTATAATAAATTATTTATTTGTTGAAACGGAAAAAAACATAAATCATGGTGTGAAACGGAATTTAGAAAAATCTGAAACGGAAAAAGGTATTTTTTTAAACGGATTTCCAGGGGGTCTACATTATTCTTCCCCTATAACTTGTATACTAATTGAATTATCTGCTGTGCCTATATATAGTATAAGGAATCATATGAAGAGTTGTGCGTGCATGTCTGTTTAATACAACAATCATGTGGCAGTATTTTAGTTATACTTTCACAATGCAATAAGAATAATAGTTTATGTTAGCATAACTTATTGTGCATGTGACATGCTATTCTCTATATATGCACTATAATAATATGTTACTGGCTAAGCTGGTTGCTCAGGAAATGCTCTTATTATAAAGATCATCAACAAACCTGTTCTGAACAATTTCCCCAATTCAGAGGGAGAATGTTTTTGTTGTAAACAAAGAACACAACAACAACTGAATTTAAACAACATTTTATAATTAATTGAACAGTGTCCAGGCAGCAAACAAAATAAAAGAGAGCATCACTTAATAATATATATATATATGCATGTATTATAATATATATATTATACAATATATATATACATATACATGTGTTATAATAATATATATTATATACATGTATTATAAATTATATACATGTATTATAATAATATATATTATATACATGTGTTATAATATATACATGTATTATAATAATTTATATATTATACACATGTATTATAATAATATATATATTATATACATGTATTATAATGTGACATTCCACACACAGGAAAACGGACAATTTGGGCTAAATGTGAAGTTTTTAGTTCATACTCAGAAATTGTGCACTGATGCATTATAAAATATGTGGTTAAAAGTTTCAGTTTCATATTGTACATAATTATAGAGTTATGGTTAAAAAAACGTACTTCCTGTTTACTTCCACATAGACAGGAAGTGTACATGGACAGGAAGTGTAATAAAACTTTCTTTTACTTGGGCATATGTGGTTGTTTGCAAACACCACATGTTACTATGAGTCTTTTTTTTACATGGTTGATTTTCTTCCACTTCATCGTCAGAATTATGAGGAATCAAATCTGAATTCTTGGGAGCACTTGGCCGAGGGCAAGTTAAATCTTTTGACAAATTGATCTTGCAGTGAGGGCGTATTTGCTCAAACAAATACCACTGCCACTTCAAATCCAAGCCAAGTATTGTTTTTCCAGTAGGCATCGAATCATGATCTATCTGACTGATTGCCGGTTTTAGAATTGGTAGCCATTGCTCTGCACTGTCAGAATATTCTTTCAGGCGAATCTCCCCATAACAATCATGAGCTGCTTTGAAGTTGTGGAAGGATGTTACATTTGGAAAAAACTGACTGAGGAATGATGTCCAGTGGTAAAAGTGAACCAGGCAACGTCCATTGGAGTCGCATATCAGCTGAGGAATGTTTTGTCCCTTCAATGAAGATTGCTTTACCAATGTAGCTTTTCCTTGGATTGTATCAACAGAAGAATGCCTGTAGAGTTTCTTGAACAAGCCAAAAAAATGATGAGGAGAAAACTTGTGTGACCAGTCAGCATGAACGATAATTCAACACTTAAATCTCGTTTTGTCATGGTGTGCCAGACAAGGTATTGCATGGTACAATTGTTTTTGTTCTGTCTGACACAATTATCTGCTTGAAGGACGACATCAGACGGTCCAGAACCATAATTCTCCAAGTAATGGTGTACAAGACTAAAAACACAATCAGCACCCTTTCCAGGGTTTTCTTCTTCATTTATGAGGTAGTTTACTTGAACGTTAGTGCAGTCATGACATACTCCAAACACCCCACACTTCTTTGCAGTCTTGAAGTACTCTGGCCCAGTTTGTTGGCAATCAAGTGGGAAATGTACGTACTGTGCAAAGTCAAAGGAATAGTGACACGTAAGCGGCTTTTCTCCAGATTGTTGTCTTTGCTCCGATTTCTCAGTAGCCTCAGCTATTTGAGTATTGTAATAAATTCGCTCTTTTTTTGCCCTCTGTAGATGTTCCTGAAATTCCTCAATTCTTCTTCTTACACACAAAAATACTTTTGCACAGCCAAGCTCAACTGCTGGCATGTAAAACAGAGATCGCTGCTTGGTGTACTTATTGAAATGAAAGGAAGAAGTGAAGCCCACATGTCATAGAACTTTGACCGGCCCACGGTTGAAATGCATGTATTACTATTACTACATGCTTCTTGATATTTCCCATAAACAAAAGCTTTTGAATGGTGAGCAGGTAATACAATCACCTTGTTGCGATGCCCAGGTACACGGCCAGGAAGGGGAAGGCCATGGGCTGATGCATAGTTCTTTATGAATGCTGTAACTCTCTCTGTATTCTCCAATGTTAAAACATTGTGTGGCAATCGCTTGCTATTTCCATGTACACGGGTCACTAATGAATTCATGTCATAGTGCTGAGTAAGATTCCTGAAGCATTTATCTGATAGACAGTAAATCAATTGAAATGTAGAACGGCTCCATGAATAAAATAATGAGTGTGTGATCGAAATGTCTTCTTTACATTGTGATGACCTTTTGATACTGTTGGTTGCTGTGGTGTTGTTTTGTGAGCTTGTATCTGTCCCAACACAACTAGGTCCCAGCTCATCATGATCTAACTCCAAACAACATGCTCTGCACTGTACCATGGTTTCTTTGGTAAGGAAAGTTGATGTGATCTTCTCTGGACCAGCTCACATCCACAGGTCTCTGATATAAACTTGGAAACAGCAGACACCTCAGAAGCATCTTCCAAACTTACATCCAGACTCTGGCCTTGTACTTTTTCTTCCCATGAAGTTGATGCTCTACACAATGTAGAAGGTTCTCCACAAACACCAGTATCCATAATCTCAGTGTACACAGCTGTAGCTACAACTCGAATCAAAGAGAGAGCGACAACTAGATAGCTCTAGCTAAAAAGGTACCAAAATAAAGCTGCTCTACCTCCGTGCACTATTTCTTATGATGTAAGTGTTTATAATAAGTCAGGAAATTAGTCCAAAGGTCATAAAATTCTAAAATTGCTTTATCTAAAAATTGAACGTTTCCCCAAATTGTTTCTTTTCCCGTGGACTGTCACATATATATATTATATACATGTAATATAATACAGTAATATATATTATATACATGTATTATATTAATATATATTATATATATACATGTATTTATATTATACATCTATTATAATAAAATTTTAAACAAACAATCAATAGGTGCTTAGGATAGGTTAACTCAGGTAACTGCTCCAGTGCCTCGAGCTTCAATTGCTCCACCCACCTTGGTGCCAGATCATCTTGAATGCTTGTTGATTGTGGATTAATTGGGCCCTGCAACATAATATGTCTCAATGAACTCTCGGTTGACATAATGAAAATACAATGACCTTCTCCTTGAATTTCAACATTTTGATTAGATGCTCTAGCCTTCATCAGGAATATAGCAAGCAAGAGGTACTGAGACATATGCCCCACTGAAAGTGCTTCAGGTAAGAGATGGATGGTCAACTGTACTGCTGATTTTTGTAGGATCGACGCTCAGTTGGAGCACAGAACAGGAGGCTTATTAGACTAGACTGCACCACTTCAGGTGGGAAGAATGAAGGTTCTGGAACAAAGAGAAGACTTGAAAAATGCTCAACTACTTGACTGAGGCTTACTAGTGCACTGTCACTTTTATTGCAGGCACATGCTCTGTAGCACCACTGTGCAGACAGTTCATTAATGTTCGCTGACCAATAGTTTAACATTTACTGCCTGCACATGTTTTTTGGCGTTTGCTGCATGCATTTAAAACGTACGCAATACAAGCACCATGTTTTGGGGGGCTTGTACTACTTTTGCAGTATTTTGTTAAACTTATTATGAATGTGGTGATGTAGTATTTGGGCACTTACAATATATTTTTCACTGGTAATAATAACTGTCACAAACAATAGGATATGGAGATACATGTGATTGTTGTCAGTCAGGCATTCTTAGATTAATTTCACAATCATTAGTGCTGCTAATTTATGGAACTATAACATGCTCTTCATATACTGACATTATCTGGAAGAGTAATCTCTAAAAACCAAGTGCCCTCTGTCTGACCTTGCCAAGTCTACATCAGACCATATGCACTAAGTGATTCTCTGTTGGCGGTCACTTGCATGCTCACCAGGAGCCTACAGCTCTGCACCAACAGAAAACTGCACTCCATTCTCCCCAGCATGCTCTGTGGTAATCATCTCAAAATCTGTAGGTAACCACAAACTTTGCACAAATAGTTTGAGCAATTTCAATTTCCTGTTGTTGGGCATCTTGTAAAGGATGTATAGATCTGCACATGTGTTTAACATGTTTCTGATGGCACTGGATATGCAACTTGGAACTGGAGCTCCCTTGATGATTTCTAACTCAGCTAGTGAGTCTGTATCTAATGCCACCATGTTAGAAATACACTGCAGTTGCTGAAATGATGAGCTTTAAAGCAGGAACCGTCATTGTCAACAGCTCCAAAATTACAAAAATTAAAAGTGAGTTACCCTGTAGAGCTATGCAAGTGTACCTAGCTGCACCAAATGATTTAGCTCTGACACAAACTGCATTGCCTGCTGAACTAGAGCATACTCGAAGGCTAAATATTGCTTTAGTCTTTGGCTAAAAAGCTAGCATGCTAGAGAAATTAAAAAAATAAAATAAAATAAACACACTCCAAGTCCCTATGCTTACTCTTAATGATGCTAGACAAGCCAACAACAACAGTGCACCTGCTTACCTGATGAGCCCTCAAGAGATGAAGAAGACACTTGAATCTTGCTAAAAGATGTTGATCCTAAAAAAGAAAGAAATTTAAAAATATTTTTTTTGTTTTTTGTTTGTTAATATGTTCATGAAATGCTTTATGATAACATTCTGTGATAACATTCTGTGTGTAATTATTGCAGCTGCCGATATGTTTACATTTCCTGATGAAGTGTGTTCTGAGGACACAGCCACTGCCAGTTGCAGCAGAGGTGACAATGCATTGATATGGGAATATGATGGTGGGCGTGTGGTAGCCTTGAGTAACCAGGAGACTGTAGGTGCTACTACCACACATATGGAGGATGGAATTGAATTCTCAGTGACTCTGACATTCCAAAGCAGCACTCTAACCTCATCCAACATTAGCTTCACTGCCACTCCAGCTGCAGATGGGAAGGTCTTGCGTTGTACTGCACTAACTGCTTCAGAAGCAACCATACGTGTTGTTAGTGATGGTGAGCTACTCTGAGGTGTGATGTTATGCTAAGTTTGCTTCATTAATTTACTACCATATTTCCTGGAATGGTATTTGCAATATGTGCACATCTTGTGCGTGTGCAGTCAAATTTCGATTCCTAGGTGATAGTTGAGAACATCATGCGGATGGCAGTGAAAATTGAGAAATTTACTGTCTAAAGCAGGGAGAGGTCATAGGTGAAGGCAAATAACTAATTGCTGAGCTCAATTCCAAGCTGAAAAGTTGAGAATGTCAGGATTCTAGCGACCCTTCTGCGGAATTTAATGATGATGATGAAGAACTGGAAACTAATGAAAATACGTTGATGACTGAGGACTTGAGGACTAGCAAACTTTGTTCCCAACTTTGTTGGGCCCAGCTCCTACCATTTCCTCTCACTAGATTCAATTTGTTTGTGGCTTGAGCTCATCAATGACCGCACAGAAGAGCCATCCTGGTTTGTGATTAGTAGTGTATGCACTTGAATTGCATTCACTTGCTTAATGTAGTGTCATTCCATTAGGACGCCTGAAACTATTTGAACCTGCAGTAACCATTCAAGGAAATACGTTATTAATTATGAGGGAAGGGAGGGGAACGTAACATAGAAATGTGTTTTTATAAACTTGTCTCTATATTTTCATGTTAAATACTTATTAACACTTAGCAGACCGTTGTCACGAATTCGTGACACGCGCAGGCGTATCTATAAGACCATTGTCACGTATTCGTGACAGTAGTAATTGTCACCTGTAGACCACCGTCACGATATCGTGACAGCCACTTCATTTTGACCACGAAGGGTTTTTTACTACGGTTCGTGGTTGTTAGCTATGAATGGCCTGTGGTTATGATACCCAGACTCTACTAGAGAGGTTATTGATGATAATGGCATGGTGATTGTACATAGACTCAAATAGTTGTAGGGATGATGAAATAGATATGAGTAGCAATTTTTATGAGACCAAGGATGAGAGTGCAAGTAAGGATGTTGGAGCAAGTGGAAATAGGGGGAGAGATACAGTGATCGGACTAAGTCAGCAGATGTCAATGGGAGGTCATCGTAATAGGGGAAGAGCTGCAGGTAGAGGACAGCAGAGGAAGGGAAGAGCTGCAGGAAGAGGACAGCAGAGGAGAGGAAGATCAGTTGGAAGCGGAACCAGCCGTGTGGATGCTAGCCAATATATGTGGACAACTGCTGGGGAAGGTATGACATTCCTGGAATAAAAGAACAATAACAATTAATATTATTAGGTATTACACAGACAAATGTTTTATATCAAAGCAAACTTTACATATAAACCATTATTTCTTTTTAAATTCTAGATGACATTGCAGAGTAGCCCATACATCCTTCAACCAGGACGTAATGTTCCTCCATCCTGCCAAAGTGCAGAAGATTGTTTTCAACTATTCTTTCGTCCAACCATGCTAAAGTTTACCATTGACAGGACCAATGCACATGCCGAGCTGAAGTGTGCCCAAGAACAGCTGAAGAGCAAACAGGCTGAATGGCAAGGGACACCATTACCAAGTGTGAGGAAGTCAGAGGTGTGACTGTGCTTTCTGCAACGGCAGGATGGCACCAGACACCTCACCCTGTATAGATGTGGTGCCTGCCTAACACACTCCACACCTACTACTCACAGAGGACAAATAAAACAGAAGACTGAATCTATATAAGTATACCTTCATCCTAGTTTCATGGTTATGATTACATGACAGATGTTGCTTCATCACAGATGTTGCTGCAATCCTATATGTAAAATATATTAATAAGTGAACAACTGAATGTGAGCAAGGACTATATAACAAAATCCCCAGTGTTATCAGGAAAGAAAAGGCTATTTAGCTAAGCTAGATAGCCATTTAACTGCTAACTAGCTATATGGGGGCGCTAGCTTGCTAGCTACTTGGGTGCTTTAGCCAGCTAGCTATATGGGAGCGCTAGCTGGTTAGCTACTTGGGTCCGATAGCTAGCTAGCTACATGAAGCGCTAGCTACAAGGGTGGCTGTTTAGCTACGCTAGCTACTATTCCTACACTATTTAGATGCGCTAGCTAAACTATTTACTATTCATACACTATTTAGCTTGATCTAACAGTCATAAAAGAAACCACTAGGTTTATATTAGCTGAAGTAAAGTTACTTACTCACCTTGGTAAGAAGAGTTCTTCGCTTTACTTTTTTAAATTATTATCAGCTCATATACTTGAAAAACCTTTTGAGATTTGAGTAATGAAGTACCAGTAAGTAATCATAGAGAGGAGTAGCACCTAGAAGTTGTCTATCAAGCATCCACTTCTTGGAACACGAGGAAAACTAAATATTGCCCACCGTTAAACGCCCGGTCTCTGGGAATAGATGCGCGTTCGAATTGAATAATCTCGCGTTGACATTTCAATTAACGTGTACGGTCCGCTAAGTGTTAATATAAGTGACTCTGAGGCTCTCTATTCCTTACTGGCATATCAGTTACTATATAGCAGGTCTACATTATGATGGAATAGATCAAACTTGCTGTGATGGTTCTGTATGCCACAAAGAGGAGGGGAGCCAAGATGTGACTGGCACCTCATACCCCAATATGGTGATTTATATACCCTATCTTTGTCATAACCTATAGCCACATTATACACCTTAGTACAGTAGACCCTCACATATCCCAACCTCATAACCTATAGCCACATTATGTACCTTAGTACAGTAGACCCTCGCATATCCCAACCTCGTAACCTATAGCCACATTATGTACCTTAGTACAGTAGACCCTCGCATATCCCAACCTCATAAACTATAACCACATTATGTACCTTAGTACAGTAGATCCTCACATATCCCAACCTCATAACCTATAGCCACATTATGTACCTTAGTCTAGTAGACCCTCGCATATCCCAACCTCATAGCCTATAACCACATTATGTACCTTAGTACAGTAGACCCTCACGTATCCCAACCTATAGCCACATTATGTACCTTAGTACAGTAGATCCTCACACATCTGAACCTCGATTATCCGAATGCTTGGTTTATCCTAACTCAGTAAAATAGTAAAACATGGTAATGAAATTAATTTGGTTGGGCAGGCTATAGATTTGCATGTGAAAGCCTCGTCTACTGAGTAATAGTTGTCTATCTTTGGCAAGAAATCTGGGAAAAAACTACTCGAACTGGACTTGAAGAAGAGTAAAGTATTGGAAAGACAGTATTTTCAAGCCCCATTGATAGTCTTGCTAAAGGCAACCAGCTTGGAAGTGCTCTATATCTTTGGCATTCAGATGAGGGAGGAAAGCTCTCCAAGTGGACCATTGCTAAGAGAGGACGAAGCATATTTCCATGAAAAGTTACATGAACGAGAATCTGAAGCACCGCCATTTTCTGGCTATGCAAGCTGGCTACTGATGAGACTCACCACTAAGTGTTGCAAGCTTAATCCTCTCAGGCATCACCGATAATCCTGAAAGGAGTGAGACCGCTGGCATGCACGAAGAGGCATGATAACCTGAAGCAAACAACTTATTTTAGTAGTGTATGTACAGAACCTGTTGTGATCAACAATTGCTTAATACAATACATAAGTGAAAATTAAATGTGTGGACATATGTTTGTGAGACAGCATGGCAGCTCATAAGAACTCGGATTCTCCCATAGGACCAGGAAGTAAGCAACTCACATCCTAAGCCCCTGCAGTTAAAAATTATATTGACAAATTAAAACACCAGGATCTGGTATTTTAATTATATTCATGGTTTTTGATGATATTTGCATAACCAACTTTTGCATGTTCAAACTATGGTGAGTCCCAATGCATTCGGATATGTGAGGGGGGGGTGAGGGTCTACTGTAATACTTACTTAAAATAAAATTTCTCGTGTAGGATTAAAAATTTTTTTTTACCTTCTCTGAGTTCATCACTCCTGATCATGAAGGTATGCTTATTTCCATATTTGAATCCTTTCCCCTAATATTTAAACCAGTGATTATAATGCATGCAATTCATTCATTCTGCATTTTCCAGACATTTTGTTTAGCTGTGCACTGTCCAGAGATGAATATAATCACCACTCAAGCATAAAAACTCTCTAATATGTTAGAGTTTGAAGTGTGATTATTGGGCATTATGTGTGAACAGATGAATCTTGGCCATACACAATCTATTATTTAATGTTTGCCAAATCTAGAGAAACTGTCTATTAAGGCCATTGAGAATAAGGCACTAATACTTGCCAGTGTTGGTGATCTGGTAAGACTGAGCTACTATATGTCTCCATAACTGACTGATGGAAACTCTTCTGAGTTAAAATCATTTCTGCCAGCCTTAGTCACAATAAATAGTGAATGTCGTAATATCACGACATTTTATATATATTGGAAAACTATATACAGGCATTGAAAGTTTACCACAAGGCTATCTTGAATTTTCCACTCCACCTCTACCACACCCACACATATACTTCTTCAAACAGACATCTCGGTTTGGTTGGAAGGTCCCATGTTCTGCTCCACGGGGTGTCTCTGCATCCTCAACAATAGCCTTCCTCATAATGGCCCTTCATTGGGAGAGCAAATGTGTTGTATAAACTTCATGAGATGTAGTCCGACCTGAAGTCGAGTGTGCCTGAACAGAGCATTAGCCCAGACACCTTCAGCATCTGCTGAAATTAAACAAGAGGATTGCCATCACATGCATCACTTGCTCTCACTATGCCAGGACAGCACATGTGGAATGCCACATGTGGGATGCAGGGAATCCTTGCAAGCCTAGACCCTCAGCAGTCTGCAAGACTCTCTTTGTGAGGTTGTTCCTTGTGTTATATTGTTTGCTTATTTCTGTTGTGCCATTCCACATAAACCTTCAAGTCCACTAAACTTTGGATTTTTTTCTGCATGTTTCTTTTTACTATAGCACAGCTACTGTGCTTCCTATAGATGCACACTATTTGCTAAGTGTGCCAGTTCCATATTATTGCAGATGTGCATGTAATTTGGACAGAATCTACATACTGGACATGTAGTTCATGTCCCCACCCTTATCCTGCTGTATGTGCGTAGATCACTGAAATGCCTGCATGTTGCTTGCTTATACATGCACAGTGATCACTACTTGCCTTACTCTGTTTATGATTGTGTATTGCATTTCTCTGAGTTCCACTTACAACGAGCATGCACATTACAGTGCAGGTTTAGGTAGGCGTGCAAGACTTATCAGGGTGCACTCTATTTCACTCCAGTTGGCGTACCAACTCTCATGCAATATCCATGAGTCTCATGATTTCAGTGTTTGTCTCACCTTCTCACTGGCTAGCTAATCGAGCTCACAGATGCATACTAGCTGGTCAGAATGGAAGCATTGCTATCATGTTATAGTGTACCGCATCGGCCAATCGTATGGTATCATATCGGCATATTTTGCATGTTCACAATAATACTACCAGTAACATTACAACAATACAGATAGGGTCGACCCTGACTTCATTATCATTGGACAGCAGTGACTGCTATCATGCTGGAGTATGCATTATGGTGGTTTTGGGTGAGAAGTTATTGCTGTAGCTATGTGACAGCACTAATATGCAGCTGCACCAGCTAGCTACAAAACAGGTTTCACTGCTAATACCTGTGTAGATATAGTTACAATGCCACAAGCTACATAGTAACTCAACTATGAAACTAATAGCGCTCTAATTTGCCTTCAGTTATTCAAGTACAATTAGGCAATACTAAATCTTGTATCACAGGGAACCTCCACAGGAGTTGCTGGAGTCTGCTAGGCAATCTACAATGGTATATAACAACATGTGCAGTAACTATTTACTTACATTTCATACACTACAGTTGTTGTCTTCAGTCAGAGACTGTCAGTCTTCATCTGTCATGTGGTGCATGCTAGCAAAACTCAAGGGTGTTCAATAATTGAAGGTGACAGGTCTGCTCCAGTTGAGCGATTTGTCACTTGCAGTGTCTTAGAAAGACTGATTTCATTTAGGCAAGAATTCTTTTAGGGCAAGCATCACCATGGGCACGGTGCTCTTCTACACACTCTAGATGTGAGTAACCTTCATTGCTCAACCTTTATTAAAAGTGTAGTACAACAAGTGTGACTACTGGTCCTTAGCAACAAGCATATGACTGTGATACTATATCAGCAGCCACCATGGTTCAGTTTGCATGCCTTCACTTGCTTTGTGCCCTTCTTGCGAATATGCATGGCAAGGTATGATCTATCATACCAGAAGATTCCCCCCGCCCCCAACCTTTTTAATGGTGTCATTTAGTTTCAAAGTTTTGTCAGTTTTATTAGCAGCAGTACCCGGGTGTTTCCCGGGGGGGAAATAGAAGTGATGTACATAAGTATTGATCACAGTTGCATCCTTCAGTCCAACCTTAAAGGTTGTTGCTGATATGAGGTGAAAACTATTTACAGGGTGGTGAAAATTCCCACAAAAGTACCTAAATGAAATGTTACCCAATACCTGGCCCTCATGAAGCAAGGCCTAGTATGCACCCAGTAGCTGGCCCTTCATGAAGCAAGGCCTAGTAGGCACCCAGTACCTGGCCCCTCATGAAGCAAGGCCTAGTAGGCACCTAATACCTGGCCCTCATGAAGCAAGGCATAGTAGGAACCCAGTAGCTGGCCCCTCATGAAGCGAGGCCTAGTAGTCACCCAGTAGCTGGCCCCTCATGAAGCAAGGCCTAGTAGGCACCCAGTAGCTGGCCCCTCATGAAGCGAGGCCTAGTAGTCACCCAGTAGCTGGCCCATCATGAAGCAGGGCCTAGGCACCCTTTTGCTGTATTGCAATGATACACATAGTAATAATTTCTTATTTGCTTCTTCTCTCGCTGTGTGCAGTTCTCCTGGTGGCCCCCTAGGATGCTGCTCTAGTATTTTGTGGTGTACCACCTAGGACCTGAGGTTCATATTCCTTTGCTGCGAGCAGCTTCTCCTGAGCCCAGCACCAGGGTGCTAGTTGTTGTCTAGGTTGATGGAGCACTAATTTGTTTCTATTTTGTTCATGTTAGTAATTCTCAGGAAATTGTAAAACCGTTCACTTAATTTTGATATCTTTCTGGAGGTTTGGGGATTTTAGGTTTGTGTTGTTGATTTTAGGACAATATATTATATATTTCCTGCATGTTGCTGGGCAGTTGTTGATATTGCTGCTTCTGCTGTTGTGTTGTGTGTTGGGAATGTTAAGATCACATGGACAGATATTTCCCTAAACAAAATGGCCGTCCAATATGATCTCAAACAGCATGACAAGACCTTTCTTCATTTCAAAGGTTCTGCTGCTGCTGTTGTTGTGTTGTGTGTGTCCTTGGGAGTGTTAAAAATACATGTGCAGTTATTTTCCTAAATAAAATGGCCTTCAACGATCTCAAATAATATGACAAGACCTTCTTTCTTCATTTCAAAAGTTGGAAACCAAACCTTCCTTGGGCTGTTTTAAAGGCCACACAAAGTTTGGTCTGAATAGGTTGTGGGTTCCTGAGAGATGAGTGCTATACAAAGCCTCAGCTTTAGACACCCATTAGCTGGCTCGTGAGCTTTATCCTGCCATGTTGCAGTACTTGTGTTGTATTATCAGGAGTATGTCCCTATAAAAAGGCGGACTGGTGTTAATGCCAAATGCTGTGCTGTTATGTTGTACTGTGTGATTTAATCCGAAGGGTAAACCCCTATTCCAAATCGGACATTCCCATGACATTCCTCGTGAAAGGTTATCCCCAAAGAGCCCTTTTGAGTCACCCAAGGCTCCCCCTGGAATTCTATAGGCCTAACAATCAGTCACCAGTCCTCTATTATATATTTAATATCAATACTGATTGCCTTTATCCAGCCACTCCTCCAGAAGTGTCTGATGTGAGCAATACTGTTATAAATGAAGCTAACACCTTGAGACTGACTCTGCCGTTCACCATCACTAATGGGAGAGGAACTCCCACTCTGGAGGTCTCACCTTCTGCTGTGTCTCTAGGTTCTCTGCAGAGCACTACTTCTTCTACCTTCAGTGCTGCCATTACTCTCCTTTACAACACTAACTACATGATCATCATCACAGCCAGCAACTGTGCAGGGCCAGACAGGAAGGTCATCAGCTTCTTGAGAGGTACATTGCACTTGTCTAATTATACATACAGCTACATTCAAGTTAAATATCATGTTCTCTTTTTCTAATATACGGAATAGGTCAAAATAAACTTTACATTTACGTAGCATGGGACCGTGCAGAATATACTGAATGCATGAACTCTATGAAATACATTTTTAATGGCGTGCTTTTAAGATTGCTATTTTCCGTGGTGGGCTGTGTCCTGTTCAGAGCCACAGCATTCTAGCAGCAGGTAAACTTTGCTGATTCCAAGAGCTAGTCCAGTATCCAGGTAAGTGGCTAGGGAGCTGTGGTGATGTAGAGAGTACCTGCACTAAGCATCGGTCAACTGTGGTGATGTCTGGATAGTGCATTCGAAAGACAGTCAGCTATGTCGATGTCAAGAGCTACTGCAGTCAAGCAGCCAGTGAGCTGAGGTGATAATGAAGCCACTTTAGTTGAGCTGTGCTCCATGTGTAGAGTTTCCAGGAGCTGGTGTGCCAAAGTTGAGAGCGACTCTGAGAATTGGTGTTTCGATGTCTGCTGCTCCAAACCATCCTCAGATGCTGCAATGTTGAGGGCCCTCAGATGCTGCAATGTTGAGGGCCCTCAGGTCTGTGATGTCGAGGGCCCTCAGATGCTGCAATGTTGAGGGGCCTCAGGTGCTGTCATGTTTAGGGCTAACCAATTCTCAGAGGACTGCAGTCAAGGACAAAAGAAGCGGGAAAATAACTTCTCCCATTTTCCACATTGTCTTCAGCATAATTTTGTTTAGTGTTAGTGGGCGTTGAGTGATGGGTCTAAATAATGGAGACATAAACTTGTACTGTATTAGCACGTGCCATAAAATGCCATTTATAATCCGCATGTTCCTCTTTCTATATAATGCCTGCAATGCTGTCTACACCTGCACATCAGAACACTTGACAAGTTATGGTGTTTTGGGGGACACTAATACATCATGGATGGCAACCCCCCAAATATCAGCTCACATCACAAAACTCACATGGGCAGTTTCCTAGCGGCCTAAATGTGGTTGTAACCACTATTAGGATTCCCAGCAGGCCTTGATGTCTTCATTATGGCAGTACCTCAAAATTGTAAGACATGTACAAACCCTGACATTCATGTTATTTGGAATGTAAGAAGTTCATAAAGGATGGATGGAGTTCATAATTCTTGTTATTGACTGCACATGGTCATGAGCGTACTATGAAAGCCTGAATGCAATGCAGTGCAATGTGAAGGCATCGGGTCATACTTGAACAGTGCAGCTTTGAAGCTGAAGTTGTATGAAGTGTGCAGAACCATAGTGTAGACAGAGGCAGTGGTTGATATGCATGACAAGCATGCAGTGGCAACAGCAAATACATGATCCTGTCCATTGCTCGAGGTTGAAGAGGCTTAGCAAGTGTAGACATGGTATCCCCTCCCTGGGTACACTCTCCAGAGTGCATCTCTCATGGACACACTTACACAAACATGACCATTATCAAGGCAGAGTGCACAAATTGATTTTATATGATGCAAGTTACAAAACATTCTAGAAATTTGCAGTTGCTAACTATTTGCAACTGTGAATTATATTCTGGTGGATGGGGCAGGATAGGATTGGTATCAATGAAGTATCCACATAATATAGCCATGCACTATTCTCATGTTCTATTGATACATGCACACAGCAATGTAGCCTCTCCTATGCTATACACCATTCTATTATAGTGAACTGCTCCACTCCAAATGTGGCTGCTGATGTGAGAGTGTGGCCCTTCACTAGCACTCTTGTAGGAGCTACTATTACATACAGCTGTTCAGATGGGTACTTACCCCAAACTAACCAGACATCTCAGTGCACACAAGTGGGCAGTGGTGGAGTATGGATGCCTGACCCAGCACTACTAGATTGCTCAAGTAGGTTGAATCTTGACTTTATATTGTTAGTTATCATAACAATATTTATTAGTTGTGTGCAGTGCCCCGCCCTCTCCTCTGAATGGGTCAGTGCAAGCTAATGAAAGTCGTACGTATGTGGAAGGAGATGTGGTGAACTTTCATTGCCTGTCTGGCTTGAGTCCTGCAGATGTAATGACTGCTACATGCACTGTGGAAGGAAGTTGGAGGCCTGACCGACAACTGCTGAGCTGCTCCAGTCCAACTGAAGACACTACAACTACTACTGCAACCAAATCCACTCAAGGTATGCAATTGCCTTACCTGTTAGATCTGTGGGGAAAGTTCATTTGAAGTGTGTGTGTCCATACAATATGCAAGTGGATGGCTTCTGATGATGCCACTCAAGTAAGAACATGATCTGTCACTGTGCCAGGTTCTCATCCCCACACTATTGTAAATACCTGATAATAAGGTGTAAACAAGTGATAGTATCTACATAATGGTACAAACTTGTAAACGCTGCAAGTTCCTTTGGATAGTTGATATATTGTTGACATCAGACACACTTGCTATTATGGTGTGCTGCATTTATAAAGTATTGTTTGGAACTCTCCTGACCTCTCTAGCTGATAGTCCTCCTGTAGTCTGCAAGAGACTAAACATACAACACAATTACGTGATCATAACACAGGACCACAGCAGAAGTTTTCTATGCGGCAACAACTATTTTTTAGCAAATACCAAATAGTTGAAAGTAGAAACCTTTCAAGGATTATTCAGTTAAACATATCCTGTCAGTAGCACTGTAAGAATACATAAGATGGTTGGTTGGATGGGTAATCTAGTGGGTCAATGCACTTACTTGGTGGGAGAACTTTGGCCAGGAAAATTGAAACTCTCATCCACTTTGCATGTGTAATATTTTCGTATGTATGATGCTATACAGGAGTGTATTTAACACCTATCCCCCTCCTATCTCCCTCCCCCCTCCCCCTCCCCCCGTCCCACTGCCTGCCCCGGCAATTTAAATTTAAATATATTTAACTTTAGTGGTGGATTATGCGAGCAATAAAGAGTAACTCCGAGTATAGATTACTAGTTTTATACAACAATCAGTCGTGACTTTCTGCTCCAGACATCAGTGACCTCTTCCAAGTCTCTATTGGACTTTTTTGTTATTCAATGGCTATCTTAATTAATGGGATAGACTCAATTATTTCTTACAAGAATTGATAAAAGTATGTTTGCTATGTTGCTCAAGTTAGGGAAAATTGCTATGAGCATGCTATTAGCTCAGACTTACCAACTGTCCCGGATTTCGCGGGATTCTCCCGGAATTCTGGAACTTGTCCCGGAGTCCCAGTGCGACTGCTTCATATCCTGCAATCTGAATCCTGCAGTCCTGTGTTAATCTGTACTGACTGCACAACTGCATTCCTAAGTAACCGCTGCTATGCTTAAATCATAGGTTAGCTGCGCGAGACTAACAAAATCAATTTCATTTAATTTGAAAAAAACTACAAATCACAAACAGCTGAGCTCAGTTTTAACTATTAGCAATGAGTCGGAGCATCGAGTCCGAGGTGGAGTCAGACAATGAAGCAGCCTTTACTTGCATTGCCAATACTTGTAGTAGGAGTCATTCTCAGAGTGAAGCTTGCAGTGACCTCTCCACTGCTAAGAGGAGAAAGAGAGCAAGTAAATGGCAGGAAGACTGGAAGCGCTACAATATGAAGGAGAGTAAGAGGGGTGCACCATTTGTTCGTTGCAATATATGTTGTGAACATAATGTACCTTTTTTAGCTGCTGATCACTTTAACGAACTCTGTAAAGTTATGTTTCCAGACACCAAAATCGCTCAGCAATTTGCATCTGGTAGGACAAAAACGACAGCCATAGTGAAATTTGCACTAGCTTCAACGCTTAATGGGGCAGTCATTCTTCTTCTCCTTTCACCCTTTTGTTTATGATGGTAATGATCAAACAGATAGGAGTATTTCGGAATGATGGTACGGTATTGGGATAAGGTGGTACAAAAGCCAGTAACTCGTTTTCTGTGTGCCAGTGTGTAATATTGCCACAGCAGAGTTACTCTTTACTGCAATAGAGAAGGAGTTTGAGTTCCGTGGTATCCCTTGGAGCAACATGATCGGTTATGCATCAGATACTGCAAGTGTTATGGTGGGTAAGCGCAACTCTGTTTTAACCGATTGCACGCCGTATTCCTAGTACCCGCGGGCAAATTATTCATGAATTAACGAGGTATTTTACTTATTATTTTTATATCTTCCGTTCTGCAGGGACTCCACCCATGAAACTTGGGTCATATTCAGCCACATGATAGCTCTACTTCCTGTAAAAAAATCGAGCCTTCCTTACCAACTGGGCAGAACTAACCAGCATTATAAAACCTTGTCATCTTCTTGGGGGTGAATATTTTCATATTTTCACACTATTATACACACATTATAATGCCAACACAAGATGGAGCATCTATTTACAAACCCTCTACCAGCTGCAAAGCCAGTGGGTTGTTTTCCCCATCAAAATGCTAACACATAATAATACAAAAAACAAATTATAAGAGAGTGAAAATGCTAACACATACTAGAATAAAACCATAATATAAAACACAATTATGTAAGGGAGTGTCTTGGGTAGAGCTCCGGTCTTGCTGTCACGGGTAGAGTAGAACTTGCTCAGTCTTGGGTATAGCTTGCTTGGTCTCCGGCATGATATTTCACCATGTTTTTATTCTACACAAACATGAGATACCAGGATAAGAATAACACTTGAATACTGGAGAGACGAGAGAAGTAGACGAAGGGACAGGGAACGAGAGAAGTAGACGAAGGAGCAGGGAACAAGAGAGAAGTAGACGAAGGAGCAGGGAACAAGAGAGAAGCACAGAAAGGAGCAGGGGGTGAATAAACATTACTGATAGTCCACCAAGGTATGGTATTACGAAAATAGTCACGGCCTGTTGATCCACCACACAAAGGAACCTTACAAAAACAACACTGGGACCTTGCCTCATGCCTGTAACCTTTACTAATGCAAACTACACAGCGCTTCTTTGCAAAGCACTGTGGGAAATGACCTAGTTTTAAATTGAGGCGATCTAGCTGACTATTTGCCTGACTACAACGTTGACCTGCACGCTGCCGAGAAGAGAAAGAACCAATCAAAGATTTAGCTAGAACAATCCTAGCTTCTAGATAATTACCCTTCCTTACTGATATTAGAGCTCGGACAGAAGAAAACAAAATAAATGAATTCAATAAACAAGCTTCTATCAAATTTGTAACCAACAAACCATCAATAGAATTTACATGTACATAACGCATTAGCTCCAAAAACCGAGTCCTAGGCATTACTTTACGAACCAAAGATCCAGACAAATCCGAGTGATTAGTGGACCAGTACAATTCTAAGTATGGAAGTGTGGAAACTCCCATTATTATCAACATTCCTACAAAAGCTTTCATTTCCTCTATATTAGTATCTACCCATGGCCTGGAGAGACTAGCCATCCTAGAAACGTAACTGTTCGTCTCTGCTACTAGGAGTTCCCACACTTCAAGAGTAAAAAAAAGGTAAAATGCATCTAAAAATGTACTTGATGCACCAAGCAATGAAGAAGTTGGACCAGCTGTTGCTGTATAGTCCAATTTCAAAGGAGTTGGCTCCTTTATTTCCCACTTACCTGTGACCTCAGTTAGCCTAGAACCAGTGCCAGATGCTTGGGCAGAACCAGTGCCAGATGCTCGGACAGAACCAGTGCCAGATGCTCGCACACGCCTATAACCTCTGACCCGCCTACTACCAGTACCTTTTGGAGGACCACTAGCAACACTTACGACTCCACTACCACTTGAGCTGCTTCCCCCTTGGCCAGTACTCCCTCGCCCGCCTCTCCCTCGGCCAGTACTCCCTCGCCCGCCTCTCCCTCGCACAACTCCAGCACCAGTCGTGTTCCCACGCCCTGTAGAGACTTCAGGCAAGGCTTCCTCATCCTCCAATGTAACAAAAGGAGTCATAGATGCCTCATCTCCACTCTCATCATCTGATGCTGTAGGAAAAGTAGTGGGGAGGGTGGGAAAAACAAGATATATATATATCAAGTTTGTGGTCAACATTTGAAAATTCAAATGAAAATCAACATCAACAACTCCAACCTACACTCTTAGCTATAACTTTTTTCTATAACTATCCTGTCTGAATTTGGAATACCAACAGAATAAGCTAGTATTTGGCAATAGTACACTCTCAGTTGACTATGGTAAACAAAGGCTATGAAGCGCTAAGGTTAGAAGAAACTTACAATCGAGAAGTCCATCCAAGCGCGCCTCTTCTCTTAGAGCAACTGGATCCAGAGTGTTTCCTCGGTATGCATAGATGTCTTCACCTTCTTCCCCAAATGAATCTGACCCAGAATCGCCAGAATCGTCGGCTAAAAGTTGAGAAATAACGTCCTCACAGGAGAGCATCTTTTAGCAGTTTTTAAAAAAAGCTCGACCAACAAAAATGGCGTTCAACCGCAGGATTTTTGTTGCACGATGCATCAACCGGAAATAATCATTTTTGTGACGTTCTCTAGTCTACTAGGCATGTGCAGAACCCAACCGGGGCTGTTAGCTCGTAACGGTTCATTTTATATATTTTTGTGTGGCGAAGGATGTAAGGTCTCGCGCCATATGGCGCTTACGGCGTTTAATCGGTTAAGTCGACTTCTTGGGAAACAACCTAAGTTGTTTAGCCTTGGCTGTCTTTGCCACTTAAGTACATTTTGTGCTGCTGCTTCTCTTAAAAATCGCTTGATGATAATATATTTTATCATTTTAAACATTCTTCCAAGAGGTGTCATGAGTTCAATGAAATTCAAACTGAGTTTAGCAATGTCACACCATCTTCACATCCTAAAACATTGTTCAACCCGCTGGCTTAGTTTAGAATGCTGCCTCAAGATATTGATTGAGCAGTGGCCAGCTCTTTATTGTTATTTTGACAGGATAGCTGAATCTGAGCCTTCCAGTGGGCATGTACAGAGAGTGGCCAAGCATCTTAAAGACCCACTAGTGAAGCTGTTTTGCAATTTTGTTTGTTATCCCCTTAAGCCCTTGAGTATTTTCTCAACTGCCTTTCAAACTCGTGCTAGTCATAATTATTGGTACTTTACAGGCTGATGTTCGTCGACTCTTGCACTCTTTCTGTAGTAATTTTATAGATCCAGATGTCCTCAATTCCACTGATGATATCACTTCTATTGATTTCACTGATAAAAAATATCCAGCTTAGTAATGATGAGCTAGGTATTGGCACATCGTTTATTGTGGTCTGGTGATCTTGGAGAGTTGGTGGGAACTGCTCTTGAAAAACATTTTTTAGAATGTGTGCAAACTTTCTATGAAACCTAAATTTCCATTTAATGATGACTGTCTGCTTCAACTTGCTTGTCTTGATCCTAGAAATAGATAAGACCTCATTGTTGATTTGGCAAAATGCTTTACATCCTTCTCTCCTGATGAATTGGACACTTTGAGTAAGGAATTTCATGATTTTCATGCTTTACCCTTGGACCAACTTCCCACATTTGATGCAAAAGAAGCTGGAGCAATAGATAACTTCTGGTCTGTGATGGCGAAAGTTCATTCAATCTTGGATTTGGAACTATTTCATTTTTGGGATCTTGTCCAGTTTTGCACAGATTTTGCTCATTCCCCATTCCAATGCAGATCCAGAACGCCTTTTTAGCATGGTGAGAAAGATTGAGACGGAAGAACGACGGCAGTTGGATCCATCCACAGTGTGTGACCTGCTGAGTGTTAAAATAAATAATGATAAGCCATGCTATTCAAATGCACATCTAATTAATGACAGCATGCCACCATCAAAAGCCTAGAGACAACCTCATAACTACAAGTATATATCATATCATCATCTCTGTCAACCTCACAATCATTCATCTGAGACTCTGATTCATTGATTTCAATATTCATTATAATAATATTATTGAGAACTACTGTTAGATATAGTGGGGGGGAGGGTTGCACAGGCGCATTAAGTAGCTCCTCTCTCCACAAGATTGATGTGGAGGGGGAGCTGAGTGTGTAGAGGGAACAACAATACCTTAAATTTTTGAGACCCAGGGCCAATTTTACCTGGCCATGTTGTGGTCCTGCAAAAATTAGGAAAATGCTAGATTTTGTCCTGCCAATGAGTGTTCACAGGTTGATAAGTCTGTTAGCTATTAGTAGTTAATTACTTAGAGTTGCCATTATATCTTCTTTGGACTGTTGAGTGATGTATCTCGATTCCAAAGTGATATCAGAGGAAATAGAAGCTGACTCAACACTCTCTTCTGCTAGCACTGATCCAGCTAAAGATCTTTAACCTGCTTCAGGATATAATCTTACCCACAACAGTTTGCCTGGAGGAGGCTTTTTTTAGGATCAAAGATATTGAACGAGGACACGACATCTTGGGAAGTAAAAAATGTTGCTGTTAACCACATATTGCAAGTGTGTAGATAATGTGTGACTAAGGGGACTCGAGCCTCCCCACTTTTTATTTTTCAAAACTGTTAAATTTAATATTAATCACTTAATTAAGGGGGGCTGCTGTTCAGAAAACCACAACTAGCAAAACTCAGTAGCTGGCAGCCTTTCCACCAGATCAATCATCTTTGGCAGGACCTTTCATAGGTGTCTAATGACTAGATCTTAGCATAGAGATGAGAGTTTAAAGTTTTTTCTGTGCCTTTCACCCATTTCTCCCTAGTCCCAGCTTTCACCTCCCTCTGTATGTATTCCTTCAGTTTGTGCCATAGGGTTTCAATTGGGTTGGCCTCAGGTAGTTACAGTGTAGCCCTCCACCAGTCACTCAGTTAAGGTCCATGAAGATCTTAGCTGAGCAAGATGTGTGCTTAGGATGATTGTCCTGCATGAACCAATGGTTGTGGTCCGGCAAAATGTCATGCAAAAAAAGTAGAAAGGACTTATTTGAAAGTTCTACATACAACAGGCCCGACATGATGCCTTCAAAGATGCAAATCTTGCTTGCAACCCGCAGGCTAATCTCAGTCCAGACATGAACCTTACTTAGTTTTGTGCATCCTAATTAGTGCACCTTGGTTGTTCTTGGGGTGGGGGGTGGGGGTCATCTCTTTTTGAGAAGCTGAAGCACCTGCAAGTTTCAAGTTGTAGTGTTCACTCATCAGTCCACACTACATCTTCAAACCCACAACCCTTGTGTAAGAAGCTATTGAGCTCATTCTAATCTCTTGGGAGTAGAGATTTTATCCTTACCTCTAATTATATACACACCTTATCAGCATATTGGATAAGTAGGCAGTAAAAGTTGCCACGAAAGATCCATCCAAGAGTAGTCCAACACCTCTAGATTGCAATACATGGTGAAGCTGGTAGTTGTGGTCTCATCATCGAGCTTCATCTGCTCATTCTCAATTTTTTAATTTCTGCCATCACAATAGAACGTCTTCCACTTCCTGCCTGGCAATAGTTCCAGTTTAGCATAAAATTCCTTACCCCACACTTCTTGTAGGCAGACCTTCATCTGACAGTACCTTTGAATGGTAGTCGATGTATAGCACTCTCTCATCAAACATAGGGTCTTTTGTTTCTGTCACCATGTTACTCACATAAATAGGACACCTGATGATTGAGGATAATGAAACCCCAAGGGTACTAATTTTAAGGGAAGCAAGGGTCAATACTATTCCAGAAAGCAAGGGCCACAGGAACCTACACTGATTACACTGATTCTTGATAGACTGGCTCACAATACTGCTACTAGACCACACCTACCAAGGGGTGCTAATATAAGTTTAGAGAAAAGGGGATGAGAGACTTATGCTTGTCTGTAGAACGAAACTGCTTCAAGACGGGAAACTGATGCTAACTGCAGTAATTATGGTTCGTTCAGTGGATTGCTCGACTAGAGTAAAGAACCTGGGACTACACTTAACTGCATACTTCCGAAAACAAGACTGGAGGCTAAAATGGTATGGAAAGACTTGATGTGTGTTTGAATGATCGCCGAAGCTCATTATGTAGGTAACAGCATCACCTATTGCTATAGGGGGCATACGAACACATCTTCAAAGGGTGCCATAAGACTTTAAGCTGCAGCTCACCATTTACAAAGAACAATTTCTGAGAAAGCTTCATGGCTAGAGCAAATGTGAGATTGGCAACATGAATTAAACAATGTGTAGGTAAGCCTAAATTCAGCACACCTTATGCCTCAAATAATTGTCATGGAGAGGAAACTGTTCGATTTCAGCTAATGGTGCTGAAAAAAGTGCTTCATAATAGCTTTGTGTGCAACAGAGAATGGAACCAAACTCCCTGCTCTTGTTACCTTCAGGGAGCCAAATACAAAATTGGGCCCATGCATCACAGCAAAACTTTATGTGCCTGATAATCTTGAAGTCACTGCCACTGAAAATGGATTGATGACTTTCTCTAATGTGCATAGCTGGCAGCGTAAAGTGTGAGGCTAGTCTTCAGAGCTCACTCCATCCTTTATGTGGGATCTCAAGTTAGAGGACTCAGAGGGAACATACATATCAGGGAAAGTGTTCCAAAGGAGATTGAAGAGGACAACAATGACAACAAAGATACACTTGAAAATCTTCAGGTCAAGAAGCTGACGAAGTGGAGGGCCTGGAAAAATCTTTGCCGTGCTACAAACAATAAGTACTGCCTGGCACAACAATACAATAGCTCTATTATTTCAGGCCAAGTTAAGTTTTTATGCACATCTCAGCCATGCCCTAGATCCATGTACAAATCATGCATGTTTAGTGTGAATTATATGGAGTACTACACTACTCTCTTTGCTCACTGGCAGGCATGTTTGCTAGAGCAAGTCTCCCATCCATCAGAATTTTGAGATAAAAGGTTAAGTGTCCATGTGTGCTGACTGTGTAGTCTATGTACAGTTTGCGTATTTATATAAATATTGTGTGTGTGTGTGTGTGTGTGTGCTGTGTGTGTGTATGTCAGCAGTGAGTGTACCTGTAGTTGTTGCAGCTGGTGTGTGCATCTTCCTTCTGGGGCTGTTGTGTGGAGTGGCTGCAGGAGTGGGGGCAGTCATTGTCTACATCAAGTGCAGCAGGGAGACACACCCAACCCCCAGCCAGACCCCACCTCCTGCTCCACTCTATGAGGACATAGAGCTACCTACTACTACCAAACATGAAGTGGAACTTCAACATAATGTAGCTTATGGACATGTCCATTAAGTAAGACTTGTTAAACTTAATAGTTCTTTTTGTTTAAAAAAATATATATATCAACATAAATTATATATACATGTATATACGCAGGTTATTCATTATATAATGAGAAGCTCTGTAGTTATTTCAATGTCATTCTCTGCTATTATTAATAGGTGGACCTAAAGGTCAAGAAAATGGGCTATGTTCAATCTTGCACCTTAACCTCTAACCCCCAAGGTTCACCTACACAGTCAGGGGTTTTGCCTCTTTCACAATTTTGTCCAAGAGCTCAGGAAAGTAAGTGGCTTTGTCAAGGGATCTAGATCATATGCTACAAGCTTATTCTTGCAGCAACTGATTCTGCTGAATCCGCACCTTTTCAAGTTCCAAATATTACCATCATGTACTATAATTCCACTTTTGGCAGATACCTTCATGAAGGCTAGAAGCCTAGAGCATCTAGCTAAACCATTGAAGAAGAACAAATGTCAAGCTTTTCTACCAGCAGATTTACCAATACATATGTTCCCAAAGTTCATTTAGAAGCTCCATTCCTTGATTTCTCAAAATAATATCTAAATACTATATAATTATAGGAAATTAATGGTACACAACAGCTAGTGATGGATCATTCAATTATGACCACTAGTGCATTACCAGGCCATTCTGTTTAGGAGCACCTGCAGAGTCAGTAACCAACACTACTCTGCCCATCCATATCATATGATGAGTGGGATGCACTGTAATCTCCATGTCCTAGAGGCAGATTCAGTGATGTGTGCATTTATGAAAGTTAGCATGTGCAAGTACACACCTGCCAAGTTTGTGTAAGAGTACAAACACTTCCACAAATAACATATTTAATAGGTGCACCTAAAGTCAAGCAAATGTGCCATGTTTGAAGTTCTTTCCCATTCCTCCCTTGAGATGCTGATTTTGGAGTCACAAGATCAAGTCACGAAATCATTAGTGGAATTAGCATAATGAGGTTATAGCACTAAACTTCACTGCAAGTTTCAGGTATTCATGGCAACCAAGAGTTACTGGGCATATTTTAGCTATCTCATGCACATGTGAGATTTACATTTGGTGTAACTTTTATATTATATATAATATATATATATATATTATACCAGTATCTGCTGAGGTAATTGGGAAAATATACAATAGTAATACCACAAGTGAGACGTACTACAAAATATAGCTTGCCATAGGGCATGTGGAATCAGCTGAGAGAACACTTTTACAAAAAGGGATTTGTTCATAAAGATACCATTGACGTTGTTCATCTAGGCTTTTGATGTTTGACAGCTGTGTCATACCAACATCAAGGATGAACTGATGTTCAACCTTCAGTACAGATACAGTAGAATCTGTTGACAATGCTCACTGTAACTACACCTGGTTTCTTAGCGTCAAAAATGAACCTAGGATACTGCAGGATATTAGGAATCGGTTTGAAGAATAGCTGAAAGAACATCGTCCATTGATAAAAATCCACATGCTTACGACCTGCAAGGTCTCTCATAAGTTGTGCTTTGTTCTGCTTTGTAATGGTAGACTCATTGACAACTGCAGACAAGTGGTTAATGGTGTCCACACATGATCTCCTATTGCACTTCTTTATCAACCCAAACTTTGTGTGTCCAACCAGCATAAATGACAGTTCTGCAGTTACATGCCTATGTCATCACCCACCATAGTATTGCATTATTTTTGTTTTGCCCTGTGCTATTATCTGCTTGAAAAACAACATTTTTCTCACCACAGCCATACTTCTACAAAAGCTGGTGTAACTCTCAGGGTTTGACTTTCATTTCATCTGTGAAACCTTCCCAGTTAGCTTAGCTGAAATTCAGTGGAGGAGTGACTTAAGAATTAATCATAGGAATCTGAATACCAATATGAATCAAAGCTGGTTGATTCTGGTTATGTGTGTAATGGGAGACGATCTTTTGGGAGGCAGGGGATGGCCATTGACCTGTTTAGAACAAAACACAGGTCAGGATTGGAGTCATTCTTCCATCTGCATAAATGGAAAGAACCTGGCTGCTTGGCTTCGTACAGGAGATAATGATCAATGGCAGAAGCCCTGAACAACAATACAGTTTGTCGTGTCTTGGTAGGCATAGCTGAACTTAGTAAGTAATCAGAATTGAGGTATAAACATTTGGAAAGAACAATAAGTAGAAAAAAAGGAAATGTAATAGGCAAATAATGAGAAAAAAAGAAGAGAAAAAGATGTAGAAGTCCTAGCATAAGCCACCAAGGCCGACAAGATACATAATTATATATAACAGGCATACCAATTTAATAAACCATCACTTCCCATGGAGTGTTGCTTACTTCAAACACCAATTGCTCCACCAGAATTGTGGGGCAAGCCTGAGCACAGCTTGTGGTTGGGGCGGGGAAGAGAGTGCATGTCTCTGGAAAAAGTGTACATTAGTAGACGACAGACGAGCAACGTACAGCAATCAATGTCAAAAAATAAGCCCTGAAATTTGATCATTCATAGAGAGGAATCCGACTCTCTACAGCAGGCATTCTATTTGACAGGTCTGCATACTCAATCTCTCCCATTATCGTGCGACATTGACAGAACTACTTTGTGTTGTCCCAAGTGAGCTCCGCCCCACTATGGGTCGTCTTCTGGTAACTTATACGTGGGTTTCGCATGACAAATTGACGACCTTGTTCCTCTCGCCGTTCCTCTCGCAAGCTTGATCCTACGAGTTTACCACTTATTTTGTGTGTACAGATTTTCCAAATGAATAGCTTTCCTATTCTGTGCACTCTCTTAGGAACAATACCAGGTACGTAGTTATACATTGTTAATTTAAATTACGAAGTATCAGCTGTGTTATGTTGACATAACACAACTTGATGGGACCAGGGTGTATCATGGAGTGTTATGTTAGTATTAAACAACAACAGCACTTCCCTGCCGGGTGGATTGTCAGCCCTGGCTATAATTATAGCAAAAGCAAAAATGTGACCGAATTTGCGAAAACCCACCTAAACGGGGTTTTTTAAAAAGTGAAATTATTTAATAATCGGCACCTATGATACCTAATGATCATATCCTAAAAGTTTGAAACTATTTGATAATGTTTCCTTCGAGCTATAGCATGAAGAGTTGCGCTCCTTCAAGTACAACAATAGGATTATTGCGTTTATAAAGCGTTGTCAGGGTGCGGGCGAAACGAAGCCGTATACTTCCGTAAACATGTAATTAGAGCTATTACCACGCCCTTGGCGTTCTATTGCCACGCCCAGCATCTACAAAATGGAAGGATAGTATGGACGACTGGAGTAGGACTCTTTCTAAGCAGCGGTAAGGTACAGATTAGTTAGTTAGGAGTTGTAGAAAGAGTTGATCAGCTATGTTTGGCTAATCTTGCGTAGTTTTGTTCGAGCTATTGCCACGCCCTCGGCCTAAAAAGATGGAAGAATAGTATGGACGACTGGAGTAAGGACTCGTTCTAAGCAGCGGTAAGTAGCAGATTAGTTAGTTAGGAGTTGTATATGTTGTAGAATGAGTTGATCAACTATGTTTGACATCTAATCTTATGTAGTTTGCTTCTGTAACAAAGTTGAACTTTATTGATTCTTTAGAAACAAGTTGAGAATAAATTATGGTAAGTTCACCTCTTATTATTGCTAGCTTGCTTCTAGTTAAACATGTTTGCTACATTTTCATGTGACTTATCTGCTAGAAAATAATGTTTGATAGCTAACTAGTTATGATGTACAAAGTTTATGATATAATAAGAAGCTATGATGAATAAAGTTGACATCTTCTTTTAGGTGATGGGGTTATGTTCTGAGGAGGCAAGGTGCAGTTGATTGGGAGAGGCATTCTGGTTGCAGGACTTGGATCAGGACAAACAATATCCTGACAATGAGGGGGACAGAATTCTCGTATTTTTTCGAAAAGGTATTTCTTCCTTTCTGGAGTAAGACCTTCTGGTATAATTGTGGGGGGAGTTCATTTTTATGTGGCTTCCAGTCTTTATACTGTTCCACTAGAAGAGGCAGCCTTTTCTCTATCGCATCCGTCCCTGTCCTGACCATAGCAACTCCTGGTTCTTTTGATGAGAACTTCAAGCGGTAAAATGTCTTGATCCCAACAAATGCCTGTCTCCTGTAGTATACTTTGGGAAAGTAGTTTGCCCAGTTGTACTGTGGAACTAAAATAGTTCCGTCTTCCCTTCCCACCAACTGGGCATTGTTCGCTTTTGCGGTACTGTTGACAACATCAGCAATGTCTTGTAGGCACCCGACCTTTGTCCTTCTGTATTTTTGCTTCAGCAAGCCAAACCTGACTACATTCCTGGTGACAGCCAAGGGCAGTCTGTTGTGAGGTAGCCTTTTGTGGTTGCCATGTTCTCTTGTAGTCAGACCCACAGCAGTGTAGTGGGTTTTGAGGGATTTAAATCTGTCTATTCCTGGGTGTTATGGTACATTGTTGTACTGTAATAATATTTCCCACAGTATAGTATGACATTGTACCTACCAATACTATGCAGCATAAGGAAGGTGACCTTGCAAATCCTCAAACCATGGTGATAGAAGACTATCCTGGACCTCTGCCGTGGTAATGTGGTATGGTGTGATCCTTCCCCTACTGTGTCTTCATTATTAATATTAGCCATAATTTGTCCCAGGATTACCATATCGACATGTTCCCTGCTCAGTGATGCATATTGGTCTCTTACGTCTTGGTAGTGCTCTGCAGTAAACTGTGAGGAGCATGGTTTTCCTTTAAACATCACACAGTCACACCCCTTCAGCAAGAATGCTGTAAGTTTGGGATCCTAATGGAATAATAGCCATGTTTATTATGCAGATGCCATGTGTTACACCTACAATAAAGGGAAGTACTGCTGGCTCAAGTGCTATTGATGAAGAAGGCTGTGGTAGTGATGATGGAGTCTGGGATGGGTGTCCGCTCAATGGTGAGAAGAGGTCCTCCTCAAGAGTGGAGAAGAGAGGTGGATCTTCATCACCACAGTCATCATCTTCTGAAGATTCTAAATTTCATTTTAATGTATTTTTTATAGTATTAAGTATTATTTCGTATTATATCATGCTTTGAAAGTTACCATAAGATTCCATTACTTCATTGAACTTGTTGTCTTCAGTGCCTGTACAGTAAAATTCAATGATCTATTGAGGGTGTAAATATTACCATACTTGGCCCATCCAAGGTGAAGTAATCTGCTAATAGTTCATTGGGGGCGTGTTCGTCAGAGCTTCATACCAGGTCTCGTCCTTCCCTGGCCCACCTGTTGTGAGTGCTGGCTACGTTCTGTGTACTGGACATCGCTACTACAGATAACATGATTGCAACCAAACTTAGCGCGCCTAATGCGCGCGAAAAGAGCATAGCAACGCCTCCGTTCACGAACGGTAAGTATCGACCTATCTTACAGTGAAGGCTTATTTCTCCTTCTAGAAATAGCGCCTGGGCTTATGACTGCCACTGGTTTATATATAAAGGATAGTTATAGCCATTGGCACAAACACCAAAAAATCGTCTAAAAAAAAACCCCCAAAAAAACGGCAATATCTCAATTAATGCTTTCCCCCGTTTAGGTGGGTTTTCGCAAATACAGTCACAAATGGAGTGCAGGGACAATGACTAGTACAACAGATGCATAGCTATTCCAAGACACTGAACTGTGAGGGGAAATAGGCATACAATTGAGAACCTTATTTGTGTTAGTCTTGTAGCTTGTGGTACATATTTTCCAGAAATTGCCGAAATATTCACACTATGTATGTGACTAGCTGGTCAGTTGAAGTATGGACATATAATTACTTATTCTATCAGCTGACCTGGAGGACGCACACAAGTGTAGCTGCTCTCAAGAAAGTAGCAATGGTACAGTAGATACTTCTAGACCCTTCAAGTCGAGTCAGCGTTGGCAAGTTCCAGCCTTGTTTTGAAAAGTAGTTGCCTTTCAGAGTGAGTGAGTGAGAGGCTAGTGGTGTTGGTGGCCTTGCTCTCAGAGCTAGCAGACTTATTATTTGCCATTTCCCACTGATTGCTTTACCTGCTGTTTGCCAACCAGCACAGATTGAAGCAGACGTAGTTGCCGCTAGGCTGCTTCACAACTCTAAGGTATTCAGCTAGAGTGGGTTGGTAGTTATCCAGGGCATAGTCTAAAGTTATAAGGAAGTATGCTATTGCTATACCTATATTTGTTTGATCCACTTTAAAAAATGGAAAATAAAGCCCCAAAATCCAAAGGTCATTCAGCTAAGACTCACAGCTGCCTAAATGTTGGTTGTCGATGCTATTATCACTAAAAACACTTGAAGTATACCCTGAACCCTCACTAAAGTAGTAAACTGCATTAAAAAAACAGATGTGAAATCATCTTTAAGGAGCTATGCATGTATCATATGTACCTGTCTCTGTGTCCTCCCACACATAACTTGCATACATAAGAACTCTAGCAACAAAAGACTCCAAATCTTCCAGTGCATATCCATGACTCAGTGATGACTTGACTGCCATAGAAAGGCATTTGATGCAGTCCAGCTAGCTCACGTGCTGTTTATAATCAGAGTTGGGTAAGGGACATCCTTCACAGGACTTGGGCTATGCTATGCTGTGCAGCTGAATGTCAACTGAGTGGTCAGTTGATTTGCTGATCAAACAAGAGCCAGGCCACTCTACAAGCATATATATATCTAATTAGCAATGAACATATATAGAATAATGTCTGCTGTTTGGTTAGTTCTGGAGTTCTCCTCTGCAACTCCTGCACATCTCCCTGGCTAACTCTAACAACAAAGCAACAAGGTATGGTGTGTAGAGCCACTTCTGTACTGCACTACAATAATAATAAGTTAGATGAGGTGTTTACTAGGAGTGGCTCATTGCCTTGCTGAGGTTTGCTTGCCTCAGAGTGCAACTCTAAAACACCAACAACTAAACAAGTGTAAACAAGAATTATGTTTTTTTAAACAACAACAACAACAATTACTACTACTACTATTACTACTACTAGTAGTAGTAGTAGTAGTATGTTGGACTGGTTGTAAAAAAAGAAAGCAAACAAGCCTGTGCCCATGTAGATCACAATCAGTTAGATGATCCCTTTAAATAATAATCATAATTATATGCCAATACCAGTATTATTCTTCCCCTATAACTTGTATACTAATTGTATTATCTGCTGTGCCTCTATTATTATAGTATAAGGCATCATGTGAAGAGATGTGTGTGCATGTCTCTTTAATACAACAATCATGTGGCAGTATTTTAGTTATACTTTCACAATGCAATAAGAATAATAGTTTATGTTAGCATAACTTATTGTGCATGTGACATGCTATTCTCTGTACATGCACTATAATAATAATTATGTTACTGGCTAAGCTGGTTGCCTAGGAGGTATAACAAAGATCATCTACAAACCTCCCAACGCCTAACAAAGAGCATGCATCTACCCACCAGCATGCTTATGTGTACCCCCTGGTTTTATGTGGGTGTGGTGTGTACCAACAATCTTTTTACCTCAATGGATTATAATATCAACAGCTGAGCATGGCAGATATGGAAATAGCACGTGCATAGTGGAGTGTGTCACACTTAGCATCAATTTACATCTGCTCATGTTAATGAGCTTGTTTTGTTGAAAACATTATTCTTTGCATACTATGATAATGGTATTGGAAGCTAATGCAGCAGTGTGGTGTTAATAATGGTGCATTAATAAGCACCAGCTAAAGGCCCACCTTCATGCATGAATAAGACAGGAAAGTAAGGAGGGAGATGGAGGCAGCTAGGCCCACCTTCATGCATGAATAAGACAGGGCAAGGGGGGAGATGGAGGTAGCTAAGGCCCACCTTCATGCATGAATAAGATAGGAGGGCAAGGAGGGAGATGGAGGCAGCTAGGCCCACCTTCATGCATGAATAAGACAGGATGGCAAGGGGGAAGATGGAGGCAGCTAGGCCCACCTTCATGCATGAATAAGACAGGAGGGCAAGGGGGGAGATGGAGGTAGCTAGGCCCACCTTAATGCATGAATAAGACAGGTGGGCAAGGGGGGAGATGGAGGTAGCTAGGCCCACCTTAATGCATGAATAAGACAGGTGGGCAAGGGGGGAGATGGAGGTAGCGAGGCCCACCTTCATGCATGAATAAGACAGGAGGGCAAGGGGGGAGATGGAGGTAGCTAGGCCCACCTTCATGCAGGAATAAGACAGGGCAAGGGGGGAGATGGAGGCAGCTAGGCCCACCTTCATGCAGGAATAAGACAGGAGGGCAAGGGGGGAGATGGAGGCAGCTAGGCCCACCTTCATGCATGAATGAATAAGACAGGAGGGCAAGGGGGGAGATGGAGGCAGCTAGGCCCACCTTCATGCAGGAATAAGACAGGAGGGCAAGGGGGGAGATGGAGGCAGCTAGGCCCACCTTCATGCAGGACTAAGACTGGAGGGCAAGGGGCGAGATGGAGGCAACTAGGCCCACCTTCATGCAGGAATAAGACAGGAGGGCAAGGGGGGAGATGGAGGCAGCTAGGCCCACCTTCATGCAGGACTAAGACAGGAGGGCAAGGGAGGAGATGGAGGTAGCTAGGCCCACCTTCATGCATGAATAAGACAGGAGGGCAAGGGGGGAGATGGAGGCAGCTAGGCCCACCTTCATGCAGGAATAAGACAGGAGGGCAAGGGGGGAGATGGAGGCAGCTAGGCCCACCTTCATGCAGGAATAAGACAGGAGGGCAAGGGGGGAGATGGAGGCAGCTAGGCCCACCTTCATGCAGGAATAAGACAGGAGGGCAAGGGGGGAGATGGAGGCAGCTAGGCCCACCTTCATGCATGAATAAGACAGGAGAGTAAGGGGGGAGATGGAGGCAGCTAGGCCCACCTTCATGCAGGAATAAGACAGGAGGGCAAGGGGCGAGATGGAGGTAGCTAGGCCCACCTTCATGCAGGAATAAGACAGGAGGGCAAGGGGGGAGATGGAGGCAGCTAGGCCCACCTTCATGCATGAATAAGACAGGAGGGCAAGGGGGGAGATGGAGGCAGTAGGCCCACCTTCATGCAGGAATAAGACAGGAGGGCAAGGGGGAGATGGAGGCTGCTAGGCCCAGCTTCATGCATGACTAAGACAGGAGGGCAATGGGGGAGATGGAGGCAGCTAGGCCCATCTTCATGCAGGAATAAGACAGGAGGGCAAGGGGGGAGATGGAGGCAGCTAGGCCCACCTTCATGCAGGAATAAGACAGGTGGGCAAGGGGGGAGATGGAGGTAGCTAGGCCCACCTTCATGCAGGAATAAGACAGGAGGGCAAGGGGGGAGATGGAGGCAGCTAGGCCCACCTTCATGCAGGAATAAGACAGGAGGGCAAGGGGGGAGATGGAGGTAGCTAGGCCCACCTTCATGCAGGAATAAGACAGGAGGGCAAGGGGGGAGATGGAGGCAGCTAGGCCCACCTTCATGCAGGAATAAGACAGGAGGGCAAGGGGGGAGATGGAGGCAGCTAGGCCCACCTTCATGCATGAATAAGACAGGAGGGCAATGGGGGAGATGGAGGCAGCTAGGCCCACCTTCATGCAGGAATAAGACAGGAGGGCAAGGGGGGAGATGGAGGCAGCTAGGCCCACCTTCATGCAGGAATAAGACAGGAGGGCAAGGGGGGAGATGGAGGCAGCTAGGCCCATCTTCATGCAGGAATAAGACAGGATGGCAAGGGGGGAGATGGAGGAGAGGTTATTATTTTTGTTTTTTTATAATGTAGCATTATGTGTTTGTCTGAGTTATGCTGAACATGCAGACTTTCACAGTGCCAAGCATTGCCCTGTTATTTTTATCTATATTTATTTATAATTTAGCATTGTGAAGTATGTTAAATGCACACTTGGCACATTCTTTTATTTATTTTTCAGTACTATGAACCCTAGCCCTTACTTCCTCTTTGTTATAATTATATTCATACATTTGTGGTTTGTTATAATCGACCACAAATTATTGTTGACAAAGAGTTGTTGTTGTTGACTTGACCGGCTAACATTCTGATTTCATGTGTAATATGAAATTGAGATGATATAACCTTTTATTTTACTTCTTTCTAGTATCTTATAACAATATTCACATTTCTGTGGTTTGTTGCTAAGCAACTAAAATTTACCATAACGTCCCTTCATGCATCACCTATCACCTGATGTATAGTTGTTGGGTACTTGTCTTCATGTGGTCCTCTATAATAATAAAAAAAGTGAAATTATGACACACACATATATACAGTACTTCTCCTCTTTGGCAGGGCCAGTGCAGGATGCAGTCATCATTATTTCTATAATCTAGAGCCAAGCTGAGCATATGGTGAACTACTGGGCCAGAACATTGTGCACAGAGGCCTGCTTGTTATTTGGGGAAGGATTCCCTGTGAAATAAAAATGCTATTTCTGTAAAGATCTCTGATAACTATTTTCTGGTTTCAGTATCAAGCACATTCATATCTGTGCCATTCATATCTGTGCCTTCCAGAGGAAACCCACTGAGTGTAGCTTCTTTATAGGCATAAGCAGCTCACCTGCCAGGAGAAGCCGGTGCTAAGTTGTTTTCTTGTATCATTAATAGACATGTGTCTTGTTCCTATTTTACAGATGATGAATACATGCCTAGATAGCACGTGCCATGAGGGCAATATCAAGTCTTCCATTCAACTCCCCCCTGTGGGGGCTCCTTTGCTTGCCTATTTTGATATCTTGTGATTCTGTCTAATACAGCCACTTATGGTGCATGTGTCTATGTGTATATATGAATACATAGGCACGTGTGTCTACTTTAGTAATACAACTACTTATGGTGAATGTGTCTGTGTATATATGAATACATAGGCACGTGTGTCTACTTAAGTAATACAACTACTTATGGTGCATGTGTCTATGTGTATATATGAATACATAGGCATGTGTGTCTACTTGAGTAATACAACTACTTATGGTGCATGTGTCTATGTGTATATATGAATACACAGGCACGTGTGTCTACTTGAGTAATACAACCACTTATGGTGCATGTGTCTATGTGAATACATAGGCACGTGTGTGTACTTTGGAATATGATTGGTAACTATAGTGAGCGATTCCTTATACTTGTGAGTGGCTGCTGGACTATATAAAACAACGAAAACAAGGGGGGAAAATTCTATTATATATAAACTTTAAAACAATATTGGTCAAGAAATAGGCGTTGATCAATCTTGACTACAAACGTTTTCAGGACGCTTTACCTATTAATATAATGAGCAAGTCTAGAATAACCACTAAAAGCAGCGTAGGTGCATAGACCGACATATCTGCACGTGCATTTTGCATATGCTTGCTGATATTTGATCTACCTACACAAAGAGTGCAGCTTGGCAGAAGTGACTCTCACATTGCTGGTACTTTGTAGTCCTTGTCTTTATTTGCAGTATACTATTACATGTGTGCACTGAAGGTGAAGATGGAAGCAACACACTAGAGCTCGCTTAGTGGTTTCTAAGTCAAGCTCCTTGCTAGAGAGGATGCATCTGACACCACTCTGTTAGAAGTTCACTGATGCTGCTGAGGTCATGGTTTTTAATAGCATGCAGCGTTGTTGTCAACGGCTAGGAAAAATAAACAAATGAACATTATGTGTTCTACTAGTGGACAGGGGCACCAGCTAGCCTGCTAGGGTCTTGCATTACGTGTTGTACTAGTGGAGCAAGGCACCAGCTGGCCTGCTAGTGTCTTGCATTACGTGTTGTACTAGTGGAGCAAGGCACCAGCTAGCCTGCTAGTGTCTTGCATTACGTGTTGTACTAGTGGACAAAGGCACCAGCTAGCCTGCTAGGGTCTTGAGCTTAAATACTAGCATACTAGAGAAACAAAGCAAACTGAATCAAAAGGAAAACACTCCCACTCCTATGCTCACTTTCTGACACTGGTAATTACCTGATAGGGCCCTCAGAGGATAAGGAGGCCACATGGCCCTTGCTGTTGTTTAAGGCATGTCCATTCTGCCATAATGAATGCTCATTGCAAGCACCTGCAGCCTGAATTCCCATCAGTGCAGGTTTGTCGTATTCTCACTATAAACAATAGCTCCCACAACAACAATGATGTTAATTATGTTTCCCCTCCTGGGGGTGAGTCATCTACTAACCTGAAGGAGACCCGTCCTGCAGAACAAAAAGGATGTGGCTAAGGGGGATTATGTAAGGATGGAGCTCCATGAATCCCACAGAGGAAACAAGTCAGGAGGAATACTCTAACCTTAACACTAGCTGCAGCATAATTAGTTGAGGTATTCATCAGTTGCTACATCATAAGTTGGTGTAGAGACTCTAGATGGTTTATGCCAACAACTTCAAGCAGGTCACACCTGATTAGTATTCTAGTGTCCTCCAAAGTCTGACCTGTAACCTTCACATGCAAAGTTTTATTTAATACACACTTTCCTAATCAATTTATTGCCTCTGCCGGTTTGAGTCAATTCAAACCACCTCTGCAGGTGCATTGACTCTGAATCAAATTAGGAGGTATTTCCTCATTCTAATTCATTGTGCACACAGCAATGCACAGCATTGAATGTGTAATGAGACCTTTGTTACATTATCTTATTAGTATATACATGTAATAACATATTTATTAATAATGAAGTTGCTGGTGGTGACCTGGCAATGCTGTACTTCTGCTAATATATACTACAAAGACTTGTTTGTTTCTGTTTGAACACATTAACACTTTCTATGTAATTATTGCAGCTGCCAATGTGTTTACATTTCCTGATGAAGTGTGTTCTGGGGACACAGCCACTGCCAGTTGCAGCAGAGATATCGATGCATTGGTGTGGGAATATGATGGTGGTCGTGTGGTAGCCTTGAGTGACGTGGACACTGTAGGTGCTACTACCACACATACAGCCAGTGGAGTTGCCTTCTCAGTTATTCTGATATCCCTAAGCAACACTCTAACCTCATCCAACATTAGCTTCACTGCCACTCCAGCTACAAATGGAAAGGTCTTGCGTTGTGCTGGAACAATAGCTTCAACAGCAACCATACGTGTTGTATCAGATGGTGAGCCACTAACATGCACATATGCTCTGTGTGCTTCATTAGTGTATTATTAGTTTATGGGAGGGGGTGGGGAGGGTAGCATAATAATGTTAAATAGATATTTGTATGAGTTGCTCGGTGACTCTTTATTCTTTATGGCCATATCAGTTGCTGCAAGTCTATATTATGCTAAGGCATGATAGAGTGGGTCATACTTAGTGTTTGAGTCTCTATGCTACACACAGCACTATCCCAGCCACAAGGCTATCCTGCCACCTTGTGCACAATATAGTGTGTTCTACATCCTAAGCTTATCACAACCTATATTAACATTATGTACCCAAGTGTAAATATTTCAACCTTTAAAATTTTCTCTTGCAGCAGTGGATGTTGGATTTTAATAAAGGAGGGGGGTGGTGTTACCACCTATCTCTCGGGGGATTTCCAGTAATAAAATAGATAAATAAATAAGGATGCAAAACCTGCCGAAGCTAACAAGCATGACTTCCCCTATTCCCACTCTAAGATCTGCAGGATGTTGTCATGTGTAACTGACTAACAAGCACACTTGAGTTCCCCTATTCCCACTCCCAAGATCTGCACCTAATAATGTGTACTGAAAATGGTCCGGCCAATGCTGGACTGGATGGGATGTCGGAGCCACCATTGCTTTATACAGCATACACATGCACTTGTCTAGGTATGCACTATCCAGAGATAAAATATCTGTTGCAATAAATATATAGTCACTATTAAAACATAAAGACTCTATACCTCTCCTAATGTGTTTGTTTTGAAGTATATATGTAGGGTATTCATCAGGTGACAGAGGGGAACCATAGGATTCTGCTTCAAATCTTGGCCATGCCTCATTTGTTTGCCATATCTGGGGGTTCTTATCAACTTATTTGAGGGAGGCATAGAGACCTGTCTACAAGTTTCCATAACTGAACAGTAGCAAGTCTTCTGAGTTATAACCTTTCGCTCCACCCTCCCTTGGGCTTCTACTTGTAATGAACAAATAATATATTTTAGATATAGTTATGGAGAACCTGATGTGACAATAGTTGGCATGACACTGCCACGCCCTCTTCTTGTTGGATCCCCACTCCACCTATGCCACACCCTCTTCTTGTTGAATTCCCCACTCCACCTATGCCACGCCCTCTTATTGTTGAATTCCCCACTCCACCTATGCCACGCCCTCTTCTAGTTGAATTCCCCACTCCACCTATGCCACACCCTTTTCTAGTTGAATCCCCCACTCCGCCTATGCCACGCCCTCTTCTAGTTGAATTTCCCACTCCACCTATGCCACGCCCTCTTCTAGTTGAATCACCCACTCCACCTATGCCACGCCCTATTCTAGTTGAACCCCCACTCCACCTATGCCACGCCCTCTTATAGTTGAATTCCCCACTCCACCTATGCCACTCCCTCTTCTAGTTGAATTCCCCACTCCACCTATACCACGCCCTCTTCTAGTTGAATTCCCCACTCCACCTATACCACGCCCTCTTCTAGTTGAATTCCCCACTCCACCTATGCCACACCCTCTTCTAGTTGAATTCCCCACTCCACCTATGCCACGCCCTATTCTAGTTGAATTCCCCACTCCACCTATGCCACGCCCTCTTCTAGTTGAATTCCCCACTCCACCTATACCACACCCTCTTCTAGTTGAATTCCCCACTCCACCTATACCACGCCCTACATTTATACATGTGCAGTAGTCAGCATTTCTTTATGTTGCTCTTCAGAGTCGCCATGTTTCTCCGTATCTTGAGCCTGTAATAAATATGAAGGGGTGCATATTCATTCATGAATATTTACATCCAATAGTCTTTTCTGTTATAGGGATAGCAATGAATTGGATTAAGTTCATGAGATATTGTAAGCTTCTGCCTTCAGACTATGTAAATGTACATAAATAGTTGTATGAGTTAAAGTGTGCACTGGAAAGAGCATTAGCCAGACACCAAATCTGCTGAAGCTAGACTAACTTTAACATTGCACACATCTTATTTGTCACTGATGTATGGGGTGTACAGGAGTCCTTGGAAGCCAAGACCCTCAGCAGTCCCCAACGTTCCCTCGGTAAGGTTTTCCATCATCTTTGCAGCTATTCTATTGTCTGCCTGCCCTAGTTCCAAGTGCCAGCTAATGGTTGCCAGTTGGTGCTCCAGTGTGGAGTTTCCTCCTCTTATTTCCCTTGTCAATATTGTACTAAGAACCTCCTTATAGCTCTCACTCCATTCTCTCTCTCACTTTCTATATATACAAGGCAATAAACTTTACATTTCCGTTATTTAGAACTGCCGCTAAGCGCCCTAAAATCTGAAACAATAATAGTGGTGATAAAAATGCAGAAACAGGAGGTGGGTGGGGTGGGGGTAGGGGGTGGGGTTTAAGATTACTGCAAGATGATGCTAGACTGCTGACAATTGGTGGAGTAGCCATCGACACCACACAGCATCTGAGGATGGATTGGAGCAGCTGTAGACATCAAGACAGCTACTGAAAGATTGATCATGACTATATAGCTCACAGAGTCATTCTTACAATCAGCACAGCTAAAGGAACGTCAGTAACCACGGCCTCAATTGAGCTCCTGGAAATGCTACAGATGGAGAACAGCTTGCATTGTTACTGCCTTAGCTCACTGCCCTCTTGGCTGCTCTTGACATCACCATAGCTCACTGCCCTCTTGACATATATACTGGCACTTGCTTCATGCACCATCCTAGTTGCAATAATTGCATGTGTGCATATATACTGGGCACTTGCTTCATGTACCATCCTAGTTGCAATAATTGCATGTGTGCATATATACTGGCACTTGCTTCATGTACCATCCTAGTTGCAATAATTGCACGTGTGCATATATACTGGGCACTTGCTACATGCACCATTCTAGTGCAATAATTGCATGTGTGCATAAATACTGGGCACTTGTTTCGTGCACCATCCTAATACTACTGTAGATAGATACTGAAAATGTCTCGATAGTACTTGCTAATTAAAATGGAAAATGATGACTATTTGCCTTACACTATTTATGATTAGTTCCACTTAGAATTGTGCACATTGCTGGGGACTTACCAGGGTGTGCTCTATTTCACTCCAGGTAGTAAACAGTGCGTAGGTGAGCTACTTGTAACTTTCAGTGTCTTGGGAAGTCTTAAGAGCTGCTTTCTATTAGGCAGTTATCACCCTAGGCAACCTGATGATGAGTGATCGATAATCAACTTCAAATTTTATTCTCACGACGTTTCGACTAAGATGAAGGATGGAGCATCTAGTCGAAACATCGAGTGAATACTATTTGAAGTTGATTATTGAGAAGGTGATTATAATATTATTATGTTAACTGAGAGTTCAATACCATATATGGCCATTGCATGTCCCCCTCGTTAAGAGGGCAGCTTGTCCTCGAGCAACAAGCATGACCACTGGCCTAGCCACTCGAAGATGGTGCTACACTCGTCACAAGGTAGTGGACAACACATTAGAAGGTAATGAGCTAACACCACACTCCTAACCTCCACCTGCAGGAGAACAGCCACTTAACTGTGAATAGGTGCTTATGAAACATTATTGCTAAACACTTTCCATAATTATTCCTAGATGAAAGAACTGAGGACTTATCTCACAAACCAGTGAAAGGAGCTAAACTTTCAAACCAGACTAAGAAAGTCTATGTTTCTCAAGGTAGGTTACGAAGGAGCAAGTCTCTTGAGGTGAACTAAGAAGAAGCTAGTGATGGCCTCTCAAGCATAGTCAGCATTTGACTCTACCTATCAAAGCATATTCATCTATGGAACCATTTAGACATCCTTCATGGTGAAAAGCTCATTTTAGCTTGTTTATTTATTTATTTATTTGTTGTTGTTGTTGTTGTTGTTGCTTCTGCTGTTGCTACTGTTCTATTTTTATTTATTTTATATATATATATGCACCTTGCATCGTCTAGTGGCTGGGAGCAAGGTTGTGGGAGTGGTGAGTGATCTCTTAGCACCCCGACAGCTAGGTTATGGAGTCAGAAAAGGGTCAGAAGCCGCTGTTCATGCAGCTAGGTTGTACCTGAATAATCTTGGTACTAGCAATGCAGTCTTGAAGTTAGATTTCAGGAACGCATTCAATGCAATTCGCAGAGAAAAAATGTTGGACGCAGTCCTTGAACACACCCCTGAGCTTCACCCTTTCGTCTATTCGGCATACTCGTCACCATCAACACTTTTCGGGGGAGACGAAATCATTCAATCCTCTGAAAGTGTCCAACAAGGAGATCCTCTGGGTCCACTACTTTTCTGTCTCTGTGTTCACCATATGGGTACTAAGCTGAGCTCTGAATTCTCTATGTTCTACCTTGTCGATGTCACCTTAGGTGGAAGTGTAGCTGACCTTAAACATGATTTAGATGTGATTGAGCGAGAGGGTTGTGCAATTGGTTTACAGTTAAATGGGAGCAAATCAGAGATTATTTGCGAAGACACGGATACCCTACACTCCACCATCCTTCCCTTTCTACAGTGTGCCCAAGTGGTGCACCCACCCCCCCCCCCAGTCAAGTGTTTTAGGTTCTTCAATTGGAGATGTGACATCAATTTCCGGCACCCTAACTTCACAATTGGTCTCACTGAACAGGATAGGTGACAGACTCCAACATTTCTCTTTGCATGATGCACTCCTCCTCCTGAAGCATTCCTTTTCCCTCCCCAAACCCCTCTACAACCTAAGGACTTCACTGCTTCCTTTCTCCTGCTTTGCAGGTCTACGACAAGTTGCTAGTCAATTGTAGCAGACATCACCAATATCAATTTCAAGGAAGATGACCCGGTTTGGAGACAAGCTACTCTACCTGTTAATTTAGGAGGCTTGGGTATCGGGTGTGCTGTGGACATCGCCCCTTCTGCTTTTTTGAGCTCAGTACTGGCCTCCTCCACCCTTGTCAAATGCGTAGTCCCTCCTCATTTTTAAGACTCTCCACTGCCGTATTTGGATATGCTAAAGATCATTGGTCGGAAGGTTTTCATGGAGACCCTCCTGAAGGCGAGGCCCAACATAGACAGGACTTGGCCAAGGCCTCTGCTTTAGCTGGATCACTGCTAGAGTCAGCTACAGATACAAAAGCCAGAGACCGTCTGCTTGCCTCTAGAGCTAAAGAGTCAGGGGCATGGCTGAATGTGTTGCCCATTTCTTCACTTGGCCTATGTATGAGTGATGACACCATCAGGACAGCAGTCGGCCTCCACCTGGGAGCTCCCCTGTGCAGACACAACACCTGTCATCATTGTGGTGTTGCTGTGGACAGCCTGTGCTTACATGGTCTAAGCTGTTGCAGAAGTGAAGGCCAGCACCACCGCCACACTGCAATGAATGACATTGTCCACAGGGCACTCGCCTCAGCCAAAGTGCCTTTTCGGCTTGAGCCTTCTGGTCTTTATCGCTCGGATGGAAAGCGACCAGATGGCATAACAGTGGTCCCGTATGAGAGGAAAGTTGAAGTTGCTAGTGTGTGGGACGCAACATGCCCTGATAAGTGTTCCCATTCATATGCTTCCAATGCCACCAGTAAGGCAGGGGCAGTTGCAGCTTTGGCAAAGGAGAGGGCAAAGGAGAGGAAGAAGGCCAAATATTCTCACCTGGACCCCTCCCACATCTTCAGCCCTATTGCCATCGAGACTTCTGCGGTTTTCGGTCCCATGACTCTGACACTCCTGAAAGATCTTGGCCGCCGACTAGCCCGGATTACGGGTCAGGAGAGTTCTACCATCTTCCTCGTCCAGAGGCTCTCTGTTGCTGTACAACATGGTAATGTGGCCTCAGTGTTGGGATCGGCTGATATGTCAACCGCTACTGATTTCTTCAACTAATATCATTACTTCAACTTATATAATATTTAAAATAAAATAATTAATTATATTGTTGTTGTTTTTTTGTTTTGTTTTGTTTTTTAATTTATTTATTTATTTGATTTTGTTTTTTTACATCTGGTATCACGTGCTAGGGCCATGTACTGGCATGTGGTGGATAGCTAGCTACTGGTATATACAATGTAACAGGCTCACGTGAGCCTTAGCGTCTCATTATTCGTGATGAAGGAAGACTAGAGCATCTAGTCGAAATGTCGAGTGAATAAATGTTGAAGTTGATTATTGAGAAGGTGGTTTTATATATAGACTAGCCGGGGCAGCCAACATGGCCCAGACAGAACAGAGGAGGGATGCAAGTATTATATATATATATAGACTAGCAGGGGCAGCCAGCATGGCCCAGACAGAACAGAGGAGGGATGCAAGTATTATATATATATATAGACTAGCAGGGGCAGCCAGCATGGCCCAGACAAAACAGAGGAGGGATGCAAGTATTATATATATATAGACTAGCAGGGGCAGCCAGCATGGCCCAGACAAAACAGAGGAGGGATTCAAGTATTATATATATATAGAATACTAGCAGCATGGCCCAGACAGAACAGAGCAAGGATGCAAGTATTGATCACAGACTGTATATTGTTGGTGTAAGTAGTCCCTACACCAGCTTGAAAATAATGATAGGAGCCTACCCTGTCATCTGTACCCAGTAGCTGGGCTCCCAATGAAGGTGGACCTAAACCATAAAAAGGGAAAAGAAAAGATTGTGACTACAACTTTGGAGTTGCATAGATGTTCTTCACTGTATGAGTTTTGCATTAGCTCAAAATATAGATTCCCTGTGTGCACTCTTTTAACGTGGGGGCACCTCAAATCTGAGTGCCTGAATTGGCTGCAGATGTCTTCTCATTGGAAGGTGTAAGCAGCAATAATTACTAGTGTAGCAAGAGGAAGCCACTCTGCAAATGAGTGTTTCATAAGGCACGCTAGGCGGTATGGGACCACGGATAATGTTGATGAGTTGTCATGGCAGAAAATTGATATTCATGAGCCACTTCCCTGTAAGTGCTGCTCCTGCACACTATGAAAACACACATTGTTAGTGCACATGTAGAGATTCTTGTAACCACATAGTGTTCTCTAGCTGATTAGCACTTACTAGCTGGAAGCCACACTTGCAGCACTCAAGAGTTTGAAGTGTCTCGGGTAACATTGGCATGGTTACACCTACGCAAGAGAGCACACAGGGAGACCCACCTCTTGAGCTATATATATATAAGTCATGCATACAGTATATGAGGTGTGTAGAATCTATGCAGTTCCAAAGTCATAGCCTCATAACCATGATTTGCCCTCTTACCCTTTTTATTATTAACCCCCACCCACGACCTTCCTCGTGAAAAGTTACCTCCAAAGAGCCCTTTTGAGTCCACCAAGGCTGCCCCTGGAATTCTATAGGCCAGTCAATCAGTCATCAGTCCTCTTTTATCTGAACCCCCCACCCCCCACTCCTTCTGCAGCTACTGCTCCAGACGCGTCTGATGTGCAGGTACAAGCTGGTATTATCAATGAAGCCAACATCGTGAGACTGACTCTGCAGTTCACCCTCAGTAATGGAAGAGGAACCCCCACTCTGGAGGTCTCACCTTCTGCTGAATCTCTAGGTTCTCTGCAGAGCACTACTTCTTCTACCTTCAGTGCTGCCATTACTCTCCTTTACAACACTAACTACATGTTCATCATCACAGCCAGCAACTGTGCAGGGCAGGGCAGATGGGTCATCAGCTTCTTGAGAGGTACATTGCACTTGTCTAATTATACATACAGGTACATTCAAGTTAAATATCATGTTCTCTTTTTCTAATAATTATACGGAATAGGTCAAAATAAACTTTACATTTACGTAGCATGGGACCGTGCAGAATATACTGAATGCATGAACCCTGCATGAAATTCATTTTTAATGACGTGCATTTAAATTCTAATGGACAAGTTAGTTTCCATAGTGTGTGGGTGTGGCCTCATTGCTGTTGATCTTCAGGGCTGCAGCATTCTAGCAGCAGGTAAACTTTTCAGATTCCAAGAGATAGTCCAGTATCCAGCTAAGTGGCTAGAGAGCTGTGGTGATGTAGAGAGCTACTGCACTGAGCATCTGCCAACTATAGTGAAGTCTGGATACTGCTATTTAAACCCGTGTTTAAATTCGAGGGGCTACTTCCCACTGGATGGTGCCAGCTAGAGCCAGTACAGCCTGTGAGTCAGACCTCATGCAGCACCAGTCAGGTGGAGAACAGAACAGCACAAAATGCTCGTCAAATTTCCTTTTGGAGATTCGTTGATGAAAGATTTAATGGTCATTCAGCCTGAACACACTTCATCGTTCTCTTTCACAACATCACTTCACTAGCTAAACGTTTTCCACAGATTGGCCACAACGATGCTGTATCTCTGCAGAATCTGAAGGTGCGATTCCAAGACTTCAAGCTTTCTCCAATGATTTACCGACATTTGTCGAGTATAAGGCAGCTGATGGTGTCATGAGACCCAAGGCAGGGATTTTCTGGTTGGAAATTGGGGAAATGATCACATTGGAAGGGCAGCCAAGATTCAATCTCCTTCACAAATTAATATCATGTCTGATGTCCATCCCAGTCTCTAATGCTGATTCTGAACGAAGTTTTTCCATACTGAGAAAGATCCAGTCTGATCAAAGGTCAAATCTTGACCAGTCCTCCATTGTTGCCCTTATGGCCATGAACTTCAACATTGATAGTTGCTGTCTGGACATCAAACTCCCTCCTGAACTGCTCTCAGAGTGCAAGAAGGCTACAAAGAGTTATGTAGCTAGTCCCCATTCTGACTCAGATGTGTCAGCTGGTCTTTCTTCTGCTGCTTCTGCTACTACTTCATAAACTTCAATTTTATGTTCATGTTTCAAATATGGACAAATTACATCATCAATTAGTGGGTGTGACATGCTAATAAGTGACGTGGTCTAAAAATCGCATATGAAATTAATGGCGTGGTCAAGGGAAAGGCGCATGCTAATTAGGGAGCGTGGTCAAAAATTTGCGCCATAAATGTCCCGGAATTAACTTATGGAAAGTTGGCAAGTATGATGATTGTTCATGTGACCTTAGAGAGGACAGAGATGTACATGTTTCCTCTGTTGTGGACTGCCCCTATGGGTGTGGTTGTGGCCTTGTAGCTCGGGCTTGGTTTGTTGAGGTGACACCCTCCCACTTGTGCAGTGGCAGGTGAGACATGCCCAAATAGTTGCTCATTGGGAATATATAAACTGAGAACTGGGGAGGCGGTGTTAGTTCCACCCATGATTCAACCATGGCCTTTCTGTGGTGCATAAGACACTAAGCTGCTAGGTGAGGTGTGTTAAAGGCATAAATGTGTTAAGCTGTGATGTGAGAGGTGCTTGGCCCAGTGCTCCTACAATGGGAGTGGGAGGCAAATGTTCAGCAGGTTGGGTTCTGTATTGTTCATATATTATAGTGTGTGTACTTAGTCAGTCAGTAGTAGAGCAGACTTTGTGGCCAGTTTTTACATTGATGTGTACCCAGGGTGGGTGGGACTATAGCTGGGCACTGGTGTCTGTGGCGACCACCTGCTGGAGGTCTGGACCATCTGCTCTCGTTCTTAGCAACCCAACCCATATTATACCTGGCCTACCCATCAGGGATTGAAACCATCTGTCGGGAGCCATCACTACAACTGAGGTTGGGGTGGGGGGGGGGGGAGGGGCTTCTGCTTGATTGGCATATGGTATAGTATTCCATATAGGAGCATTAGAAGGATGAGTTGCAATTTGGCCATTGTTCACTGGGACTGCTGTTGGATGGAACTGAAGGTATGCCTGGAATATATATATGTATACATGTATGTGTATACATGTATATATATATATGTATTATATATTATCTTGAAACCTTAAGTTGGTTTGTTGCTTTGTTGGTTAGTAGTCGTCTATGACATTTAGTGTGTTCACTTTGGGCTTGGATACTTACCAAGTCAGCCTTTGTAATTCCCCCACCATTGGCTCGTGTATTGGTACCATTAAGGACCAGTTGTCTGGCTGGACTGCCCTTACATACTGACCAGGCCTTGAGCCTCTCATGGTCATTATCATACCGTATCTAAATGGCAGGACTGGCAGTGGCATCACCTGATCTAAATGGCAGGACTGGCAGGAGCATCACCTGATCTAAATGGGAGGACTGGCAGGAGCAATACCTGATCTAAATGGCAGGACTGGCAGTGGCATCACCTGATCTAAATGGCAGGACTGGCATGAGCATCACCTGATCTAAATGGCAGGACTGGCAGGAGCAATAAGGGAACAGCCTATAACTACATCTACTTCCCAACAAACATCCCCAATCTGGTTAGGAATGAGCCACATCCCTGATCCTGTGATGGCATTTAGTGTGTTACTAGCCACCGAGCCCTTCCCTCAATGTTGGAGGGAAGAATGTGCTCTGTTGATGCCATGGAGTTGCGGGAACTCTCCCCAGATATCTCTCTAACTCAACAGATGGAGACCTTTGGTGGCCACTATGCCATGCCAATTGCTCCTAGGAGCACTGAGGCCTAGGTTGCATGAGGTCATGCCACTTCCAACATAGACTTTTAATGTATACATTGCATATGTGGTATATAATTAGGTGACCAGATCCAGGAACATCGGGACATGCTTGCATAATGCATGAACTGAGTATTTAGGAAGCACAACAGCATACAGCAATGTCTGGCTAGCCTATGACAGGCTATTCAGCCAACTGGTGGCCCTCACCATATCCTACCTTAGAACACTTTGTGTGTTGGTATCCAGGCAGTAGCTATGGTGTGTCAAGGTCCTGTATAGCACTGTGGGGTACATTGCCACCAAGATGTGGCTACCTTTACAAGTTGTCATGTGACTACCTTTACAAGAAGTCATGTGACTACCTTTACAAGTATTCATGTGGCTACCTTTACAAGTAGTCATGTGACTACCTATACAAGAAGTCATGTGACTACCTTTTACAAGTAGTCATGTGGTTACCTTTACAAGTAGTCATGTGTCTAACTTTACAAGAAGTCATGTGACTAACTTTATAAGAAGTCATGTGGATACCTTTACAAGTATTCATGTGGCTACCTTTACAAGTAGTCATGTGACTACCTATACAAGAAGTCATGTGACTACCTTTTACATGTAGTCATGTGGCTACCTTTACAAGTATTCATGTGGCTACCTTTACAAGTAGTCATATGACTACCTTTACAAGTATGTAGTCATGTGGCTACCTTTACAAGTAGTCATGTGAATACCTTTACAAGTAGTCATGTGGCTACCTTTATCAAGTAGTCAAGTGTTTACTTTTACAAGTACCATATTCACTCGAATAATCAAAGTCACGGCTTATCAGCCAAATCAAGTTGCGATCTTCAAGCAGTGCGCTCCAAGCCAGTCTTGCGCTATTGTGCTGATGCAATTTTTTGGTGCGTCATTGTGGTTGTGATTGTTTCATTTCAAACAGTGAGCTAGGTAGTAGTTGGCTGGCAAGCGTTCCTAATCGCTATCGTAATCTACAATGAGTTTGTTATGTTCATTATGTTCTTCATCCTCTTTGTCCAAGGAAGCAAATGGATCTTCTCCACCGCTGTCACTTCAGCTGGCGAGTAGCTTGTGTAATGGCTGGGATAGCTAAAGCTGCTACTTAATCGACTTTGAGGCAGTGAATTTCTCCATCTTCAGACCTGTCCACCTTCACAGTGATGCCACACAGCACAGAATGATTTCTTGATCAACTCGGCAGACAAGCTATCTTAGCTAATGATAAACGACTGCACGTGTGCAAGAGCGGTGGTGTAATTAACTTGGTGTGCTACATTTGGAGTGTGGCTTTCAGAGTGACTAATATTCAGTGTGCGACTTATATTCGAGTGAATACGGTATTCATGTGGCTACCTTTACAAGTAGTCATGTGACTACCTTTACAAGTAGTCTTGTGGCTACCTTTACAAGTAGTCATGTGACTACCTTTACAGGTAGTCATGTGACTACCTTTACAAGCAGTCATGTGACTACCTTTACAAGTAGTCATGTGGCTACTTGACAAGTAGTCATGTGACTACCTTTACAAGTGGTCATGTGATTACCTTTACAAGTAGTCATGTGACTACCTTTACAAGTAGTTCATGTGGCTACCTTTACAAGTAGTCATGTGACTACTTTTACAAGTAGTCATGTGTCTACCTTTACAAGTAGTCATGTGGCTACCTTTACAAGCAGTCATGTGACTACCTTTACAAGCAGTCATGTGACTACCTTTACAAGTAGTCATGTGGCTACTTGACAAGTAGTCATGTGACTACCTTTACAAGTGGTCATGTGATTACCTTTACAAGTAGTCATGTGACTACCTTTACAAGTAGTTCGTGTGGCTACCTTTACAAGTGGTCATGTGACTACCTTTACAAGTGGTCATGTGATTACCTTTACAAGTAGTCATGTGACTACTTTTACAAGTAGTCATGTGACTACCTTTACAAGTATTCATGTGACTACCTTTACATGTAGTCATGTGGATACCTTTACAAGTAGTCATGTGGCTACCTTTACAAGTAGTCATGTGACTACCTTTACAAGTAGTCATGTGACTACCTTTACAAGCAGTCATGCAGCTACCTTTACAAGTAGTCATGTGACTACCTTTACAAGTAGTCATGTGTCTATCTTTACAAGTGGTCATGTGACTACCTTTACAAGTGGTCATGCGGCTACCTTTACAAGTAGTCATGTGACTCCTTTACAAGTAATCATGTGACTACCTTTACAAGTAGTCATGTGACTACCTTTACAAGTAGTCATGTGACTACCTTTACAAGTAGTCATGTGACTACCTTTACAAGTAGTCATGTGACTACCTTTACAAGTAGTCATGTGACTACCTTTACAAGTAGTCATGTGACTACCTTTACAAGTAGTCATGTGACTACCTTTACAAGTAGTCATGTGACTACCTTTACAAGTAGTCATGTGGCTACTTTTACAAGTACTCATGTGGACCTCAGAGCATGGTTATGGTGAAACTTATAATACAAAGTATACAAAGTACTTAAATGTCTTGTCAGATTTGTAGAGAGACTTTTACCTTCTTCATGATAAAATGGGTATGTGTTAAATTGTGGTGTGTCAGAATAGAATGACATCGCGCATGAATATGGTTCTCTACTCAATGTGTTAATTAAATCATGTTATAATAATTATTGCTCTACATACACATAGCAATGTAGCTTCTTCTATGCTATACTCCATTCTATTATAGTGAACTGCTCCACTCCAAATGTGGCTGCTGATGTGAGAGTGTGGCCCTTCACTAGCACTCTTGTAGGAGCTACTATTACATACAGCTGTTCAGATGGGTACTTACCCCAAACTAACCACACATCTCAGTGCTCATTAGTGGGCAGTGGTGGAGTATGGATGCCTGACCCAGCACTACTAGATTGCTCAAGTAGGTTGAATCTTGACTTTATATTGCCTACATGTATTTAGTGCTCAACAAACTATCAGTAGATGTAGTGTATGTGAATTGACTTTCTCATAATCAACTTATATTTCCTCACTGGATGTTTGGGCTGATGTTCTAGCCTTCATCAGGTTATTCCTGATGAAGGCTAGAACATCTAGTAATGCAAGAAAATTTATGTTCATTGTCAAGAAGTCATTGTACCTGTTTTAATGTTTATTAGTTGTGTGCAGTGCCCCGCCCCCTCCTCTGAATGGGTCAGAGCAAGCTAATGAAAGTCGTACGTATGTGGAAGGAGATGTGGTGAAGTTTCAGTGTCTGACTGGCTTGAGTCCTGCAGATGTAATGACTGCTACATGCACTATGGAAGGAAGTTGGAGGCCTGACCCACAACTACTGAGCTGCTCCAGTGCAACTGAAGCAACACCAACTACTACTGCAACCAAATCCACTCAAGGTATGCAATTGCCTTACCTGTTAGGTCGTCTGTGAGGAATGTTCATTGAAGAAGTGTGTTTGTCCATACAATATACAAGTGGATGGCTTCTGATGTTGCCACTCAAGTAAGTACATGATCTATCACTGTGCTAGTAGAACATCATTCTCAATACAGTGTAGACAAGCTATTATAATGTTACAAGCAGCTGCTGGTCACTCTATACATTATAGACAGTTCACATCTGACACACTTGGTATTATGGTGTGCTGCATATAAACTTGCTGTTGGACTCTAGCTGGTACTCCTCCTATAGTCTGAGCATACAACACAATTGCCTGATCCTAACATACTGAAGGGCAATAGCATGAAGATTGCTATGTCTTCTTGTGGCAACAACTATTTCTAGCAGGATTATAATAGGCCTAATAATAAGTGTAGGCATACTATACTACTAGTATTACCTTAACTAAATTAATTAACTATCAGATTAGGAGGGGAAATATAATAAGAATGTTCCAGCTACTAATAATAAACAACATAACAAAAAGAAATACGACAACAAAAACTCCTAAAATAATAATTAACATCATATATACACAGTTACAAACAAAACAAGACCATTCCTCCATGACCTCCCACTGACCCCAACATGGACACCACATTCCCTCTCTGAACAGACCACCAAGAGGTAGGAGGTATGCATGAGCCTTCTTCCTTCCTTGTCCTTTGCTGTACTCTTCACCCCTCAGGGGTTGGCTCAGGGGACTGCTTCTTTAGTGCCTCAGCTTATCTTCAGGTCCTCACAGTCTAGCACAATGGAACCCTCCAGGTCCACCTTCAACCTCTCCAGCTCCATTTCCCTCTCCTCCAGCTGGTCCTCAGTTTTCTGGCACTTCATTTCCTTGCCCTCCACTTGCATCAACAAAGAAAACCTGTGCCAGGTTGAGGAGGTTATGGTAAGGTAGTTTCCTTATGTTGGAAAAGGTAGAGCATTAGCTTGCAAATTGGCACGAGGTACCTTTGGTGAGAATATCCTGAAGAGATGCCCACCAATCGGGAGCACGGATTTCCCAGAACTCTCATTAAATGAATCTCTAAAATGGTTTCAGTGTTTTGGAGCAAATATAAATATGCGTTTAGCAGAATTGCAATGCAGTTCATATTTGGAGGGCTGAATATATAATATACTTGCACATCAACAAGAGTTAAACATGTATAAGTTCAGCACTTCAGTGCACTATTTATAATACAGTAGTCTCTCTTTCAAGAGAACCATCTTCTGTTAAGCAGCTCCCATAATGACACTATTAGAGTGCACCTGCCTATACTCCTACTTCTAGCCACAGACCACCTCTACAGCAAGACCTCTGAAGAGTCCTAAATAACTTGCACAAATCAACACATTGTACATTATTCAATACAGCAGTTGAGTGTACAGAACCACTGCACATGAGAGATTAGTACCTAGTTGTATGCATTACTAGAGGACAATCAGCCATTGGTCCTTAAAATTGTACTTGCTTGCTTTGAAAGAGTTGAGTGTTTAAAGAATAGAAGTGGCAAGTCCTTGCACACTCAAGCCAACCATTCATGTCCACTGTATACACACAGTAATATAAGTTGGTCTGCCTTCTTGCTCCACCCACCTCCATTTGTAGGTGTTCTCTCATAAGAGATGCTACAGTGTCTGTGAATAGCTCTCAGGAATTGTTCCCCCCAATTCAGGGGATATACATCATAACCTTTTATTTGTACAACACAACAGGAGAATAATTAAGTCCTGCACTGCAAAACAACAATTAGCAGCACAGCAAACAATTAGCCAACAACAATAATAATAATAAATAAGCAAAAATCAGTAGCTGGTAGCAGATCAACCAGTTCAATCATTTTCGTTAGGACCTTTCTTAAAAATTTAGCACAGATGAGAGTTCTTCAAAATTCTTCTATGCCTTCACCAATTTCTCATTAGTCGTTACTTTGACCTCCCTCCATATGCATTCATTTAGTTCGTGACAGATTTTCAATGAGGTTGGCATCAGATAATTCCAGTGCAGTCCCTCACCAGTTTACACAGTTATGATCCTTGAAGATCTTGGCCAACCGAGATCTGTGCTCAGGATCATTATCCTGCATGAACCAGTGGTTGTGGTCAGGGAAGGGGGAAAAAAGGTTGTAAGGTCTACATACAATTATAACAGATGCCTTCAAAGATGCAACTCTTGCTTGCACCTCACAGGCTTATCCCAGCCCAGACGTGAACCTTCACTGAGTTTGGCCTGTAATTACATCAGTAATCACCTAGTCGTGTGGGATCCTAATTAGTGCACCTTGATTTAGGGGAGGGGGGTTGTATTCATCAGTCCTCACTACATCTTCAAAATCACCAGACCCTTAATATGTATGAGGCTGCTGAGCCCACTCTAATCTCTTGACCTTTAGCCTTACCTCCCAGTTAGAATAATTACATACACACCATATTGGCATGTCGGATATCCATCCAAGAGTAGTTCAACACCGCATAGAGATTGTGTAGCCTCTAGATAACAATACATGGTGAAGCTGGTATGCTTCTCATCATCGTTCATCTGCTCATTCACAATATTTTTAATCTCTGCATCACAATACAAGGTCTTCCACTGTCTGACTGCCTGGAAATGCTTCCATTATTGCTGTAGCAAAGCATAGAATTCCTTATCCCACACTACTTGCAGGCATGCCTTAATCTGCCTGCAATGGTAGTCAATGCATAGCACTCTCTCATCATGCAAAGGACCTTTTGTTTTCTATCACCGTGACACTCACAGAAATAGGATACCTGATGATTGAAGGATAATGAAACAAAAACCTACACAAGCAGTACTTATATTAAGCAAAGCAAGTGGCACTAAACACTGCTACTAGACCACACCTACCAAGGGGTACTAATGTAAGAGCAAGCAAGGTTAGAGAAAATGGGATGAGTGACTTATGCTCGACAGTGGAACAAAACTGCTTCAAGACGCGAGACTGACGCACACTTGCACTAATTATCATTCCTTCAATGGATGGCTTGACTAGAGTAAAGAAACCTGGGACTACAATCGACTGCACACTTCAGGAAAGAAGAAAGGAGGCTAAACTGCTCTGGAAGGACTCAATATATGCTTGATTGCTGGCCTGAGGCTCACTAGCTAACCACATCACTTTCTCCACCTTCAAAGTGCATGAGCTGCAAGAGTGCCATGCATATACTTTCCATTTGAGGTATTTGTTATAATTATTTACAGCATGCATTATTTAGCTTTTTGTGGTATGCGTTGTTTAATGTTCTACATAACACAACTGGCAAGTTAAAAAAGAGTGTGTATATAACATATTAAACACACAGAACTTGAGCTGTTAAACATTCAGATCGCACCGAGTTGTTGGGAAAATTACACACTGTCTTTCAAAGTAGAAGTTGTGGAGTGGTCCAGGCACAAGTGATGCAGAACGTGATGTTGACTGCTAAAACTGTTTGTAGTGGACAGAAAAAGAGTGAGAGAGAGGAATGAAAAATATGATGCTTTGCTTGAGGCCAGTGTAGACAGTGGGAAGAAGAAGAGGAAACTGCATGGTGTAGCGCCTATTTTCAGCCAACAAGTTGACTCAGATGTCTTCCACTACCTAGAGGCACTCTGAAGGCAGGGTAGTTTGTAACACGGATCTCCTGGAGAAGACATTACACAAAGCTGAGAGAATAGGCATCCCCATGGCTTCCTTGCAACTTCCATGTGGCAGCATGGCTGTAAGAAGCAATGGAATGTGGGTTATAGGTGGCATGCGAACACATCTCAAAAAGTGCCAAAAGATTATATACTGCAGCTCACCCTTTACCAAGAACAATTTCAGAGAGAGCTTTATGGCTACAGAGATTGGCAACCTGGATCAAACAATGTGCAGGTAAGCTTTGATTCAGCACCTTCTGCCACAAACAATTGTCGTGGACGGCGAACTGTTCGAATTGCTATACCACTGATGCTGAAAAGAAGATTTCATAATAGCTTTGTGTGCAACAGGGAATGCAACCAAACTCCCTGCTCTTGATATCTTCAAGGAGCAAAAAGGAACATCAGGCTCACACATCACAGCAAAACTTCATGTGCCTGATCATCTTGAAGTCACTGCCACAGAAAATGGTTGGATGACTTTCTCTAAAGTGCATAGCTGGCTACATAATGTGTGAGGCGAGCCTCCAGAGCTGACTCCATCCTTTATGTGGGAGCTCAAACAACATAGAGGGCTCAAAGGAGAATGATATCAGGAAAGTGTTCCAAAGGAGATTGAAGAGGAGAACAATGACAAAGATCCCAGGCTTGCAAATCTTCAGGTGAAGAGGCTGATGAAATGGAGGGCCTGGGAAAATCTGATGCTGAGGATGGTGAATAGCTACGAACAATCAACACTGCCTGGCACAACAATACAATAGCTCTATTACTTCAGGCAAGTTAAGTTTTTATGCACATCTCAGCCATGCCCTAGATCTAATCAAGTTCAAAGTTTAGTGTGCTTTATATGGAGTACTCTACCAATCTCTCTGCTTACTGGCAGGCAAGGTTGCTAGAGCAAGTGCCCACCTGTCAGAATTTTGAGATAAAAGGTTAAGTGCCAATGAGCATTGTCTCCATAGTCTACAGTATGTGTGTGTATATAAATATATATTGTGTGTGTATGTGTGTGCAGTCAGTGTACCTGTGGTTGCTGCTGCTGCTGCTGGTGTGCTATTTTTCCTGCTGGGGCTGTTGTGTGGAGTGGCTGCAGGAGTGGGTGCAGTCATTGTCTACATCAAGTGCAGCAGGGCCCCACCCGCAAGCCAGCCCCCATTTCCTGCTCCTCTCTATGAGGACATAGAGCTACCTACTACTACTAAACATGAAGTGGACCTTCAACATAATGTAGCTTATGGACATGTCCATTAATTATGACTTGTTAATACTACCTCATGTTAGTACTTGTTAGTTCTTTTATTCTAATAAATATATATACATATACATAAACATTATATTCCTGATGAAGGCTAGAGCATCTAGTGGAAACATCGAGAGAAGACAACTTCAAGTTTTGATTATTGAGAAGGTTACTGTAGTATATATATATGTACACTTATATATATACATGTTTATAAGCAGTAGCTCTTTAGTAATTTTAACTATTATGGTCCACATCATTTTAAATTTTATAGGTGGACCTAAAGGTCAAGCAAATCTGCTGTATTCAATCTTGCACCTACAGTCAGGGATTTTGCCTTTTTCACAATTTTGTCCAAGAGCTCAGGAATAAGTGGCTTTGTCAAGGGATCTAGATCATGTGCTACAAGCTTATTCTTGCAGCATCTCATTCTGCTGAATCTGCACCTTTTCAAGTTGCAAATATTACCATCATACTAGAATTCCACTTTTGGCAAGTTCCTTCATGAAGGCTAGAAGTCTAGAGCATCTATCTAGCTAATCCATTGAGTAACAAATTTGAGGTTTTCAACCAGCTTACTAATACATATGTTCCCAAAGTCCATTTACAAGCTCCAACTCCAATTCTAATTGATTTCTCAAATATCTAAATATATACTATATATATGAAGTTAAGGCACACAACAGCTAGTGATGAATCAATCAATTATGACCACTAGTGCATTATCAGGTCATTCTGTTTAGGAGCACCTGCAGAGTAAATCATAAAAGTAACCAACTTTGCTCTACCCATCATATCATATGATGAGTGGGAGCCACTGTAATCTCCATGTCCTAGAGGCAGATTCAGTGACGTGTGCATTTATGAAAGTTAGCATGTGCAAGTGCACACCTGCCAAGCTTGTGTAAGAGTACAAACACTTCCACAAATAACATATTTAATAGGTGCACCTAAAGTCAAGCAAATGTGCCATGTTTGAGGTTCTTTCCCATTCCTCACTTGAGATGCTGATTTTGGAATCACAAGATCAAGTCAAGAAATCATTAGTGAAATTAGTATAATGAGCTTATAGCACTAAACCAATTTCAGGCATGCATGGCAACCAGGAGTTACGGGCACATTTTAGCTATCTCATGCACATGCGAGATTGACATTTGGTGTATGTAACTTTATATATAATTATATAATATATATGTTATACCATTATCTGCTGAGGTAATTGGGAAAATATACAATAGTAATACCACAAGTGAGACTGTGACGTACTACAAAATATATGTAGCTATATACAGATGCAAGCACGTCCAGGTAAGAGTTAGGTAATCCATGTGCCACATAAAGAATCTCATTATGTAACTATATATATATGCATCTATGTTATATTAAGGATCCTGTAAATGTTTGTTGTCTACATTGGTAAATTCTAGTTTAAATTAGTTTGTAACAGTTTTTAAATATAACTAGTTTCTATTTGCTAGCTTATAGTCAAGCAGCTGCCTACAAGAAGTTACTCAGTGTAACACCAGAACTAACCAATCGTAGATGTTAGTAATTTATTACCATGTGTATTATTCAAGTAGACACACATGCCTGTGTATTCATATATATACACATAGACACATGCACCATAAGTGGTTGTATTACTCAAGTAGACACACATGCCTATGTATTCATATATACACATAGACACATGCACCATAAGTAGTTGTATCACACAAGTAGACACATATGCATATGTATTCATATATAGACACATGCATCATAAGTAGTTGTATTACCCAAGTAGACACACATGCATATGTATTCATATATAGACACATGCATCATAAGTGGTTGTATTACTCAAGTAGACACACATGCCTATGCATTCATATATACACATAGACACATGCACCATAAGTAGTTGTATCACACAAGTAGACACATATGCCTATGTATTCATATATACACATAGACACATGCACCATAAGTAGTGCGTTATAATTAGAATAAAATGTATGGCTTGTAAGTAAAGGTAAGAGATCCTCACTATAAAAAAATTTAACAGAGTTTATAATAAATTTACACAAAGTATGAAGGCAAATTATGGTATCCTTATGCCTTTGCATGTTCTTTGTATGTCCGATGTCATGGCACACCTTTTTCCATGGACCACTTGCTGCTTCTGTGACTGTTTGAGAGACTGACTCTGCAGATGTACTGTTCACCATTGTCGGTTTGCTTTTAGCTGCAGGCTTTGGACAGCTTGGTATAGGGCATGTGAAATCAGCTGAGAGAACACTTTTATAAAAAGGGATTTGTTCATAAAGATACCATTGACGTTGTTCATCTAAGCCTTTGATGTTTGACAGCTGTGGCATACCAGCATCAAGGATGAACTGATGTTCAACCTTCAGTACAGATACAGTGGAATCTGTTGACAATGCAGTTTCTCTCACTGTAACTACACCTGGTTTCTTAGCGTCAAAAAGAATCTGTGATACTGATTAGGCATCGGTTTGAAGAATTGCTGAAAGAACATCGTCCTGATAAAAATTCACATGCTTACGTCGTAAGGTCTCTGATAAGTTGTCCTTTGTTCTGCTTTGTAATGTCAGACTCATCAACAACTGCAGACAAGCGGTTAATGGTGTCCACACATGATCTCCTATAGCACTTCTTTATCAACCCAAAGAACCTGCCTGGAGCAAACTTTGTGTGTTCAACCAGTATGACTTCTGCAGTTATAGGCCTACCTGTCATCACCCATAGTATTGCATTATTTTTGTTTGGCCCTGTGCAATTATCTGCTTGAAAAACAATGTTCTCACCACAGCCATACTTCTCCAGAATGAACAAGACTGATCGTACAATCAGCTCATTTTCCAGGGTTCCCCGCCTCATCAATTAATTGTTCACTTTTCCCCTCGCAGCATACACCAAATATTCCACACTTGCGTGCAGTTTTAATGTTGTGAATCAAAAGGAAAATGGACCTGCTGAGCAGCAAAATTATATGAATAATGCATGAGCATATGTCATCCAGGTAAGCCTTCCAAGAATCCTTGGCCTTTTCACACTGCTCTCAATAGTAATGTCTCGCTTCCCTGGCTTGATCAAGGTGTAAAGGTGCCTTTTGGTACCTCTCTTTTCTTACATGATCAGGCATTGGTGCTGCTTTGATGATAGACAAGTTGTTTTGTTGACACTTATAACAAAGATCACTCACTGGCTTCATTACGCTACATAAGGTGTAAATTGAGACCACAGTTTATAAAACTTCCTTTTATGGAAAAGGGCGTAGTATTACTTCTTTGTAGATTTGAAATATAAATATTTTAGACATGTTCGAAGGAAGTAACAACAATTTTTCTTTCGTGTTTGGTAAACGACCAGGAACATGGTAAGCCATGGGCACTTGCATACTTCTTAACAAAAGTTGTAACCTCTTTGACTTGCTCAAAGGTACATGTGTGCTTTGGTACCCTACCAGTATTGCCATGTTTATCACAGTTTAGCCTTCTTTTTGGTACAATTCCAAAACACACAAGTATCAGTTACGACTAATGCAGTGCATAGCCTGGCAAATTTTAATTCCATTTAAAAGTAGAAGCTAGAAACAGGCCTAGTATACATGCATTTCCCCCATGTACAGTTCTGAAAAAGTGAACCCGAGACATGATCACCAAGTCTAGCTCTTTATGTGAAAGTTCAAAACACGACTGTCTACAATTACGAATGGCATCAGCTGAAAGTGCCAGACAGCAAGGCTTATTTCCCAGAGCCAAATGGCATTACATGTGTCTGAGAGGAATTTCTTAACTCTGCCTTCTTCTTGTAAGTCATTTTCTCTTGAGGAGCTATCAGGATCTTCCACTGTTGTATATCAGCTGCTCCATACTCATGTTCAAGCTCTAAAAAGTCTTGTTCCAGGGACAGAACTACTTCTTCTAAAGCATTTGAAAGGTATGGTAACCATCCCCAAATAACCAACAAACTTAAAAATGCTGTAGCTCCAAAACTAATGCAGCTCACTGGTCAATGTTATATCCAATTTCCTATTACATTCCTGAGGCTTTGCTCAGGCTGCTGGGCAAACAGGAAATTACGAGATTTTTCAATAATTGGATTTCTACGCAAGTACCTTTTTCACGTCCTTCTAAAAACGCATCGCACCTAGGCTAATCAACTTTATGTGGGAGGTCTGTTTTGAGGAAGGTGTGATGACTTGTCATGATCTACCAAGGACATTGATGTGATGTCCTCATTTTGCTAGGATTCATATCAGCGATGATCCCAGCCTCAAAGCTTCACATTTATGGCTTCAAACTTTTGCTACATGCTAAATATGGCGCATTGCAACCTACATAAGACATCAACCCAACTTGTGAGCTTGCTACTAGTTTCATTGTAAGGCAGAAGTTCACTGATTTGTCTCAGGGACGAAGGGAGCACCATTGAGTGGGAATGAGCAAAGTGTGCTGTGTGTAGTAAACTCAGGTGCTAGTCGAAGTGGGCCTACAACAGCTGGGAAGAAGTAGGATCTTGTGAATAGGTGAGCAGGTTCACTCCGCCCATGAAACACACAAGGGTCAGTGAACTTTTTCATTCCTGAGACAAACCAATAAACAGCCGCCTTGCAATGCTTTCTGAGAAGAATTAGCAGCAATCTCACAGGCAGGCTCAGCACTTATGCCACTTTCACTTTCCTTCCTCAACCTCACCTTGCACAGACACAATCAGATTGTGATAGAGTTTTGACTATAATTTTGTGCATATATGCAAATAATGACTAATGCTCACAAAGTCATTCAAAATCAGAAATTTCCCTATGGAGCATAGAAAGTAGCATAGAAAGTAGTGGTATATAAGCGTGGCTGAATGTACGTGACATAATAGTGCAAGTCCCATGTCCATAAGTTGAAGGTCCACTTCATGTTTAGTAGTAAGATTAGTCAACAGTAGTTGCCGGTCGGGTAACTTGAGTCATGTTTCCAAAAATGACTATGTTTACTCCATCCTGATCATTAAACACCACATGGGCTAGCTTAATTGCATAATTGACAACCACACTAGCCATCCCTTTTTGCTGCAATCCAGAAACAGAATAGTTGCTGATGTGTACAACACATGGAATCTTCTGCTACTAGAAACAGAGATGGAAGATAAAATGAATTTCAAAGTGTTTTGATACTTTAACATCTGCCAGTTCTAATCTTAGCAATGCATGGGCACACTATGGAAAGCTGCAAAAATATGCCAATGTGTGTATATGAGCTCTGTTATTTTTGGGGGGGGGGGGGGGGGGGGGGTTGTCCACCATTTTAAAAACTAGGTCAAACTAATGTATTGAGTGTTACTTCCTAACTGCATTCATATTCACTACACATCATGTGACAGAATGTTTACTTCATCGTAATACTCATGTCCTGTATTTATTCATAATTCACATAATATGTGGAATTTTGGAATTTTGGAAATCATCTTACCCTAGAATAGAAAGACCTGACCAGTTGTTCCTTGGGAAGTATAGGCACAACAAATGGAGAAAACCTCGTCAGTAGTAGGCACTCAAATAACTTGAAGAAAGTGCAAAGGAGTGATATGGGTCAATAACTAGCTGGATCAGCTACAGATTTCCCGGCTTAAGGATGGCAATGATTTTATACTTTCTCCAAATTGATGGTATGACACCAGTTCCATGGACTGTGGTGAAAAATGAAGTCAACCATTTACGTCCACTGGTTCCCAGGTTCTCCAGGAATTCAGGGTAGATGCCATCGACGCCTGTGGCTCTCCTTGCTTTGGTAAAGGAAAGATCAGCATCGATATTAGGGTTATCCAAAACTTTGTGTTGTTTCAGGAGTTCATCAGTGGCTGGCAAAATCCAAGGTTTATTAAGCTGGTATAACTCTCAGGGGCAGGGTCAAGCTTTGAGAGATTTTCTTTCATTTCATCTGTGAAACTTCCCAGTGTGCTTAGCTGAAATTCAGTGGAGGAGTAATTTAAGAATTAATCATAGGAATCTGAATACCAATATGAATCAAAGCTGGTTGATTCTAGTAATGTGTGTATATAATGGGAGAATATTTTTTGGGAGATGATGGGGATGGCCATTGACCTGTTTATAACAAAACACAGGTCAGGATTGGAGTCATTCCTCCATCTGCATAAATGGAAAGAACCTGGCTGCTTGGCCTCATACAGGAGATAATGATCACTGGCAGAGGCCCTGAACAACAATACAGTTTCCCATGTCTTGGTAGGCATAGCTCAACTTAGTAAGTAATCAGTCAGTCAAGTATAAACATTTGAGAAGAACAATAAGTAGAAAGAAAGGAATATAGGCGAATAATGTGAGGAATACAGAATAGATAAATATGTAGAAGTTCTAGCATAATCCAACAATACAGGCATGCATATAATATTATACCAATGTATTCATTCACTTCCCCAGTGAGTGTGGCTTACTTCATACACCAATTGCTCTGACCAGACAATACAGGTTATTGTGGGGCAAGCTTGAGCACAGCTTGCAGTTGGAGTGGGGAAGAGGTTGCATGTCTCTGGAAAAAGTGTACATCGGTATATATATATTATATATATATAATTATAGGCAATGTCAACAGTCCTTAAATTTGGTCATTCATAGAGTAGAATCTGACTCTCTACAGCAGGCATTTTATTTGATAGGTCTGCAGGCATTGACAGAACTAGTTCCCTTGTGTTGTCCAGCAAGTGAGCTCCGCCCTCTCTCGTTCGTATGCTGGGAACTCAAAAAATAGATATGCGCGAAAATATAAATAGTGTGACTAAATGACGACCTTGTTCCTCTCGCCGTTCCTCTCGCAAGTATAATAATAGCATCTCGAAGGAAAAGTGCTTGTGAATTTTGCACTTCTTTTGTGTGTAAAGATTTTCCAAATGAATAGCTTTCCTATTCTGTGCACTCTCTTAGGAACAGTATCAGGTACGTAGTTATACATTGTAAATTTAAATTAATGACGAAGTATCATTGCTGTCTTTGAAATAACACAACTTGATGGGTGTATCATGGAGGAGTGTTATGTTAGCTACTACCCTATACAGTAGAACTATGGAGTGACTACTAGTAATGGTATGCTAAAGGCATGTCCACGCTAGTCCATAGTAAACATTTGAGTCCACATGAAATAAGCTTTGAACAGCATCTTTTAGTAGTTCAATGTGTTCATATTATAGTCACCTCTACAATTATGTTGATTGCAAAAATACAACAACCTTATCACTTCTGGTTCTAAGCAACAACAGCACTTCCCTGCCGGGTGTATTGTCAGCCCTGGCTAGCAAAAGCAAAAATGGAGTGCAGGGACAATGACTAGTACAACAGATCCGTAGCTATTCCAAGTCACTGAACTGTGAGGGGAAAGAGACACACATTGAGAACCTTATTTGTGATAGTCTGTGCAGCTTGTGATACATATTTTCCAGAAATTGCTGAAACATTCACACTATGTATATGACTACATAGCTGGTCAGTTGAAGTATGGACTTCTATCAGCTGACCTGTAGGACGCACACAAGTGTAGCTGCTGTCAAGAAAGTAGCAATGGTACAGTAGATATTTCAATATCCTTCAAGTTTAGTCAGTGTTGGCAAGTTCCAGCCATGTTTTGAAAAGTAGTGTCCTTGGCTTCAGAGTGAGTGAGAGGCTAGTGGCCTTGCTCTCAGAGCTAGCACACTTATTATTTGCTTCATATGCCATTTCCCACTGATTGCTTTACCTGCTGTTTGCCAGCACAGATTGAAGCAGACGTAGTTGCCGCTAGGCTGCTTCACAACTCTAAGCTATTCAGCTGCAGTGGGTTGGTAGTTATCCAGGTCATAGTCTAAAGTTATCAGGAAGTATATATGCTATTACTATTTGTTTGATCCACTTTAAAAAATAGAAAATAGAGCCCCAAAATCCAAAGGTCATATTCAGCTAAAACTCACAGCTTCCTAAATGTTGGTTGTCGATGCTATTATCACCAAAAAGACTTGTAGTATACTCTGAACCCTTCACTAAAGTAGTAAACCGTATTTAAAAAAAAGTGTGAAACATCTTCAAGGATCTATGCATGTATCATACGTATCCGTCTCTGCGTCCTCCCACACATAACTTGCATACAAGATGTCCAATCATAAGAACTCTAGCAACAGAAGACTCCAAATCTTCCAGTGCATATCCATGACTCAGTGATGACTTGACTGCCATAGAAAGGCATTTGATGCAGTCCAGCTAGCTCATGTGCTGTTTATAATCAGAGTTGGGTAAGGGATATCCTTCACAGGACTTGGGCTATGCTATGCTGTGCAGCTGAATGTCATCTGAGTTATCAGTTGATTTGCTGATAAATAACCTTCTTCAAACAAAAACAAGCAAAAGCAGGCATTCTACAAGCATATATGTGTGTCAAATTAGCAATGGACATCTGCTGTTTGGTTAGTTCTGGAGTTCTCTTCTGCAATTCTTGCCTAGTCCTTGAAGGTCTGGATTATATAACTCTCGCCAAAACTTTTAAGGACCTGACTCTCACCAAGTCCTTGAAAGATCTGGAACATGCATCTCTTGTCTATTCCTTGATCTGGAGTGTGCAAGTCTTGCTATGTCTTTGAAGAATGTGGAGTTCTCCTCTACAACTCTTGCACCTCTCCCTGGCTAACTCTAACAGCAAAGCAACAAGGTATGGTATGTAGTGCCACTTCTGTACTGCACTACAATAATAATAAGTTAGATGAGGTGTTTACTAGGAGTGGCTCATTGCCTTGCTGAGGTTTGCTTGCCTCAGAGTGCAACTCTAAAACACCAACAACTAAACAAGTGTAAACAAAAATTATGTTTGTTTATTAAACATCAACAACTACTACCACTACTACTACTACTACTACTACTACCACTACTACTACTACTACTTCTACTACTACTTCTACTACTACTACTAGTAGTAGTATGTTGGACTGTTTGTAAAAAAAAGAAAGCAAACAAGACTATGCTCGTGTGGGATCACAATCAGATTGATGATCCCTTACCTTTAATCACATTTGCCAATACCTCTTCCCCTATAACTTGTATACTAATTGAATTATCTGCTGTGCCTCTATATATAGCACAAGGAATCATGTGAAGAGATGTGCGTGCATGTCTCTTTAATACAACTATCATGTGGCAGTATTTTAGTTATACTTTCACAATGCAATAAGAATAATAGTTTATGTTAGCATAACTTATTGTGCATGTGACATGCTATTCTCTGTACATGCACTATAATAATATGTTACTGGCTAAGCTGGTTGCCTAGGAGGTGCTCTTATAACAAAGATCATCTACAAACCTCCCAACGCCTAACAAAGAGCATGCATCTACCCACCAGCATGCTTATGTTTACGCAGGTTTTATGTGGGTGTGGTCTGTACCAACAATATTTTTACCTCAATGGATTATATGATATCAATAGCTGAGGCTTGTGGGGATGGCAGATATGGAAATAGCATGTGCAATGTGGAGTGTGTCACACTTAGCATCAATTTACATCTGGAGCTTGTTTTGTTGAAAACATTATTCTTTGCATACTATGAATAATGGTATTGGAAGCATATTGGAAGCTAATGCAGCAGTGTGGTGTTAATAATGGTGCATTAATAAACGCCAGCTAAAGGCCCACCTTCATGCATGAATAAGACAGGAGGGCAAGGGGGGAGATGGAGGCAGCTAGGCCCACCTTCATGCATGAATAAGACAGGAGGGCAAGGGGGGAGATGGAGGTAGCTAGGCCCACCTTCATGCAGGAATAAGACAGGAGGGCAAGGGGGGAGATGGAGGCAGCTAGGCCCACCTTCATGCATGAATAAGACAGGAAGGCAAGGGGGGAGATGGAGGCAGCTACGCCCACCTTCATGCAGGAATAAGACAGGAGGGCAAGGGGGGAGATGGAGGTAGCTAGGCCCACCTTCATGCATGAATAAGACAGGAGGGCAAGGGGGGAGATGGAGGCAGCTAGGCCCACCTTCATGCAGGAATAAGACAGAAGAGCAAGGGGGGAGATGGAGGCAGCTAGGTAGTTGCTGTAAGTTTTGTTGTAGACATAATTATAGTGATGTAGAGCTTGCATAACTTTTGTTTGCTCACTTCAATGGAGCTGGTTTTTATACCAAACAAGCTCATTATAATATACTGAGTATATAATTATACATCAAACCACAACTAAAGTTGTCGTCAATTGGACGGTCGGGTTAGTATACCTTAGTACTCATTCACGCAGAGATCCTCGTGTGCTTCCAATTAGCTTGTGCCTCAATAAATGGTGTGCCAAGCATTACAGACAAACAATAATCCTCACAAGTCTTTATGGCATTTGTCTTAAGTCCTACTCTGTTCCCTTCACACACAACTATACCACCTGAATGCATCTTCTGCTAGTGCAGCTAGAACTATGTATAGGGCAGGTAGATGTGAATGCATCCTCTACTAGTGCAGCTAGAACTATGTATAGGGCAGGTAGATGTGAATGCATCCTCTGCTAGTGCAGCTAGAACTATGTATAGGACAGGTAGATGTGAATGCATCCTCTGCTAGTGCAGCTAGAACTATGTATAGGGCAGGTAGATGTGAATGCATCCTCTGCTAGTGCAGCTAGAACTATGTATAGGGCAGGTAGATGTGAATGTATCCTCTGCTAGTGCAGCTAGAACTATGTATAGGGCAGGTAGATGTGAATGCATCCTCTGCTAGTGCAGCTAGAACTATGTATAGGACAGGTAGATGTGAATGCATCCTCTGCTAGTGCAGCTAGAACTATGTATAGGGCAGGTAGATGTGAATGCATCCTCTGCTAGTGCAGCTAGAACTATGGTATAGGGCAGGTAGATGTGAATGCATCCTCTGCTAGTGCAGCTAGAACTATGTATAGGACAGGTAGATGTGAATGCATCCTCTGCTAGTGCAGCTAGAACTATGTATAGGGCAGGTAGATGTGAATGCATCCTCTGCTAGTGCAGCTAGAACTATGTATTGGACTGAGATAAATTGAATGGGTTCAGGTAAGGTGCATTTGTGTCTTAGAGCTGTTTTACCAGTCAATGGAAATACAAGAAGATTGCTATTCAGAATGTTTGTAATGACTGTAAAGGTGTGTCTACATAGGTGGGTAAGCTATTTGGCATTGTTAAGTGTTCAGCCCTGCTATTACCCTCTCTATCTTAGCCAAAACTCACTTTGACAGAAGCTTTAAAACAGTGGTTTTGCCACTGTCAGTCCCAGAACCACTTTATATGTGCCTTGAATGCTTTGCAGAGGAGGCAAACTGGCTGATTGAAAAGTTAGATCAAAATCTGTTGTCATGTGCTGTATGTATCTTATCCTCTCTTCTTTTCCCTGGCTCTTGGGCCAGACATTTAGTTGAACATGCAACTGATGACTAGAGCACATGCCAGTAGAATGTGTTTAGCTAACGCAGCCAAGCATTACATGTGGTCAAGCGTGAAATATCTGCAGATGAACTGGATAATTTTTCATTCATAAATGAATGCAAGACATTGTGTGGCAAGCGAAGTTGGCAAGCGAAGGTGCAATAAAAACATCAATTTGAAATTAATAGCACATTGCTCTAGATAGTATTGTCCTATCCAAGCATGGCTGCTGGACACTGACCTGTAGATTATTGATGTCATCAGATTGGATGGTAATATGGAGAAGTAGCTAAGAGTAGTGTATTCCACACAGTTTTCAAGGAGTATCAGCTCAATATTGACCGTTTCATTTTATAACTTGTCCGTGATGATCATTTCCATTTTACCAAACATGTCCATAGCTAGAGTGTGTTGATGAATGGAGTGCCAAGTCAGAATGAAACTTCACCTGAGCCCAAGGAAGCCTCTCCATTGTTGGCTGCTCTGCTTCTGCCATGATGATTTCTTTCTTTCCCTCATGCCTAGCACAATGCAGTAGTTATAGCTACTGATGAGGTATGTAGCTATAGCTTTCTCACAGCTATCTCAAGCACTCCATTGTATAGAGTGTGTCATGCTTTAGTGTCTAGTGCAAGCTTCTAGATATCAAAGGTAATCTTCAAGGTTTAGTTAATGACATACATTTGTGGCACTCCTTCCCTTATAGAAACATGGACAGATGGAGTGTAGAGGCTTTACCTGAGCCAAAGGAAATGTCTCAGTGGATGAGGCCAAGTGCTAGCTAGCAATGAAGCCAGTACAAATAAACTAGTTAGGTTTGATTTTGAATGCATCAATCTGTAGCTATCTAGATTTCTTGCTGGGTAGAGCTAAAGCCCTCACTCCTCTCAAGCATTATAATTAGGACTATTAAAGATGCTAAGGTTGGTATTCAATTTTACACAAAACACACAAATGCACGCACACATACACACACACACACACACTCACACTTCTCCTCTTTGGCAGGGCCAGTGCAGGATGCAGTCATCATTATTTCTGTAATAATACGGCCAAGCTGATTCATGGCAAACTAATGGGTCAGCACAGTGTGCACAGAGGCCTGCTGTTTATGTTGGGAAGGATTCTGTGAAATGAAAATGCCATTTCTGTAGAGATCTCAGTTAACAATTTTCTGGTTTCAGTAACAAGCACATTCATACCTTTGCCTTCCAGAGTAAACCAACTGAGTGTAGCTTCTTTATAGGCATAAGCAGCTCACCTGCAGGAGAAGCCGGAGCTAAGTTGTTTTCTTGTATCATTAATAGACAGGTTTGTTACATTATTTTATTAATAATAAGATAATAACAATAATATGGTGATGCAGGTGGTGACCTGGCGATGCGTGCTAATATCTACTACAAAACTTCTTTTGCTCGTTTGTTTCTGTTTGAACACATTAACACTCTCTATGTAATTATTGCAGCTGCCAATGTGTTTACATTTCCTGATGAGGTGTGTTCTGGGGACACAGCCACTGCCAGTTGCAGCAGAGATACTGATTCATTGATATGGGAATATGATGGTGGGCGTGTGATGGCCTGGGGTTTCCTGAACACTGATGGTGATACTAGCACAAATGTGGTGAATGGAATTGAATTCTCAGTGATTCTGTTAATCCAAAGCAACACTCTAACCTCATCCAACATTAGCTTCACTGCCACTCCAGCCACAGATGGGAAGGTCTTGCGTTGTGCTGGAACAATAGCTTCAAATACAACCATACGTGTTGTATCAGATGGTGAATCACTAACATGCACATATGCTCTGTGTGCTTCATTAGTGTACTATTAGTTATGGGAGGGGGTGGGGAGGGTAGCATAATTAACAATATTACCAAAGTGTAAATATTTGCACCTTTAACCCTTTCGTGGATGTAAGCGTCATATGACGCGAGAGCAAGTCGCAAAAATATTTATTACAGATCGACCGTAAGCGACACGGATATGTGATGGTGTAGCGTCTGAAGTGATCGATAACCCTCGTGAAGTTCCCCGTCAACCACCCAAATCCTTCGCCTTTCCGAAGAGAGCTTTCGTGAAAAAAATGTAGTGGAGCGATCTTGCCAAGCGAGATGGTTCCGTACCTGGTCTTCGCTACATTATAGTAAAGCCAGAGATTCTCTGCATTGCCAGCTCTGCTGCAAAGCTGTTAAGGCTAAGCATGTAACAGTGAAGCCAGGAGCTACGATGCTGCTTTTGTAAGTTTAGCGACTTCCTCATAGATATTTTAATTAACTTTTATACTATTCACTTATTTTCACTTATTTAGAATGCGTAGTTATCTCGCGGATTTAAGAACTGGAAAGATGCCACACTAGGTATCCGACAGCATGAGAAAAGTCAGTGCCACAAGATAGCAGTGGAGAAGCTAATTACAGTGCCAACAACTACACGAGATGTAGGTGAGATGCTCTCTAGTACTTTACCCAAGACAGAGCAAAAAATCGGTACTGCCTTCTAAAGGTTCTGAGCAGTCTAAATTTTTGGGCAAGGCAGGGATGATGGATACGTGGTCATGACAGTCGTGGTGATGGAAATCTGTTTCAACTGATTAAGCTCATGAGTGAAGAGGACTCCAAGGTAATTGGGATCATGTAAAGAGTAAGACTCCGGAAGTTAAAAAATCCATGCGCGTCAATTGTTTTCGCGGTATATATTTAAAAACACACTTTTTCCTGCTTATCTTAAATGCGCGCACCATGTAGAGAGAGTCCTTTGATTTTGATGGAGCGTTCAGAAGGCATCAAGAAAGGATACTCGAAGTAAGTAACAAATACCCCTGGACAGAACAATATTCATTAGCAGCAATACATAAAAAATTAACATAACTTCATATTAACACAACTTCATACAACAACAAATGCAGCATCAACTTTGAGACCAAAAAAACTACAAAACAAAACAAAACATCAGAGGGCAAACTTATACTGGGTACTGTGTTTTGATTGCATGTAGGATGCTGCCAAAAGCCTCAGGAGTTGTGCAGGCATTCCTCTCCCTCCGCATAAATTCATCAAGGTATGGAGGAAGTTGACGATGAACCGCCTTCATACTTTTAAACTTTATTGATCAAATTACCTATGTATTGTGTTTATCTTGCGGTATAACTTACTCTATTCCAGTAGGATTCAACATTTTGATTATCGGACAGCTACAAAGGGCTGTTGAATAAACCTCCCGCAACCACTGATACACATTAATCGCAGTTGGTCGACTGCACCCTGCTTCACTTGCAGCAGCCAGTAACCTGGTACTCTCTGTCCCACCAATATATTAAAAGAAGCCATGTCTGCAAACTCAGCATTGACTTGAGAAGAAGCTCCCTTCAATAAGATATACTCTATTATTATATCTAAAAATATCGACATAGACATACAAACCATGACGAATCGACTTTACAGTTTTACACGCATGACACCCCCATGTAAGCCCATCTTTCAGGCTGGACTTCTTACATCTAACCATAGTTACATTGCAACTGTACACCAAGTAACAACACCAAACATTTCAGACATAATGTCATATTTCAAAGAATTGTCACCTGCTGTGAAGGAATTAACTAGTGAAGTAATGCCTTAGGCTAAACTTCTACTAGTTATTCCTGCTACGAATAGTACCAGTGAACGGTCATTTAGTGCAATGCGTCGTATGGTCCTGTTTACATTCAACAATGTCTCAGGAGAGATGAACAGTTTAATAGCATTGCACGTCCACAAAGATCTTATGGACAAATTGTTCTAAACGAAGTTGCCAATGTCCACAAAGATAAATTGTTCTAAACGAAGTTGCCAATGTCCACAAAGATCTTATGGACAAATTGTTCTCCAATGAATTTGTCATTAAAAGTGAACACAGACAACATGTATTTGGTACCTTTATTTAATGAATCTCTATTATTAACTGTGCAATTAACTGTGCAATTTAATTTAAATGTGAAAATGAAAAATCTGTCACATTTTGACCACACACAACCACACACCCATCCTGGCCTGACCACCTCATAATTGGCGGAGCCACCCCTGTACAGTAGTGAGGTGTGTAGAATTACCATGATTTACCCTCTAACCCTTTTTATTGTTGCCCCCCCCCCCCCCCCCATGACCCTCCTCATGAAAAGTTACCCCCAAGGAGCCCTTTTGAGTCCACCAAGGCACCCCCTGGAATTCTATAGGCCAAACAATCAGTCATCAGTCCTCTTTTATATATTTAATATCAGTACTGATTGCCTTTATCCAGCCACTCCTCCAGACGTGTCTGATGTGCAGCTTGCTGGTATTATTAATGAAGCCAACACCGTCAGACTGCCTCTACAGTTCACCATCACTAATGGGAGAGGAACTCCCACTCTGGAGGTCTCACCTTCTGCTGAGTCTCTAGGTTCTCTGCAGAACACTACTTCTTCTACCTTCAGTGCTGCCATTACTCTCCTTTACAACACTAACTACATGATCATCATCACAGCCAGCAACTGTGCAGGGCAGGGAAGGAAGGTCATCAGCTCCTTGAGAGGTACATTGCACAAGTTTGTCTAATTATGTACATACAGCTACATTCAAGTTAAATATCATGTTCTCTTTTTCTAATATACAGAATAGGTCAAAATAAACTTTACATTTACGTAGCATGGGACCGTGCAGAATATACTGAATGCATGAACCCTCCATGAAATTGACGTGCATTTAAATTCTAATGGATTTTTAAAAAAATGTTATTTTCTGTGGGGTGTGGGGTGTGGCCTCATTGCTGTTGATGTTCAGAGCCGCAGCATTCTAGCAGTATATACATAAACTTTGCAAATTCCAAGAGCTAGTCCAGTATCCAAGTAAGTGGATAGGGAGCTGTGGTGATGTTGAGAGCTACAGCACTGAGCATCTGTCAACTGTAGTGATGTCTGGATACTGCTATTTAAACCAGTTTTTAAATTAGAGGGGCTACTTCCCCCTGGATGGTGCCAGCTAGAGCCAGTGCGGCCTGTGAATCAGACCTCATGCAGTACCGGTCAGGTAGAGAACAGAACAGCACAGTTAGAGTCTTGACAACCACTACCAGCATTAGATCTACCTGGGTGTTTCCAGTGTCACCACCCAGTGCTAGCATTGGATCTACCTGGGTGTTTCCAGTGTCACCACCCAGTGCTAGCATTAGATCTACCTGGGTGTTTCCAGTGTCACCAGCCAGTGCTAGCATTAGATCTACCTGGGTGTTTCCAGTGTCACCAGCCAATGCTAGCATTAGATCTACCTGGGTGTTTCCAGTGTCACCAGCCAGTGCTAGCATTAGATCTACCTGGATGTTTCCAGTGTCACCAGCCAGTGCTAGCATTAGATCTACCTGGGTGTTTCCAGTGTCACCAGCCAGTGCTAGCATTAGATCTACCTGGGTGTTTCCAGTGTCACCAGCCAGTGCTAGCATTAGATCTACCTGGGTGTTTCCAGTGTCACCAGCCAGTGCTAGCATTAGATCTACCTGGGTGTTTCCAGTGTCACAAGCCAGTGCTAGCATTAGATCTACCTGGGTGTTTCCAGTGTCACCAGCCAGTGCTAGCCTTATATCTACCTGGGTGTTCCCAGTGTCACCAACCAGTGCTAGCATTAGATCTACCTGGGTGTTTCCAGTGTCACCAGCCAGTGCTAGCATTAGATCTACCTGATGTTTCCAGTGTCACCAGCCAGTGCTAGCATTAGATCTACCTAGGTGTTTCCAGTATCACAAGCCAGTGCTAGCATTAGATCTACCAGGGTGTTTCCAGTGTCACCAGCCAGTACTAGCATTAGATCTACCTGGGTGTTTCCAGTGTCACCAGCCAGTGCTAGCATTATATCTACCTGGGTGTTTCCAATGTCACCAGCCAGTGCCAGCATTAGATCTACCTGGGTGTTTCCAGTGTCACCAGCCAGTGCTAGAATTAGATCTACCTGGATGTTTCCAGTGTCACCAGCCAGTGCTAGCATTAGATCTACCTGGATGTTTCCAGTGTCACCAGCCAGTGCTAGCATTAGATCTACTTGGGTGTTTCCAGTGTCACCAGCCAGTGCTAGCATTAGATCTACCTGGGTGTTTCCAGTGTCACCAGCCAGTGCTAGCATTAGATCTACCTGGGTGTTTCCAGTGTCACCAGCCAGTGCTAGCATTAGATCTACCTGGGTGTTTCCAGTGTCACCTAGCATTAGATCTACCTGGGTGTTTCCAGGGTCACCAGCCAGTGCTAGCATTAGATCTACCTGGGTGTTTCCAGTGTCACCAGCCAGTGCTAGCATTAGATCTACCTGGGTGTTTCCAGTGTCACCAGCCAGTGCTAGCATTAGATTTACCTGGGTGTTTCCAGTGTCACCAGCATTATATCTACCTGGGTGTTTCCAGTGTCACCAGCCAATGCTAGCATTAGATCTACCTGGGTGTTTCCAGTGTCACCAGCCAGTGCTAGCATTAGATCTACCTGGGTGTTTCCAGTGTCACCAGCCAGTGCTAGCATTAGATCTACCTGGGTGTTTCCAGTGTCACCAGCCAGTGCTAGCATTACTGGGTGTTTCCAGTGTCACCAGCCAGTGCTAGCATTAGATCTACCTGGGTGTATCCAGTGTCACCAGCCAGTGCTAGCATTAGATCTACCTGGGTGTTTCCAGTGTCACCAGCTAATGCTAGCATTAGATCTACCTGGGTGTTTCCAGTGTCACTAGTCAGTGCTAGCATTAGATCTACCTGGGTGTTTCCAGTGTCACTAGTCAGTGCTAGCATTAGATCTACCTGGGAGTTTCCAGTGTCACCAGCCAGTGCTAGCATTAGATCTACCTGGGTGTTTCCAGTGTCACCAGCCAGTGCTAGCATTAGATCTACCTGGGTGTTTCCAGTGTCACCAGCCAGTGCTAGCATTAGATCTACCTGGGTGTTTCCAGTGTCACCAGTCAGTGCTAGCATTAGATCTACCTGGGTGTTTCCAGTGTCACCAGCCAGTATACTAGCATTAGATCTACCTGGGTGTTTCCAGTGTCACCAGCCAGTGCTAGCATTAGATCTACCTGGGTGTTTCCAGGGTCACCAGCCAGTACTATTTTTAATAAGTCCATGTGGAAATTAGGATCACCTACTCGTGGAGAGACACCATGCAGAGCTTATCATTCAACACTCAGCTCATGCTGCAGCCGGTCCAATGAGGCCCCTCTGCCTCTGACTTTTGCCAGTCTGAGCATTGATGATGGAGTAGTTGGTGGAGGCCACCATGGCAGTCATGGCCACAGACCAACAATGCACCAGGCACTTGGAAGGTGGTTAGTTTAGTGCATGGTTCTAGATCAGGGGTGCCCACATTATATATGTACTGAGTATACTTTATATATATAATATAATATATGTTGGCGTATCTTGAATCACTGCATGAACCCTTATGGCACAAAATAATTGAATACATTTATGGTCACTAACTTACTCTGATGACTTGCACTGAATGGAGTGAGCCGAATATGACATGGTGGGAAAAAAGTCCTCCCATTCCGCATGGAAGTGTAAGTTTTCTTACCTGGTCGGGCTCCCCCACTCATTTTTTATATCCCTTCTTTAGTAGATATAAATTGGCAGGCTAACTAGGTCACTATCTTGTTGTAGCTCGCACGTTTTCTACGTGGAGACCCATGTGTTAGAAGTTAAGTAGCACAAGACTAGCCGCCCTGTAGGTCAATCAAGTGACAACTGCCAAAGGGAGGATAGATAGATGATAAGCTAGCATATAAAAAAAATAAATATATATTTTTTTTTTAAATGGCGCGCAATCTACCCGTACTACGTGCGCGATCTACCGGTCGATCACGATCGACCTATTGGGCACCCCTGTTCTAGGTAGAGCCATGCACCAGGTACTTGGAAGGTGGTTAGTTGAGTGCATGGTTCTAGGTAGAGCCATGCACCCGGCACTTGGAAGGTGGTTAGTTGAGTGCATGGTTCTAGGTAGAGCCATGTACCAGGCACTTGGAAGGTGGTTAGTTGAGTGCATGGTTCTAGGTAGAGCCATGCACCAGGCACTTGGAAGGTGGTTAGTTGAGTGAATGGTTCTAGGTAGAGCCATGCACCAGGCACTTGGAAGATAGTTAGTTGAGTGCATGGTTCTAGGTAGAGCCATGCACCAGGTACTTGGAAGGTGGTTAGTTGAGTGCATGGTTCTAGGTAGAGCCATGCACCAGGCACTTGGAAGGTGGTTAGTTGAGTGCATGGTTCTAGGGTAAAAGCCATGCACCAGGTACATGGAAGGTGGTTAGTTGAGTGCATGGTTCTAGGTAGAGTCATGCACCAGGCACTTGGAAGGTGGTTGCACCAGGCACTTGGAAGGTGGTTAGTTGAGTGCATGGTTCTAGGTAGAGCCATGCACCAGGCACTTGGAAGGTGGTTGCACCAGGCACTTGGAAGGTGGTTAGTTGAGTGCATGGTTCTAGGTAGAGCCATGCACCAGGCACTTGGAAGGTGGTTAGTTGAGTGCATGTTTCTAGGGTAGAGCCATGCACCAGGCACTTGGAAGGTGGTTAGTTGAGTGCATGGTTCTAGGTAGAGCCATGCACCAGGCACTTGGAAGGTGGTTAGTTGAGTGCATGGTTCTAGGTAGAGCCATGCACCAGGCACTTGGAAGGTGGTTAGTTGAGTGCATGGTTCTAGGGTAGAGCCATGCACCAGGCACTTGGAAGGTGGTTAGTTGAGTGCATGGTTCTAGATAGGGTATATGTACCAGGCACTTGGAAGGTGGTTAGTTGACTGCATGGTTCTAGGGATTGTTCATGTATTATAATGTGTGTACTTAGTCAGTCAGTAGTAGAGCAGTGGGACTATAGGTGTCTGTGGCGACCACCTGCTGGATGGTCTGGACCATCCGCTCCCGTTCTTAGCAACCCAACCCATTTCATACCTGGACCACCCATCAGGGATTGGTAAACCATCTATCGGGAGCCATCACTACAGCTGAGGTTGGGCTTCTGCTTGATTGGCATATGGTATAATACTCCATATAGGAGCATTAGAAGGATGAGTTCCAATTTGGCCATTGTTCACAGGGACTTCTGTTGGATGTTACTGAAGGTATGCCTGGAATATATATATGTATACATGTATGTATATACATGTATATATATATATATATATATATATTATCCTGAAACCTTTAAGTAAGTTTGCTACTTTGTTGGTTAGTAGTCGTCTAAGACATTTAGTGTGTTCACTTAGGGCTTGGATACTTACCCAGTCAGCCTTTGTAATTCCCCCACCATTGGCTCGTGTATTGGTACCATTAAGGACCAGTTGTCTGGCTGGACTGCCCTTACATACTGATCAGGCCTTGAGCCTCTCATGGTCATTATCACACCTTATCTAAATGGCAGGACTGGCAGTGGCAACACCTGATCTAAATAGCAGGACTGGCAGGAGCAACACCTGATCTAAATGGCAGGATTGGCAGGAGCAACACCTGATCTAAATTCCAGGACTGGCAGGAGCAACACCTGATCTAAATGGCAGGACTGGCAGGAGCAACACCTGATCTAAATGGTAGGACTGGCAGGAGCAACACCTGATCTAAATGGCAGGACTGGTAGTAGCAACACCTGATCTAACTGGGAGGACTGGCAGGAACAACACCTGATCTAAATTGCAGGACTGGCGGGAGCAACACCTGATCTAAATGGCAGGACTGGCAGGAGCAACACCTGATCTAAATGGCTGGACTGGCAGGAGCAATACCTGATCTAAATGGCAGGACTGGCAGGAGCAACAACTGATCTAAATGGCAGGACTGGCAGGAGCAAAACCTGATCTAAATGGCAGGACTGGCAGGAGCAACACCTGATCTAAATGGCATGACTGGCAGGAGCAACACCTGATCTAAATGGCAGGACTGGCAGGAGCACCTACTGATCTAAATGGCAGGACTGGCAGGAGCAACACCTGATCTAAATGGTAGGACTGGCAGGAGCAACACCTGATCTAAATGGCAGGACTGGCAGGAGCAACACCTGATCTAAATGGTAGGACTGGCAGGAGCAACACCTGATCTAAATGGCAGGACTGTCAGGAGCAACACCTGATCTAAATGGGAGGACTGGCAGGAACAACACCTGATCTAAATGGCAGAACTGGCAGGAGAAACACCTGATCTAAATGGTAGGACTGGCAGGAGCAACACCTGATCTAAATGGCAGGACTGGCAGGAGCAGCACCTGATCTAAATGGCAGAACTGGCAGGAGCAACACCTGATCTAAATGGCAGAACTGGCAGGAGCAACACCTGATCTAAATGGCAGAACTGGCAGGAGAAACACCTGATCTAAATGGTAGGACTGGCAGGAGCAACACCTGATCTAAATGGCAGGACTGGCAGGAGCAGCACCTGATCTAAATGGCAGAACTGGCAGGAGAAACACCTGATCTAAATGGTAGGACTGGCAGGAGCAACACCTGATCTAAATGGCAGGACTTGCAGGAGCAACACCTGATCTAAATGGTAGGACTTTCATGAGCAACACCTGATCTAAATGTTAGGACTGATAGGAGCAGCACCTGATCTAAATGCAAGGACTGGCAGGAGCAACACCTGATCTAAATGGCAGGACTGGCAGGAGCAGCACCTGATCTATATGGCAGGACTGGCAGGAACAACACCTGATCTAAATGGAAGGACTGGCAGGAGCAACACCTGATCTAAATGGCAGGACTGGCAGGAGCAACACCTGATCTAAATGGCAGGACTGGCAAGAGCAACACCTGATCTAAATGGCAGGACTGGCAGGAGCAACACCTGATCTAAATGGTAGGACTGGCAGGAGCAACACCTGATCTAAATGGTAGGACTGACAGGAGCAACACCTGATCTAAATGGCAGGACTGGCAGGAGCAACACCTGATCTAAATGGGAGGACTGGCAGGAACAACACCTGATCTAAATGGCAGGACTGGCAGGAGAAACACCTGATCTAAATGGCAGGACTGTCAGGAGCAACACCTGAAATGGCTGGACTGGCAGGAGCAACACCTGATCTAATTGGCAGGACTGGCAGGAGCAACACCTGATCTATATGGCAGGACTAAAGGCCTATCCGCACTATACCAACGATCTACATCCGATCGATATAAATCCTGTCCGCACTGCACTCACATTTTTCCGGGTACGATCCGATCGCGATCCGACTGGTCCACCCGGGGTAGGTAGATCCGATCGCTATAAGGTCCTATCCGAGTGAAATATATGGTGGGTGTGGCATCCTCACGTGACAAAAACGCGGCTAGCGATACGAAAGAGTTATGGCAGCTGGTTGGACTTGGAGGAGACGAAGGCTTTGGTAGGAATCTGGGGGGATGAGGATGTTCAGGCTCAGTTAGATGGCGTGGCCAGGAACAGGTCGGTGTACCAGCGTATTGCGCAAGCCATGAAAGACCTGGGACACGAGCGGACGTGGCAACAATGTAAAACGAAAGTAAAGAACCTCACCCAGAGGTATAGGAAGGTAAGCTTTTTGGTTTTGACCGTATATCTATAAGCATTTTAAGCTTTTGGGTTTTGCTGGCTGGCTGGTTTAGCTATAAGCTTTTGGGTTTTGCTCGCTGGCTGGTTTAGCTATAAGCTTTTGGGTTTTGCTCGCTGGCTGGTTTTATAAGCTTTTGGGTTTTGCTCGCTGTTTTACAATATTAATGATGAATTTAATTTATTAGGTACCTTGAGTTCTCAGCACAGAAGAGAGGCAGTGACGGCTCGAAAGAAAGGTTTGTATTTAGAAGTTTGTACAATACAGTGTTAACTATTCCTTTTAAACCGGTAGGACAAAAACGCCGGCATGAAGACAGTGGGCTGAGGGAGCTTGCTGCAATCTTCCAACCGGCAGATGAGCGTGCAGCTGAGAGGGAGGAGCATGCTGCAGAGAGGGAAGCAGAACTGCAAGCGAAGGAGCTAGCACTAGAGGCGAAGAGGAGGGAAAGGGAAGAGAAGCACGAGGAACGCATGATGGCCATGTTCAGCAGTATTATCCTCCACCATCCACGTACCCTCCTAATAGTTTCCACACTTCTCTTCCCCCCCACCCACCCTTTCCCCTTGCACCTTTCCCATCTCAACCACCACCACCAACTTATTTTTCATCTCCTAACTTCCCTCACCACTATTCACCTTCACCATAGCTTATTATTGTGTTATTCAATTTTATTTATATACTATGATAAACCATTCTGATCTGCTAATTGTTAGTACAGTTTGTCTCTGATGGCTGTAGCTGTGCCACTGCTTGCTGCTGAGGTTGATACACTTCCACTTGCACTGCCTTCCCGATTGAGCCAGTTATCTTGACAATGATCACCATGGATCTCACACACGTTGTGCAATACTATGCATGAACTAACAATGCTTGGTACATTGGCCTAGTTCGAGTCTATTCTCTTCAGTAGACATCGCCATCGGCCCTTTAACCGACCAAAAGCATTCTCCACCACCATCCTTGCCCTATAATTAAAGTTCAGTTCTTCTGGTGTACTGGATGTCTCCAAGTAGGGTTTCATCAGCCATGGTAGAAGTGGATATGCTGGATCACCCAGAACAACAAGTGGCACTTCAACGTCATTGAATAGTTTTGTCCAGTTGGGAAACAAAGACCCATTGCATGCATTTCTATAAAATGCCGAATTAGCAAAAATACGTGCATCATGTACCTGCAAATAGTGAGGGAAGCACAGTGGTGATATAATATAGAAAAACACACAGAGCCAGGACATCCATCTTCAAGTACAAGTACACTAGCAGCGGCATGTGAGCGATACCAGCTGTCATGTCATGTGACACGCAGCTGCTTGGAGGTGTAAAATGCTTTTAAATGCTTTTAATTGTGGTTGTTCATTTTTGCAGTGCGGACAGGATTTATCCAGATCAGATCTAGATCCCACTTATCAAGATCAGATCTAGGTCAATAGTGGTCCCAGTGCGGACATGCCTTAAGTAGCAACACCTGATCTAAATGGCAGGACTGGCAGGAGCAGCACCTGCTCTAAATGGCAGGACTTGCAGGAGCAACACCTGATCTAAATGGTAGGACTTGCAGGAGCAACACCTGATCTATATGGCAGACTGGCAGGAACAACACCTGATCTAAATGGCAGGACTGGCAGGAGCAACACCTGATCTAAATGGCAGGACTGGCAGGAGCAACACCTGATCTAAATGGTAGGACTGGCAGGAGCAACACCTGATCTAAATGGCAGGACTGTCAGGAGCAACACCTGATCTAAATGGGAGGACTGGCAGGAACAACACCTGATCTAAATGGCAGAACTGGCAGGAGAAACACCTGATCTAAATGGTAGGACTGGCAGGAGCAACACCTGATCTAAATGGCAGGACTGGCAGGAGCAGCACCTGATCTAAATGGCAGAACTGGCAGGAGCAACACCTGATCTAAATGGCAGAACTGGCAGGAGCAACACCTTATCTAAATGGCAGAACTGGCAGGAGAAACACCTGATCTAAATGGTAGGACTGGCAGGAGCAACACCTGATCTAAATGGCAGGACTGGCAGGAGCAGCACCTGATCTAAATGGCAGAACTGGCAGGAGAAACACCTGATCTAAATGGCAGGACTGTCAGGAGCAACACCTGATCTAAATGGGAGGACTGGCAGGAACAACACCTGATCTAAATGGCAGAACTGGCAGGAGAAACACCTGATCTAAATGGTAGGACTGGCAGGAGCAACACCTGATCTAAATGGCAGGACTTGCAGGAGCAACACCTGATCTAAATGGTAGGACTTGCATGAGCAACACCTGATCTAAATGGCAGGACTGGCAGGAGCAGCACCTGATCTATAATTATGGCAGGACTGGCAGGAACAACACCTGATCTAAATGGAAGGACTGGCAGGAGCAACACCTGATCTAAATGGCAGGACTGGCAGGAGCAACACCTGATCTAAATGGCAGGACTGGCAAGAGCAACACCTGATCTAAATGGCAGGACTGGCAGGAGCAACACCTGATCTAAATGGTAGGACTGGCAGGAGCAACACCTGATCTAAATGGTAGGACTGGCAGGAGCAACACCTGATCTAAATGGCAGGACTGGCAGGAGCAACACCTGATCTAAATGGGAGGACTGGCAGGAACAACACCTGATCTAAATGGCAGGACTGGCAGGAGAAACACCTGATCTAAATGGCAGGACTGTCAGGAGCAACACCTGAAATGGCTGGACTGGCAGGAGCAACACCTGATCTAATTGGCAGGATTGGCAGGAGCAACACCTGATCTATATGGCAGGACTAAAGGCCTGTCCGCACTATACCAACGATCTACATCCGATCGATATAAATCCTGTCCGCACTGCACTCACATTTTTCCGGGTACGATCCGATCGCGATCCGACTGGTCCACCCGGGGTAGGTAGATCCGATCGCTATAAGGTCCTATCCGAGTGAAATATATGGTGGGTGTGGCATTCTCACGTGACAAAAACGCGGCTAGCGATACGAAAGAGTTATGGCAGCTGGTTGGACTTGGAGGAGACGAAGGCTTTGGTAGGAATCTGGGGGGATGAGGATGTTCAGGCTCAGTTAGATGGCGTGGCCAGGAACAGGTCGGTGTACCAGCGTATTGCCCTAGCCATGAAAGACCTGGGACACGAGCGGACGTGGCAACAATGTAAAAACGAAAGTAAAGAACCTCACCCAGAGGTATAGGAAGGTAAGCTTTTTGGTTTTGACCGTATATCTATAAGCATTTTAAGCTTTTGGGTTTTGCTGGCTGGCTGGTTTAGCTATAAGCTTTTGGGTTTTGCTCGCTGGCTGGTTTAGCTATAAGCTTTTGGGTTTTGCTCGCTGGCTGGTTTTATAAGCTTTTGGGTTTTGCTCGCTGTTTTACAATATTAATGATGAATTTAATTTATTAGGTACCTTGAGTTCTCAGCACAGAAGAGAGGCAGTGACGGCTCGAAAGAAAGGTTTGTATTTAGAAGTTTGTACAATACAGTGTTAACTATTCCTTTTAAACCGGTAGGACAAAAACGCCGGCATGAAGACAGTGGGCTGAGGGAGCTTGCTGCAATCTTCCAACCGGCAGATGAGCGTGCAGCTGAGAGGGAGGAGCATGCTGCAGAGAGGGAAGCAGAACTGCAAGCGAAGGAGCTAGCACTAGAGGCGAAGAGGAGGGAAAGGGAAGAGAAGCACGAGGAACGCATGATGGCCATGTTCAGCAGTATTATCCTCCACCATCCACGTACCCTCCTAATAGTTTCCACACTTCTCTTCCCCCCCACCCACCCTTTCCCCTTGCACCTTTCCCATCTCAACCACCACCACCAACTTATTTTTCATCTCCTAACTTCCCTCACCACTATTCACCTTCACCATAGCTTATTATTGTGTTATTCAATTTTATTTATATACTATGATTAACCATTCTGATCTGCTAATTGTTAGTACAGTTTGTCTCTGATGGCTGTAGCTGTGCCACTGCTTGCTGCTGAGGTTGATACACTTCCACTTGCACTGCCTTCCCGATTGAGCCAGTTATCTTGACAATGATCACCATGGATCTCACACACGTTGTGCAATACTATGCATGAACTAACAATGCTTGGTACATTGGCCTAGTTCGAGTCTATTCTCTTCAGTAGACATCGCCATCGGCCCTTTAACCGACCAAAAGCATTCTCCACCACCATCCTTGCCCTATAATTAAAGTTCAGTTCTTCTGGTGTACTGGATGTCTCCAAGTAGGGTTTCATCAGCCATGGTAGAAGTGGATATGCTGGATCACCCAGAACAACAAGTGGCACTTCAACGTCATTGAATAGTTTTGTCCAGTTGGGAAACAAAGACCCATTGCATGCATTTCTATAAAATGCCGAATTAGCAAAAATACGTGCATCATGTACCTGCAAATAGTGAGGGAAGCACAGTGGTGATATAATATAGAAAAACACACAGAGCCAGGACATCCATCTTCAAGTACAAGTACACTAGCAGCGGCATGTGAGCGATACCAGCTGTCATGTCATGTGACACGCAGCTGCTTGGAGGTGTAAAATGCTTTTAAATGCTTTTAATTGTGGTTGTTCATTTTTGCAGTGCGGACAGGATTTATCCAGATCAGATCTAGATCCCACTTATCAAGATCAGATCTAGGTCAATAGTGGTCCCAGTGCGGACATGCCTTAAGTAGCAACACCTGATCTAAATGGCAGGACTGGCAGGAGCAGCACCTGATCTAAATGGCAGGACTTGCAGGAGCAACACCTGATCTAAATGGTAGGACTTGCAGGAGCAACACCTGATCTATATGGCAGACTGGCAGGAACAACACCTGATCTAAATGGCAGGACTGGCAGGAGCAACACCTGATCTAAATGGCAGGACTGGCAGGAGCAACACCTGATCTAAATGGTAGGACTGGCAGGAGCAACACCTGATCTAAATGGCAGGACTGTCAGGAGCAACACCTGATCTAAATGGGAGGACTGGCAGGAACAACACCTGATCTAAATGGCAGAACTGGCAGGAGAAACACCTGATCTAAATGGTAGGACTGGCAGGAGCAACACCTGATCTAAATGGCAGGACTGGCAGGAGCAGCACCTGATCTAAATGGCAGAACTGGCAGGAGCAACACCTGATCTAAATGGCAGAACTGGCAGGAGCAACACCTGATCTAAATGGCAGAACTGGCAGGAGAAACACCTGATCTAAATGGTATAGGACTGGCAGGAGCAACACCTGATCTAAATGGCAGGACTGGCAGGAGCAGCACCTGATCTAAATGGCAGAACTGGCAGGAGAAACACCTGATCTAAATGGCAGGACTGTCAGGAGCAACACCTGATCTAAATGGGAGGACTGGCAGGAACAACACCTGATCTAAATGGCAGAACTGGCAGGAGAAACACCTGATCTAAATGGTAGGACTGGCAGGAGCAACACCTGACTAAATGGCAGGACTTGCAGGAGCAACACCTGATCTAAATGGTAGGACTTGCATGAGCAACACCTGATCTAAATGTTAGGACTGATAGGAGCAGCACCTGATCTAAATGCAAGGACTGGCAGGAGCAACACCTGATCTAAATGGCAGAACTGGCAGGAGAAACACCTGATCTAAATGGTAGGACTGGCAGGAGCAACACCTGATCTAAATGGCAGGACTTGCAGGAGCAACACCTGATCTAAATGGTAGGACTTGCATGAGCAACACCTGATCTAAATGTTAGGACTGATAGGAGCAGCACCTGATCTAAATGCAAGGACTGGCAGGAGCAACACCTGATCTAAATGGCAGGACTGGCAGGAGCAGCACCTGATCTATATGGCAGGACTGGCAGGAACAACACCTGATCTAAATGGAAGGACTGGCAGGAGCAACACCTGATCTAAATGGCAGGACTGGCAGGAGCAACACCTGATCTAAATGGCAGGACTGGCAAGAGCAACACCTGATCTAAATGGCAGGACTGGCAGGAGCAACACCTGATCTAAATGGTAGGACTGGCAGGAGCAACACCTGATCTAAATGGTAGGACTGGCAGGAGCAACACCTGATCTAAATGGCAGGACTGGCAGGAGCAACACCTGATCTAAATGGGAGGACTGGCAGGAACAACACCTGATCTAAATGGCAGGACTGGCAGGAGAAACACCTGATCTAAATGGCAGGACTGTCAGGAGCAACACCTGAAATGGCTGGACTGGCAGGAGCAACACCTGATCTAATTGGCAGGACTGGCAGGAGCAACACCTGATCTATATGGCAGGACTAAAGGCCTGTCCGCACTATACCAACGATCTACATCCGATCGATATAAATCCTGTCCGCACTGCACTCACATTTTTCCGGGTACGATCCGATCGCGATCCGACTGGTCCACCCGGGGTAGGTAGATCCGATCGCTATAAGGTCCTATCCGAGTGAAATATATGGTGGGTGTGGCATTCTCACGTGACAAAAACGCGGCTAGCGATACGAAAGAGTTATGGCAGCTGGTTGGACTTGGAGGAGACGAAGGCTTTGGTAGGAATCTGGGGGGATGAGGATGTTCAGGCTCAGTTAGATGGCGTGGCCAGGAACAGGTCGGTGTACCAGCGTATTGCGCAAGCCATGAAAGACCTGGGACACGAGCGGACGTGGCAACAATGTAAAACGAAAGTAAAGAACCTCACCCAGAGGTATAGGAAGGTAAGCTTTTTGGTTTTGACCGTATATCTATAAGCATTTTAAGCTTTTGGGTTTTGCTGGCTGGCTGGTTTAGCTATAAACTTTTGGGTTTTGCTCGCTGGCTGGTTTAGCTATAAGCTTTTGGGTTTTGCTCGCTGGCTGGTTTTATAAGCTTTTGGGTTTTGCTCGCTGTTTTACAATATTAATGATGAATTTAATTTATTAGGTACCTTGAGTTCTCAGCACAGAAGAGAGGCAGTGACGGCTCGAAAGAAAGGTTTGTATTTAGAAGTTTGTACAATACAGTGTTAACTATTCCTTTTAAACCGGTAGGACAAAAACGCCGGCATGAAAACAGTGGGCTGAGGGAGCTTGCTGCAATCTTCCAACCGGCAGATGAGCGTGCAGCTGAGAGGGAGGAGCATGCTGCAGAGAGGGAAGCAGAACTGCAAGCGAAGGAGCTAGCACTAGAGGCGAAGAGGAGGGAAAGGGAAGAGAAGCACGAGGAACGCATGATGGCCATGTTCAGCAGTATTATCCTCCACCATCCACGTACCCTCCTAATAGTTTCCACACTTCTCTTCCCCCCCACCCACCCTTTCCCCTTGCACCTTTCCCATCTCAACCACCACTACCAACTTAATTTTCATCTCCTAACTTCCCTCACCACTATTCACCTTCACCATAGCTTATTATTGTGTTATTCAATTTTATTTATATACTATGATAAACCATTCTGATCTGCTAATTGTTAGTACAGTTTGTCTCTGATGGCTGTAGCTGTGCCACTGCTTGCTGCTGAGGTTGATACACTTCCACTTGCACTGCCTTCCCGATTGAGCCAGTTATCTTGACAATGATCACCATGGATCTCACACACGTTGTGCAATACTATGCATGAACTAACAATGCTTGGTACATTGGCCTAGTTCGAGTCTATTCTCTTCAGTAGACATCGCCATCGGCCCTTTAACCGACCAAAAGCATTCTCCACCACCATCCTTGCCCTATAATTAAAGTTCAGTTCTTCTGGTGTACTGGATGTCTCCAAGTAGGGTTTCATCAGCCATGGTAGAAGTGGATATGCTGGATCACCCAGAACAACAAGTGGCACTTCAACGTCATTGAATAGTTTTGTCCAGTTGGGAAACAAAGACCCATTGCATGCATTTCTATAAAATGCCGAATTAGCAAAAATACGTGCATCATGTACCTGCAAATAGTGAGGGAAGCACAGTGGTGATATAATATAGAAAAACACACAGAGCCAGGACATCCATCTTCAAGTACAAGTACACTAGCAGCGGCATGTGAGCGATACCAGCTGTCATGTCATGTGACACGCAGCTGCTTGGAGGTGTAAAATGCTTTTAAATGCTTTTAATTGTGGTTGTTCATTTTTGCAGTGCAGACAGGATTTATCCAGATCAGATCTAGATCCCACTTATCAAGATCAGATCTAGGTCAATAGTGGTCCCAGTGCGGACATGCCTTAAGTAGCAACACCTGATCTAAATGGCAGGACTGGCAGGAGCAGCACCTGATCTAAATGGCAGGACTTGCAGGAGCAACACCTGATCTAAATGGTAGGACTTGCAGGAGCAACACCTGATCTAAATGTTAGGAGACTGGCAGGAGCAAGACCTGATCTAAATGGCAGGAGACTGACAGGAGCAGCACCTGATCCAAATGCAAGGACTGGCAGGAGCAACACCTGATCTAAATGGTAGGACTGGCAGGAGCAACACCTGATCTAAATGGCAGGACTGGCAGGAGCAAGATCAGGTGTTGCTCCTGCCAGTCCTGGCATTTAGATCAGGTGTTTCTCCTGCCAGTCCTGCCATTTAGATCAGTTGTAAATGGGAGGACTGGCAGGAACAACACCTGATCTAAATGGCAGAACTGGCAGGAGAAACACCTGATCTAAATGGTAGGACTGGCAGGAGCAACACCTGATCTAAATGGCAGGACTGGCAGGAACAACACCTGATCTAAATGGCAGGACTGGCAGGAACAACACCTGATCTAAATGGCAGGACTGGCAGGAGCAACACCTGATCTAAATGGCAGGACTGGCAGGAACAACACCTGATCTAAATGGCAGGACTGGCAGGAGCATTACCTGATCTAAATGGCAGGAGTGGCAGGAGCAACACCTGATCTAAATGGTAGGACTGGCAGGAGCAACACCTGATCTAAATGGCAGGACTGGTAGGAGCAACACCTGATCTAAATGGCAGGACTGGCAGGAGCATCACCTGATCTAAATGGCAGGACTGGCAGGAGCAACACCTGATCTAAATGGCTGGACTGGCAGGAGCAACACCTGATCTAAATGGCAGGACTGTCAGGAGCAACACCTGATCTAACTGGCTGGACTGGCAGGAGCAACACCTGATCTAAATGGCAGGACTGGCAGGAGCAAAACCTGATCTAAATGGCAGGACTGGCAGGAGCAGCACCTGAACTAAATGGTAGGACTGGCAGGAGCAACACCTGATCTAAATGGCATGACTGGCAGGAGCAACAACTGATCTAAATGGCAGGACTGGCAGGAGCAACACCTGATCTAAATGGCAGGACTGGCAGGAGCAACACCTGATCTAAATGGTAGGACTGGCAGGAGCAACACCTGATCTAAATGGCATGACTGGCAGGAGCAACACCTGATCTAAATGGCAGGACTGGCAGGAGCAGCACCTGATCTAAATGGGAGGACTGGTAGGAGCAACACCTGATCTAAATGGCATGACTGGCAGGAGCAACACCTGATCTAAATGGCAGGACTGGCAGGAGCAGCACCTGATCTAAATGGCAGGACTGGCAGGAGCAACACCTGATCTAAATGGGAGGACTGGTAGGAGCAACACCTGATCTAAATGGCAGGACTGGCAGGAGCAGCACCTGATCTAAATGGCAGGACTGGCAGGAGCAGCACCTGATCTAAATGGCAGGACTTGCAGGAGCAACACCTGATTTAAATGGTAGGACTTGCAGGAGCAACACCTGATCTAAATGTTAGGACTGGCAGGAGCAAGACCTGATCTAAATGGCAGGACTGGCAGGAACAACACCTGATCTAACGAGCAACACCTGATCTAAGGAGCAACACCTGATCTAAATGGCAGGACTGGCAGGAGCAACACCTGATCTAAATTGTAGGACTGGCAGGAGCAACACCTGATCTAATTGGCAGGACTGGCAGGAGCAACACCTGATCTAAATGGCAGGACTGGCAGGAGCAACACCTGATCTAAATGGCAGGACTGGCAGGAGCAACACCTGATCTAAATGCCAGGACTGGCAGGAGCAACACCTGATCTAATTGGCAGGACTGGCAGGAGCAACACCTGATCTAAATGGCAGGACTGGCAGGAGCAACACCTGATCTAAATGGCAGGACTGGCAGGAGCAACACCTGATCTAAATGGTAGGACTGGCAGGAGCAACACCTGATCTAAATGGCAGGACTGGCAGGAGCAACACCTGATCTAAATGGCAGGACTAGCAGGAGCATCACCTGATCTAAATGGGAGGACTAGGAGCAACACCTGATCTAAATGCCAGGACTGGCAGGAGCAACACCTGATCTAAATGGCAGGACTGGCAGGAGCAGCACCTGATCTAAATGGCAGGACTGGCAGGAGCAACACCTGATCTAAATGGCAGGACTGGCAGGAGCAACACCTGATCTAAATGGCAGGACTGGCAGGAGCAACACCTGATCTAAATCGGAGGGCTGGCAGGAGCAATAAGGGAACAGCCTATAACTACATCTACTTCCCAACAAACACCCCCAATCTGGTTAGGAATGAGCCACACCCCTGATCCTGTGATGGCATTTAGTGTGTTACTAGCCACCGAGCCCTTCCCTCAATGTTGGAGGGAAGAATCTGCTCTGTTGATGCCATGGAGATGCGGGAACTCTCCCCAGATATCTCTCTAACTCAACAGATGGAGACCTTTGGTGGCCACTATGCCATGCCAATGCTCCCAGGAGCACTGAGGCCTAGGTTGCATGAGGTCATGCCACTTCCAACATAGACTTTTAATGTATATAGTGCATATATGTGGTAATTAGGTGACCAGATCCAGGAACATGGGACATGCTTGCATAGTGCATGACTGAGTATTTGGGAGGCACAGCAGCACACAGCAATGTCTAGCTAGACTATGACAGGGTATTCAGCCAACTGGTGGCCCTCACCATACCCTGCCTTAGAACACTCTGTGTGTTGGTATCCAGGCACTAGCTCTGGTGGGTCAAGGTCCTGTACAGCACTGTGGTGTACATTGCCACCAAGATGTGGCTACCTTTACAAGTAGTCATCTGGCTACTTCTACAAATACCATATTCACTCGAATATACAAGTCACGACTTGTCAGCCAAATCAAGTTGCGATCTTCAAGCAGTGCGCTGGCGCAATTTTTTGGTGCGTCATTGTGGTTGTGATTGTTTCATTTCAAACATTGAGCTAGGTAGTAGTTGGCTGTCAAGAGTTCCTAATCACTATCGTAATCTAAAATCAGTTTGTTATGTTCGATCTGTTCTTCATCCTCTTCGTCCAACGAAGCAAATGGATCTTCTCCACCGCTGTCACTTCAGCTGGCGAGTAGCTTGTGTAATGGCTGGGATAGCTAAAGCTGCTACTTTATCGACTTTGAGGCAGTGAATTTCTCCATCTTCAGACCCGTCCACCTTCACAGTGATGCCATACAGCATGGAATGATTTCTTGATCTCGGCAGACAAGCTAATGATAAACGACTGCACGTGTGCAAGAGCAGTGGTGTAATTAACTTGGTGTGCTACATTTGGAATGCGGCTTTCAGAGCGACTTATATTCAGTGTGCGACTTATATTCGAGTATTCATGTGGCTAGTGATCATGTGGTTACCTTTACAAGCAGTCATGTGACTACCTTTACAAGTAGTCATGTGACTACCTTTACAAGTAGTCATGTGACTACCTTTACAAGTAGTCATGTGGCTACTTTTACAAGTACTCATGTGGACCTCAGAACATGGTTATGGTGAAACTTATAATACAAAGTATACAAAGTACTTAAATGTCATGTCAGATTTGTAGAGAGACTTTTACCTTCTTCATAATAGGTATGTGTTAAATGGTGTTGTGTCAGAATAGAACGACATCTCGCATGAATATGGTTCTCTACTCAATGTGTTAATTAAATCATGTTATAATAATTATTGCTATACATGCACATGCAATGTAGACTCTCCTATGCTATACTCAATCCTATTATAGTGAACTGCTCCACTCCAAATGTGGCTGCTGATGTGAGAGTGTGGCCCTTCACTAGCACTCTTGTAGGAGCTGCTATTACATACAGCTGTTCAGATGGGTACTTACCCCAAACTAACCAGACATCTCAGTGCACACAAGTGGGCAGTGGTGGAGTATGGATGCCTGACCCAGCACTACTAGATTGCTCAAGTAGGTTGAATCTTGACTTTATATTGCCTACATGTATTTAATGCTCTACAAACTATCACTTGGCATAGTATAATATGTGCACTGAATTTCTCATAATCAACTTATATTTCCTCACTGGATGTTTGGACTGATGTTCTAGCCTTCATCAGGTTATTCCTGATGAGTGGCTAGAACATCTAGTCGAAATGTAATGCAAGAAAATTTATGTTCATTGTCAAGAAGTCATTGCACCTGTTTTAATGTTTATTAGTTGTTTGCAGTGCCCCGCCCTCTCCTCTGAATGGGTCAGTGCAAGCTAATGAAAGTCGTACGTATGTGGAAGGAGATGTGGTGAACTTTCAGTGTGTGTCTGGCTTGAGACCTGCAGATGTAATGACTGCTACATGCACTAAGGAAGGAAGTTGGAGGCCTGACCCACAACTGCTGAGCTGCTCCAGTCCAACTGAAGACACTACAACTACTACTGCCACCAAATGCACTCAAGGTATGCAATTGCCTCACCTGTTAGGTGTCTGTGGGGAGAAGAAGTGTATGTGTCCATACAATATGCAAGTGGATGGCTTCTGATGTTGCCACTCAAGTAAGAACATGATCTATCACTGTGCTAGTAGAACATCATTCTCAATACAGTGTAGACAAGCTATTATAATGTTACAAACAGCTGCTGGTCACTCTATACATTATAGGCAGTTCACATCTGACACACTTGGTATTATGGTGTGCTGCATATAAACTTGCTGTTGGACTCTAGCTGGTACTCCTCCTACAATCTGAGCATACAACACAATTGCCTGATCCTAACATACTGTAGGGCAATAGCATGAAGATTGCTATGTCTTCTTGTGGCAACAACTATTTCTAGCAGGATTATAATAGGCCTAATAATAAGTGTAGGCACATACTATACTACTAGTATTACCTTAACTAAATTAATCAACTATCAGATTAGGAGGGGAAATATAATAAGAATGTTCCAGCTACTAATAATAAACAACATAACAACAACAAAAACAAAAAATACGACAACAAAAATAACATCATATACACAGCTACAAACAAAACAAGACCATCACTTCCATGACCTCTCACTGACCCCAACATGGACACCACATTCCCTCTCTGAACAGACCACCAAGAGATGCTGTAGGAGGTATGCATGAGTCTTCTTCATCCCCTGTCCTTTGCTCTACTCTTCACCCCTCAGGGGTTGGCTCAGGGGACTGCTTCTTTAGTACCTCAGCTATCTTCAGGTCCTCATGGTCTAGCACAATGGAATTCTCCAGGTGCACCTACAACCCCTCCAGCTCCATTTCCCTCTCCTCCAGCTGGTCCTCAGTTTTCTGGCACTTTATTTCCTTGCCCTCCACTTACATCAACAAAGAAAACCTGTGCCAGGTTGAGGAGGTTGTGGTAAGGTAGTATTCCTTACGTACTGTTGGAAAAGGTAGAGCATTAGCTTGCAAATTGGCACGAGGTACCTTTGGTGAGAATATCATGAAGAGATTCCCACCAATGGGGAGCATGGATTTCCCACAACTCTCATTAAATGAACTGATGCTATGGAAATGAATCATGCTAAAATGGTTTCAGCGTTCTGGAACAACTGCACTGAATTCCAACCCAGTTGGAAGAAATGTGTAGAGACAGTGCAACAGTTAGCAAGAGGTTGAGGCTGGCTAAATATTTTGCATGCTTAACTATTTTCTGTGGAATGATTATGTATTTTGTGGTGTAGTGATAAATTAATTATGTTTTATGTTGCTAGTTTTATGTTGCTAGCACTATATAAATATGCGTTTAGCAGAATTGCAATGCAGTTCATATCTGGAGGACTGAATATATAATATACCCGTACATCAACAAGAGTTAAACATGTATAAGTTCAGCACTTCAGTGCACTATTAATAATACAGTAGTCTCTCTTTCACGAGAACCATCTTCTGTGAAGCATCTCCCATAATGACACTATTAGAGGGCACCTGCCTATACTCCTACTTCTAGCCACAGACCACCTCTACAGCAAGACCTCTGAAGAGTCCTAAATAACTTGCACAAATCAACACATTGTACATTATTCAATACAGCAGTAGAGTGTACAGAACCACTGCACATGAGAGATTAGTACCTAGTTGTATGCATTACTAGAGGACAATCAGCCATTGGTCCTCAATATTGTACTTGCTTGCTTTGAAAGAGTTGAGTGTTTAAAGAATAGAAGTGGCAAGTCCTTGTACACACAAGCCAACCATTCATGTCCACTGTATACACACAGTAATATAAGTTGGTCTGCCTTCTTGCTCCACCCACCTCCATTTGTAGGTGTTCTCTCAAAAGAGATGCTACAGTTTCTGTGAATAGCTCTCAGGAATTGTTTCCCCCAATTCAGGGGGTATACATCATAACCTTTTATTTGTACAACACAACAGGAGAATAATTAAGTCCAGCACTGCAAAACAAACAATTAGCCAACAACAATAATAAGCAAAAATCAGTAGCTGGTAGCCTCTCCAGCAGATCAACCATCTTCATTGGGACCTTTCATAAATATCTAATGTACTTGGAGCACTTAGCACAGGTGAGAGTTCTCCAAAATTCATCTATGCCTTCACCAATTTCTCATTAGTCGTTACTTTGACCTCGCTCCATATGCATTCATTTAGTTAGTGCCAGATTTTCAACGAGGTTGGCATCAGATAATTCCAGTGCAGTCCCTCACCAGTTCACACAGTTATGATCATGGAAGATCTTGGCCAACCGAGATCTGTGCTCAGGATCATTATCCTGCATGAACCAGTGGTTGTGGTCAGGGAAGAAAAAAGGTTGTAAGGTCTTATCTAAAAGTTCTACATACAACAGGCCCACATGATGCCTTCAAAGATGCAACTCTTGCTTGCACCTCACAGGCTTATCCCAGCCCAGACATGAACCTTCACTGAGTTTGGCCTGTAATTACATCAGCAATCACCTAGTCATGTGGGATCCTAATTAGTGCACCTTGGTTTGGGGGAGGGGGGTTGTATTATGCTCTCATCAGTCCACACTACATCTTCAAATTCACCAGACACTTAATATGTGTGAGGCTGCTGCAATCTCTTGACCTTTAGCCTTACCTCCCAGTTTGAATAATTATATACACACCTCATTGGCATGTCGTATATCCATCCAAGAGTAGTTCAACACCGGAGAACTGTGCGCATAGAGATTGTGTAGCCTCTAGATGGTAATACATGGTGAAGCTGGTATGCTTCTCATCATCGAGCTTCATCTGCTCATTCACAATATTTTTAATCTCTGCCATCACAATACAAGGTCTTCCACTGTATGCCTGCCTGGCAATACTTCCTTTATTGCTCGAATTCCTATCCCACACTACTTGCAGGCATGCCTTAATCTGCCTGCAATGGTAGTCGATGTATAGCCCTCTCTCATCAAGCAGGATCTTTTGTTTTCTATCACCGTGACACTCACAGAAATAGGATACCTGATGATTGAAGGATAATGAAACAGAAACATTCACAAGCAGTACTAATATTAAGCAAAGCAAGTGGCACTACACACTGCTACTAGACCACACCTACCTAGTGGTACTAATATAAGAGCAAGCAAGGTTAGAGAAAAGAGGATGAGAGACTTATGCTCGACAGTGGAACAAAACTGCTTCAAGATGGGAGACTGGCGCACACTTGCACTAATTATCATTCCTTCAATGGATGGCTTGACTAGAGTAAAGAACCTGGGACTAGACTCGACTGCACACTTCAGGAAAGAAGAAAGGAGGCTAAACTGCTGTGGAAGGACTCAATATAATTATGCTTGATTGCTGGCCTGAGGCTCACTAGCTAACCACATCACTTTCTCCACCTTCAAAGTGCATGAGCTGCAAGAGTGCCATGCGTATAGTCCATTTGCAGCATGCATTATTTAGCTTTTTGTGGTATGCGTTGTTTAATGTTCTACATAACCCAACTGGCCAGTTAAAAAAGAGTCCGTATATAACATATTAAACACACAGAACTGTCTTGAGCTGTTAAACATTCAGATGGCACAGAGTCATGCTGGGAAGAAACTTAAAAGTTACACACTGTCTTTCAAAGTAGAAGTTGAGGAGTGGTCCAGTCACAAGTGATGCAGAACGTGACGTTTACTGCTAAAATAGTTTGTAGTGGACAGGAAAAGAGTGAGAGAGAGGAATGAAAAATATGATGCTTTGCTTGAGGCCAGTGTAGGCAGTGGGAAGAAGAAGAGGAAACTGCATGGTGGAGCACCTATTTTTAGCCAACAGGTTGACTCAGAGGTCTTCCACTACCTAGAGCACTCTGAAGTTAGGGTAGTTTGTAACATGGATCTCCTCGAGAAGACCTTATATAATGCTGAGAGAATAGGTATCCATAGCTTCCTTGCAACTTCCATGTGGCTGCCTGGCTCTAAGAAGCAATGGAATGTACATTATAGGTGGCATGCGAACACATCTCCAAAAGTTGCCAAAAGAATAAAAGCTGCAGCTCACCCTTTACCATGAACAATTTCAGAGAGAGCTTATGGCTACAGAGATTTCAAACATGGATCAAACAATGTGCAGATAAGCTTTGATTCAGCACCCACATGTACTTCCACAAACAATTGTCGTGGACGGCGAACTGTTCGAATTACTATACCATTGGTGCTGAAAAGAAGGTTTCATATAATAGCTTTGTGTGCAACAGGGAATGCAACCAAACTCCCTGCTCTTGATATCTTCAAGGAGCAAAAAGGAACATCAGGCTCACACATCACAGCACAACTTCATGTGCCTGATAATCTTGAAGTCACTGCCACAGAAAATGGATGGATGACTTTCTCTAAAGTGCATAGCTGGCTACATAATGTGTGAGGCGAGCCTCTAGAAATGACTCCATCCTTTGTGTGTGAGCTCAAACAGCATACAGGGCTCAAAGGAGAATGATATCAGGAAAGTGTTCCAAAGGAGATTGATGAGGAGAACAACGACAAAGATCCTCTTGCAAATCTTCAGGTGAAGAGGCTGATGAAATGGAGGGCCTGGGAAAACTGATGCTGAGGATGGTGAGTAGCTACGAACAATCAACACTAAGAATACAATAGCTCTATTACTTCAGGCAAGTTAAGTTTTTATGCACATCTCAGCCATGGCCTAGATCCAATCAAGTTCAAAGTTTACTGTGCTTTATATGGAGTACTCCACCAATCTCTCTGCTTGCTGGCAGGCAAGGTTGCTAGAGCAAGTGCACACCTGTCAGAATTTTAATTTAAGTGCCAATGAGCATTGTCTGCATATTCTACAGTGTGTGTGTGTGTATATAAATATATATTGTGTGTGTATGTGTGTGCAGACGGTGTACCTGTAGTTGCTGCTGCTGGTGTGCCAATTTTCCTTCTGGGGCTGTTGTGTGGAGTGGCTGCAGGAGTGGGTGCAGTCATTGTCTACATCAAGTGCAGCAGGGCCCCACCCCCAAGCCAGCCCCCATCTCCTGCTCCTCTCTATGAGGACATAGAGCTACCTACTACTACTAAACATGAAGTGGACCTTCAACATAATGTAGCTTATGGACATGTCCATTAATTAAGAGTTGTTAATACTACCTCATGTTAGTACTTGTTAGTTCTTTTATTCTTATAAATATATATACATATAATTATATACATAGACAGTATATTCCTGATGAAGGCTAGAGCATCTAGTGGAAACATCGAGAGAAGACAACTTCAAGTTGATTATTGAGAAGGTTACTGTAGTATATATATATATACACTTATATTTATATACATGTTATAAGCAGTAGCTTTTTAGTAATTTTAACTATTACATATGGTCCATCTCATTTTAAATTTAATAGGTGGACCTAAAGGTCAAGCAAATCGGCTGTATTCAATCTTGCACCTACAGTCAGGGGTTTTGCCTTTTTCACAATTTTGTCCAAGAGCTCAGGAATAAGTGGCTTTGTCAATGGGTCTAGATCATGTGCTACAAGCTTATTCTTGCAGCATCTCATTCTGCTGAATCCACACCTTTTCAAGTTGCAAATATTACCATCATACTAGAATTCCACTTTTGGCAGGTACCTTCATAAAGGCTAGAAGTCCAGAGCGTTTCCATTGAGTAACAAATTTGAGGTTTTCAACCAGCTTACTAATACATATGTTCCCAAAGTCCATTTACAAGCTCCAATTCCAATTCTAATTGATTTCTCAAATATCTAAATACTATATATAAGAAATTAATGACACACAACAGCTAGTGATGAATCATTCAATTATGACCACTAGTTCATTACCAGGTCATTCTGTTTGGGAGCACCTGCAGAATCATAATAGTAACCAAGTTTACTCTGTACTCTGCCCTCCATATCATATGATGATGGGATGCACTGTAATCTCCATGTCCTAGAGGCAGATTCAGTGATGTGTGCATTTATGAAAGTTAGCATGTCCAAGTATACACCTGCCAAGCTTGTGTAAGAGTACAAACACTTCCACAAATAACATTTAATAGGTGCACCTTTGCCGAGCAAATGTGCCATGTTTGAGGTTCTTTCCCATTCCTCACTTGAGATGATGATTTTGGAATCACAAGTCAAGAAATCATTTCACTCATTAGTTGAATTAACATAATTAGCTTATAGGACTAAACCACACAGCAAGTTTAAGGTATTCATGAGAATCACATAATAATGGAGTCACTGTGGACATAGTTAGCTACCTCATGAGCATTTGAGACTGACATTTGGTGTATGTAACAGAACTTTGGTATATATATATACCTATAGTCCAAGTAAGCTAGGGGTAGTGCTAGTTTAATATACTAATATAAATAATCATACTATAAAGCATGTAGAAGTTATGGAATTCTAAAGTGGGGATGCTCTATTCTTATATATTTTTACCTATATTACAGTAGGCCTTAATTTTAACAATACAACTGCTGAGGTGGCTAGGAAAATAAAACAGCAATACCACAAGTGAGGTCTGCTACAAAATATAGCTACACATGTTAGAACATCCAGGTAAGAGTTATGTATTTCCATGTGCCACATAAAGAATCTCATCATGTAGCACTAGAGATATACTTCTATTTATTATAATATTGGTCTTCATTATATTGAGGGTCCTTTAAATGTTTGTTGTCTGCATTGGTAAGTTCATGAATTTCAGTTTGACAAGTTTTTAAATATAACATTTGTCTTGTTCCTATTTACTAGCTTATAGTCAAGCAGCCACCTTGCTCAGTATAATACCAGAACTAACCATTGTTATTATGTATTACTCAAGTAGACACACATGCCTGTGTATTCACGTACTGCAGATACATCATAAGTAGTTATCTGGTTTTGTTAGTCTGTGCTGATAACTATCATCACAACAATTATCTTATGAGGAGATACACGTGCATTAAAGTGTATAGTTACCGTGCTTCCTTGAATGCTATTCACCCTCCCTAATGTTCACCCCAATAACACTCACACTCGAATAATGTTTGCCCTATTGTGAACACGCATGTGTAGTAAAAATTATAATTCGAAGCTGAAAGTAAAAAATGTAAAGCGGATGGCAGCGAAGATGGAGATATTCACTGCCTAAAGCAAGGAGAGGTGGTCACTGAAGCCGAACCACAAATTGCTTAGCTCAATTCCAAGCTGAAAAGTCGAGAATGATAGGATTTCTTGGATCTCAACGATGACAAAGAAGAACTAGAAACTAGTGAAATACTAAATACTGAAGACTGGTAAACTTTATTTCCAACTTGTTCAGGCCCTAGCCTATTATCTCTCACTCAGGAAATAAACGAGAGGAAGAAGGAAGCAGTTGCAGAAGAGGAAAAGGGAAGAAGGAGCAACAGAAGAAAGGCAAGCACAAGGTGCAGGCCAACACCCAGCACAGGATTACAGAGCAGTTCTCACATTCTACTAGTTTTACTTCCACTGACAGTGACAATACTTCCAATACCAATTGAAGAAAACAGAGCAAGTGAAGAACCTGAACCAAGCAGTATCGTTCCAAGCATCATTCACAGCTCCCGGCTCAATCCCTAGAGAACATTGATGATGATGATGGTCTTCTCTGTGGGATTTGTCACTGCACTGAACCTGATGGTTTGGCATCTGGAGGAGTGTTCTGGATCGAATATGACGAGGGTGGTGTGTGGGTGCACAATTATTGTGTCGTCCATAAAAATGATGTAACTAGGAAATATGTGTGTGAGGATTGTCTTCACTCACTGTGAAGGATTCACTTCAAAATATATTTTGATTTCATATTTGTGTGTGTGTGTATGTGTGTGTGTGTGTGTGTGTGTGTGTGTGTGTGTGTGTGTTTGTGTGTGTGTGGAAGCAAGCCTTTCAGGTTCAGGTGTAAGCATTTTTGTTGACTGTAAAAGTATGAATGCCTATCTCACCTTATTATTGTCACCCGATCAGGGTATGGTGATAATTGGTAGCATATATATATTCCATTAGCACCACTTGAACCATTGTGAAGTTTTTACTTCATGCTGAAAAAGTTTAAGTGGATGCAATGAATGGGTGGTGCCTGCTGAAGGGTGGGGCTGTCCCCTTCATGGCTGCATTATAATCATTCACTGCTATATAGTAGCTCTAGGGCTGGTGAGCAGCTGTATGGACATAATGTGGCGACAATAGGCAAGTTTACGCTAGTAGGTTTTCTAATGAATATCATAATTAACAACCTAGCTATAGTTCTTGTCACCCTGTGATATCGACGCCATCATTATCACTTAAACCCTCTGGTCAGGACAAATCCACAACAATCTACAATTTTCCTCTTTCTAATCTGGAGTTGAGTATAATTCATGGGGATCCAGACCTATAACCTGTCATCTGAACACTCTGTAGCCTGATTACTGCCAGAGTGGATACCATTGGCCATGCATGCTCTAAATTGCTGGTCCAGGTTATCCTTCAGTGAGTGGGTTTACCAACTCATCCACCTTTGACCTCATGAGGTAGCAGCTGTCCATAGACAAGTCACTTGTGTAGATAAGGCCTGGCCACTTGCAGGTTATTTCCTCAGGGGTCCCTGATCACTGTTGCCACTTTCTTCAGCATGCTACCTACATCCTACATAACCCACCAAGCAAGAACACAAATTGGAATCCATTTACCATTCATATCAAAGATCATGTCTAGACAGTGATAAATTATCTCCATATATCACACTAGCTCTCAGGGTAAGTCTGATTACTTCCAACTTAGTTGTGAGCTCCGATCTGGCCTGCTGAACTTTGGCCTGTCCATGTGGGAATTTAACTCTTTGACTGCGGTGGACATATATATATGTCGGACAAAAATTGCACTCATACCGGTGGACATATATATATGTCCGTAAAGGACTAATGGTTTTTGACTCGCAGTAAGGTGCTGCTTATCGGTACAGCCACTCACGAAGCATCTGCTTATTGTCTGCTTATTGGTACAGCTGCTCACAGTGTTTAATTCACTTGTACTGACCTGGAATTATCAACTATCTTTGGACAAAGCGTGCTTATGTAAGGTGGTTATGTACCTTCACTCTAGATGCTTGATAGAGTATTATGCTGAATACAAGTGATGGATAGATAATTATTATAATAGAGCTGAAGTGCTGTGTATGTTAAAAAGAGTTGACAGTGATGATGATTTTGGTGGATATATTGATGAGAATTATTGTGAAGGTGTGGAGGATGGTAAAGAGGGTTTGAGGATGGTGAAGATGTTGTGGATAGTGTAAAGATGAAGGTGGTATGGACTTGATATATAGCTCAAAAGATAGGTCTCTATGTGTGCTCTCTTTTGATACTAAAATATGTTTCATAGGTATAACTATAGGCAAGTTACTAGACTCTAAAGCGGAGCGACCTCAAAAGCTAGAATGCCTCAACCTCTGCCAAGATAACTCCAGATTGCTAAGTGCCAAAAAAATAAAAATGGTACGAGTGGCTAGAGGAAGCCCGCCTTTTTGATTAGGCGTTAAAAATTTATTACCTGGTCAAGCGCGCGGGTAGAAAATTGAAGGCGTTGTAAAAGCAACACCTTCAATTTTCCACCCACACGCTTGACCAGGTAATAAATTTTTAACGCCTAATCAAAAAGGTGTTCCTCTAGCCACTCGCACCAATTTCAATTTTTTTGCACTTAGCAATCTGGAGTTATTCTGGATGGGGACTTTGGGATGCAGGTTTTTGAGGTCCCTCCTCTTTAGGCTCTAGTAACTTGCCTATAGTTATCCTATGAAACATATTTTAGTATCAAAAGAGAGCACACAGAGAGACCTATCTTTTGAGCTATATATCAAGTCCATACAATGAAGTTTGCAGAATCTACGGAGCTCTAAAGTTGTAAACACAAGTTAAAAAGGGGGGGGGGGGGGGGGGGGAGAATGCAGCTGTCTCCCCTGTCAGTGCAAACCCAAACTTCAATGTTTACATTGCCATAACTTTTTTTGGTCAAAAATGTTTACTCCTTGCCTCCCGCCCACAATAACTCATTCGAATAATTTTTTTATGTCTAACATTTTATACCATTATGTAGCTCTGTCTTTACTCTACAAATTGAATGGTTTCAAAAAAAATTCATTGCCTCTTTTGTGAAGTTATTGATGATCTAATGATGATCTAAGTTAAAATTTTACATTTGTACTCGCCATAACTAGTGGATTTTTTTAAAAAAGATTCTAAACCATTCAATTTGTAGCACTATGCATGCTCTAGCCACTGAAGCAATTACAAGCCAATACAAAATACTAGTAAGGGTGGGGAGTGGGCGGCATCTTCTTCAATGGTGTTTGCTTCTTTGAGTTACTTTGAAGGAGGACAAAAAGAAAGTATATGATATGCATATCATTTGAAAGCATGACAAGTGGGCTATCTTTTGATAGCAAAATTATGTTCATAGGAGTAGAAACAAAAAAGTTATGATCAGTTGTATTTGAGGTTAACTTCTTTTTTTTAAGTACCCCTAGCACCCCCTTAAGACATGCCACTGGTGGGTTGGGCCCACATAGCCCCTTCACACATGTTGTAATGACACCTGAGGAATGTACAGCTACACAGCAGCTAGTTGAAGTCAGCTCTCTGTTAGCTCTAATCCTGGCTGAATGGTTGTCCCCTGACCCTGGCTGCTGCACAAGACTGCTACAAGCATCAACCTGCACCACCCTCAACACATGGACCAAACTCCCATGCATGTGGACACAATCTATTGTCCTAGGTTAACTCTACCAGCTGACCTCATTGATGACTGAGAGGAGCTATTGCGCAAGGCTAAATGAGCTTGTGCATGCCTGCCTGGTCGAGTTTGGGATTAATGCCCTAGAATTGCACTTACAGTGCTGCCAAAGTGAGTTTTAGCTGAGGTAGTAAGCTGAGGTAGTAAACTTTGTTTTTTTTGTCTGCCATATTTAAATGGGGGGGGGGGGGGGGCAAAGTAATTATAAGGAAATTATGATTATTGTTATTATTATTGTCATTACTATTGCATTATTATTGTCATATTAATATTGTCACACTAATATTGTCATTATTATTATTATTATTATGGTCGTTATTATTGTCGTTATTATTCTCATCATTATTATTCTCGTCATTATTATTTTATTTTCATTATTATTGTCATTATTATTGTCATTATTATTGTCGCTATTATTGTCACTATTATTGTCACTATTATTGTCATTGTTATTATTATTATTATTATTATTATTATTATTAACATTATTATTATTATTATTATTATTATTATTACAGTATTATTATTATTATTATTATTATTATTATTATTATTATTATTATTATTATTATTATTATTATTATTATTATTATTATTATTATTATTATTATTATTATTATTATTATTATTATTATTATTATTATTATTATTATTATTATTATTATTATTATTATTATTATTATTATTATTATTATTACTATGCTACTACATTATTATTATTATTATTATTATTATTATTACTATTATTATTATTATTATTATTATTATTATTATTATTATAATAGTATTATTATTATTATTATTATTTTATTATTATTATTATTATTATTATTATTATTATTATTATTATTATTATTATTATTATTATTATTATTATTATTATTATTATTATTATTATTATTATTATTATTATTATTATTATTATTATTATTACTATATAGTATTATTATCACTTTACAGTACATATATATAATTATAGAAACATGAGTGGTGACCATGATTAGGGAGAAAGAGTACTGATTGTCTACAAGTCAAAATCAAGTAATAGCCAGATTTAATCTCTGATACTCTCTTAGGTACAGTCATCCTAAGGGATGCAGTAAATGTGAATATTTAGAGATGAGTATAAAATTATAAAACTTTTACACATTTATGAAAGTAAATATATTTCTTAGATGGCCATGGTGGAGGTATTGGCTCTTTTGAAACCATTACAGGTGTTCTTTTAGAAGAACGAGCTGGTTCAGCTGGAACGATCCTACACACATATTATATAGGAAAGGTACGGAATCTCAAAAGAATACAGTATAGATATAAACATGATAGCCATGGTTATAGCAGCCGACACGTCCATCTCTTAGCCTCATGCTTCTGTTGAGATTTAAAAAATTGTGCGGGTCATTTTACTAAACATCTTTTTGCAGATTAAGGGATGAAGATTAGGCATAGTTATTCTCATGACAAATTTAGAAGTTGTATTTGCCAATCAATAGTAATGTTTTTCATTACTGTTTAGATTATTTAAGTGTCATCTAAGTGTTTTGATGGGTATGTGGGAATCTTCATGTCCCTTTTCTTTCTTTGTCAATACAATACAGGCTTGTTTTTGTACAGAGAACTTTTGTCTTCTAAATAAATAATAATGTACTCCATGTACATCAATGTTTAGCCTTCACCTCAAATATCGGTTGGGTAGACACTTCCTACTGTATTCCAATCATTATATAAATGTATAAAGCACTAAACAAGTGCATATCTCTTTCAAAGGTCACCTGCAGCTTCTTCATGTTGCATATCAAACAGCATGTAAAAGAATTTCCCTGCGGGCTTGTCCAAGTATTCTCTCTTCAGAGTGCTCTATTCATCGACGAAACCACTCCTCCTTATGGACTTTCCCAGTGGTGGTGGTGGGTCCACTTTCTCCATAACCATCTTCTTTTTCCACTCAGGTAGCTCTACATTCAACATGTGTCTCTCTGTCTCCAGTCATAGTAGACTCCAACTCACTGCTGGTGACATCAAAATATTGTAGGTAAAGGATCCATTACCTACAATATTTTGTAGACTTCAACTCACTGCTGGCTATAGTATCGTGTCAAAATATTGTAGGTAAAGGATCATCACACTGAGTGTGGCCAGGAGTGTCACATGTAGGGGGAGTGTGTGTGGTGGGGATAGGTACATGATATAGGGAGAGTGTAATGAGTTAAAGGTAGATTAAGCTAGCGAAACCACGTGCTTCTAATCAAGTCAATTGAGATTTGTTCATGATATATAAATTATATTGTTAGATTCTCTAACCACAAGAGACCTAAATAAACCTTGGTAATTGTCTGCCACCCGAATCTCCCTAATTCTTCTAGCTAATCCCCAAGCTTGACATAAGAGTTTTAGATCTTAACCGCTTCACCGTCATAAGCGCATAGAAGCGCGAGATTGAGTGACCGTCGCGTTAATAATTATTAAAAATCAACCGTTGACTCTACATATTCAAAACTTACCGGAAATGTGCACGATGGACTGTTCTATTTCACCAAAACATTTAAGAACCGTAGCACGTAGGTAACTATGACGTCAAACAATTTTGAATTCAAGAAAAATAATGGCTGAAAGATTTGATCGTGCTCGCGTGTTAGAGCTCTTGTTTGATGGCGGTTTCGACCTCTCTGACTATGATAGAGATGAAGATGATGAAGGTCAAGTGTCTTCCTTCCTTGGTGATGAGGTATTAGACCCTAAGGAGTTGGCATCTTTTTGTCCAGAGCTTTAACTTCAAGTCCTCATTATGTTGGACCAAACACTTCAAGTGCCAGTGCTTCTGATGGAGCTTTTATAACTCCTGATGAAGAGTATGAGTTGCTTGGTAAGTATGAGTAGATATCTATAGAATGGAATATAATATTTGAGCTATCAAACAGTGAGACATAATAAGCCAGAAATATCTATCACTAGGTTATAAAGTTCCTAGTTATAAAGTTCACTAGGTTATAAAGTTCATAATAATAATCTTTTATATAGGTTTAGCCACTGATCTTGAATCTGCTGAACCTCTGAGTGATCCTGCAAACTCTCCTCCGAGTGGTCCTGCAAACTCGCACCCAAGTGCTCCTACAATCTCTCCTATACTATCTTCTCCTTCATTTGATATAGTTCCATCTTCTGACTCAGAAGTATCACTGTTACCTTGTGATCGCTGAGACAGGGGGCGTGTTGGATGCCGAGGCCGAGGAAAAGGCCAAGGAAGAGGAAAAGGCCAAGGAAGAGGAAAAGGCCAAGGAAGAGGAAAAAGCCAAGGAAGAGGAAAAAGCCAAGGAAGAGGTAAAGGCCAAGGAAGAGGAAAAGGCCAAGGAAGATGAAAAGGAAGAGGAAAAGGCTAAGGAAGAAGTGGAGGCCAGAGGTAAGAGGCACGAGACCTTTTGTCACTGCTCTGCTCTCTTTGTGGTGTTAGCCTTTGTACTGTGCGTGGAAGGACATGCTTCAGGGAATTCCACACACTCTCTGACTACTCGCACTAGCTTCCTTTTCTCTTCGAGATTTTCTTTGTATTGCATATGTTAGGCATGTACATGTATACTTCTTTTCTTTATCATTTATGCATGCAGACATGTGTAGTACACGTATGTTTTCTTGATGAGTCTTTCCTTTATTGTGCATTTCTGCAACATCTTGAACTTTTCAACTTTCAATACAGCCAGACCTTCCTCGTGGTGCTTGACAACAGTCAATACTCTTATAGACTGACAAACATGCTATATCCTGCAAAATATAAAAATTAGGGCATTCAATATTCATAAATTATGCCAAAAAATGTACATTTTTCAGATTATATGCTGTTTGCATTTCGATAAGCGACCATATTTTAGTATTTGATCTGAAAAACCATAAAATATACTTGTAATAGTCAATAAACGCAGTGATAAAAAGTATTCGAATCAAAAAATGGTTTGTGGTTTGGTTGCTAGGCAACATATTTATCACCAAGTTGATCAGTAACTCTTTATCAATCATGTGATATGTGGTTGCCGTGGACTTTTCTGAACCAATGATCAGACACAAAAATTAAAGTAAAAATAGGTCAAAATCTCAAAATGAAGTCGACGGTGAAAGGGTTAAGTAGCTTATATTAAAACAACAGTCGAGTAGCAGAATATGAAGATAGGATGAGACTGCCCAAGCCTGTTTATGGCATCCATTAGCAAGAAAATACATGCTGCAGTATAACAAGCAATGCCCATGAGCAGACATTATCAATTTCTCATAGGTACGGACTGTCAAGTGGTCTAGCTAGAGGGATGGCGAAAGTTGAACACCAGCATTACTCATCCAATGTGAACCATAATGTTATTCTTCCAACCACTTTTATGGCTATCTATCTTGCTGTACTTAAAAAGTAAAGAAATAAATTCCATTTTACTATGATGCCCTTTGGATTGAGGAATGCCCCAGAGGATGATGGACACATTCCTAGACAACATCCAAGATTTTAGTGGTGCATGTATGGATGATATTATCAAAATTTACTTAGTCAGACCTGGGAAGACCCATGGCAAAAACAGACTAATGAAGGTGGACTAACGGCCAAGCCGGCAAAATGCCAGTGGGGGTCAGCATCCCTTACCTATCTCAGACACACCGTGGGAAGATGCAAGATGTCTACACCAGACCATAGGGTGGAAGCGCTGAGAAACATGCCTATAACCAAAAAGAATTTACAATCCTTCCTGGGTACCATAGAGTACTATAGGAAATTTATCCCTAATTACGCCCACAAGTCCATAGAACTCACCAATATGACGCAGAAGAGCGCCTAATGTTTTATATTGGTCTACTGCTATGAATGATGAATTCTATATCTATGCCATACCCTTTCCCGAGTGTTCTCCCTTACCATCCCCACTCCCACAGACACATTTAGCCTATAGACAGATGCATCCATTAAGGGGATGCTGGTGTTCTGAGTGTGGTGAGGGAAGATGAAGAATTACCAGTGGGGTTCTACTCCAGGAAGCTGCATCAAGCTGCATCCTGCAGAGATGACCCCACGGAGATAAAATGTTTGGCCATCATACAAAGCATCCAGCACTTTGGTGTTTACCTGATGGGGAAGCCCTTCACTGTTGAAACTGACCACAAGGCTTTAACACATCTCCAATCTTCAACTCACCTCAATGGCAGATTAATGCAGTGGTCATTACTTCTCCAACCCTATAACTTCACCATGCTCTATCGCCCTGGCCCGAAGAATGGTAACGCTGATAGACTCTCTCGTCAGGCTTGGGATGGAGAGCAGGAAGAAAAAACGAACGGAAACAACCTTTTCAAGGAGGGGGTGATATCAGGCCTCAGCCTCGACTGGCTGCAGAGCAGCCCTGCAATTATCAAACTATAAATAGAATTTATAAATAGAGCGAGAATTCATGAACTCAGACTATAAACACATAGGACAATCAGAACTCATGACCTCAGACTATCAACACATAGGACAATCATGGTATCATCTCACACTCTTAGATAGGACATACAGTAATTCTACTACTCTCACACTGTTATCAACACCATAAGCTGTGAAAGCCTAGCTGCAAGGGTATTTAAACCCCTCTGCGGTCCAGGCTTGGGCAGTCTCATCCTTTTCATATTCTGCTACTCAACTGTTGTTTTAATATAAGATCTAAAACTTTTTTGGTCAAGCTTAGAGTTTAGCTAGAAGAAGTTAGGGAGCTCTGGTGGCAGCAAATTATAAGGTTGGTAGCTGTTAGGTCTCTTGTGGTTGGAGACTCTAACAATATAATTTATATATCATGAACAAATCTCAATTGACTTGATTAGAAGCACGTGACTTCGCTAGCTTAATCTACCTTTAACTCATTACACTCTCCCTATATAATATACCTATCCCCACCACACACACTCCCCCTACATGTGACACTCATGGCCACACTCAGTGTGATGATCCTTTACCTACAATATTTTGACACAATACTATAGCCAGCAGTGAGTTGGAGTCTACAATGACTGGAGAAAGAGAGACACATGCTGAATGTAGAGCTACCTGAGTGGAAAAAGAAGATGGTCATGGAGAAAGTGGACCTACCACAATCACTGAGAAAGTACATGTAAGGAGGAGTGGTTTGGTTGATGAATAGAAATAAAATTCGAACTAATTTAGTCGAAAGTTGAAAACTTCACTGCTCTCTTGTAAATCTTGCCATTTCAGCAACTCTGATAAGCTGTTTTTCTAATAGGCTAGGGCTTGAAGCAGCCATGCTAGCAAACTGTTTGCATTGGATGAGATCTAGGACTTGGCTAGTGTAGTTTTGATGATAATATGTTACAATGTAATAGTATATGTGTGCTGTGGTTGTTAACATGAAAAATGCATGTGTGCAAGTATTTCCTAAATAGTCAACATTCACAATATTTCTGCGGACGTTAATTTTCAGTTAGTCAGGACTTTAACATTATAAAACACAACACAGCCTGTATCTATCTCAATGTAAAAGTACACCTTTCTGAGTTTACAGCTTCAAAACCTTGGCCATGCATAGAGGGAGGACAGATACATTGACAGAGAGACACACAGAGTTCCTTTTTGGTAATTGTCAGTGGGGAGTTTTGTCAGGACCCACTGGACCGACATGAGAGAGAGACCTATAGAGAGAGACCGAGAAGAGCCAAGACAAAGAGGATTTACACATACCGTATAAACCACGTGCGTGTTTCAGTACATATTCACCTGTTCCCTTTATTCATAACAATGCCATCATAATCCTTACTGTAAGCTTAGGTGGACTGATCCAATTGGTCATATATTACAGCATCACATGTGATATGGTAAAGGCAGAACCAAAGGGGGACAGACTATTTAAAGCCACCCCCTGAGTAGTGATGCAGATATCCTATTTTCTTGACATAAGATAAGTTGTTGAATCTCTAACCGAGTCTTGGGTAGACTAACCACTACCTTGTCTTGAGGATATCTCTGGTGGCAGCTTATTAACTGGTGGATCGGAGACCTAATGCAGTCCCGACCCCGACACATGGTGGCAGCGGTAAACTACATCTTCTAGCCATCGAATTATTGCATAGCTACTGAACTACTTCATTGGTTACAGTTATTCCTCCTTCTGAGCTAACCATCAGATAAGAGGATGACTCAACCTTCCCAAACCCGACAGTCCCAAATAACGGACCTCCTAACCCAGCTGGTTCTCTCCCAGACGGAAACAGCCAACAGGAGTTTGCAGACAGAGGAAAGACTGATCCAACTACAGGAGTTCCACATAGCTAAGGAACAGAAACAGCAGGAACTAATGGTCGAAGTCGAAAAGGAGAGAAGGAAACTAGAGTGGGAGCGACAAAAATGGGAGGATGAACGATTTGAAAAACAAATGGAGTGGGAGGATAGGAGACTAGAGACAGCTAAGCGGAGTAGACTTGCTGACAGGATGACTCCCTGGACAGACATGGAGCATCCTACAGCATATCTGAGCAGGTTTGAGCATGTAATGCAAGATGCTGGAATTAGTGTAGAGCAGTGGCCCAGTAGGTTAATACCCTTGTTGGCTGGGAAGGCTCTAGATGCTTATACCCATAATGTACCCAGACGAGCAGCAGCTACCTACTCCTCCCTCAAAGAAGAACTCCTCAAAGCGATGGGGATGTCTATAGAGAGATGCCAGAGAGAATTCTGGACTCTCAAAAAAAAGTACACAGATACGTGGCAGCAGACGGCACGCCTGGTGGAAACTATGGTAGACCGTATGACAGATAATTGCACCACGGTGCAAGAGGTAAAGAATATGATTTCAATGTCTAAACTTCTTTCTCTATTTCACCCAGAGGATGCAGATTTTGTCCGTCTCCGGAAACCAATCTCAATATTGGATGCAGCCAACATTGTCGATGAGCGGAATGCGGTAAAACGCGAACGCTCGAACTACACCAGACCTAGCCAGAGCTGGCAGCAGCAGAACTACAGGGGGAAATCGGACAGGAAAGGAGAGCAGCAAACTGAACACCACAACAGATCCCCACCTTCAGCAGTAACTCCACCATCACCACGCAAGGATCCCTGGGTCCCAACATGCTACAGCTGTGGGAAGAAGGGCCACAAGAAACCGGATTGTCCAGCTAATGTGGCGTTAATCCTAACTAAAGAGGGTAGGTCCAATGTGTACATTAGAGGGAAAGTGAGAGATGAGCCTTGTGTCATGAAGTACGATACTGGGGCAGAGATCACTCTTGTGAGAGAGGATATGGTTCTCCCACATGAGTATACCGGTGACTATAAGCTCCTGGTAGTGGCAGATCAGAGAGTTATCTCTAGGCCCCTAGCTCGGGTTTGGATTACTGTAGGGCAGTATCAGATGAAACGATTGGTAGCAGTTTTGGAAGGAGGTCCTGATAGAGTACTGTTAGGTGCTGACCTCAATTTATTCCACTATATTGCCAAGCTCCATAAAGAGCAGCAGGAAGAACATTCCTGCCAGGTTTTGTTGACAAGTGCAGAGAATAAACAAAACAAGGAAAGTGACGAGCAAGATGAGAGATCTGACCTTATGTCAGGTGCAGACCCAACCCCCTTGAGTAACATTTTTGAATTTGACGATGATCTATTCTCTAATGACCCTGTACCGAAGGTAGTACAGAGTATCCCTGATGGGCCAGGTGACCTTTTACCACTGCCAGTCCCGACCACGACACAAGCTCACAGGAAGAGACACGATGACGTGAAAGCCAAGGTACGCACATTCAAGGAAGGAGACATGGTGCTGATCAGAGTACCGGACCTCTGTGGGAAGCTTGAGGATGTCTTGGACGGTCCATACGAAGTCACCAGATGCATCTCAGATGTCACTCTAGAAGTAGCTCTGCCATCCAGATGGAACAGAAAACAGGTTGTTCACATCAACAGGATTAAGTCCTGGATCGCTCCAGAGGCCGCAGTTTTACGGGTGACTGTGGCCCAAGAGGAGGAGGAGCATGGAGATGAAAAGGAAGTGACCCAGAAGCTAGGAGCAGAGTTGACTGAGGACCCCAGAGCTCTCACATTCCTACACACAGCCAAACACCTGAGCCCCCGCCTCACTAGATGTTGCCTCCGTCTACAACACTATGACTTCGAGATACGGTACTGGCCTGGGAGTAAGAACACTAATGCAGATGCCCTATCTAGGCAAGACTGGGTGGCTGTGGAGGACCACTGCAATCTCGCGAGGGGGAGATGTCAGGACCCACTGGACCGACATGAGAGAGAGACCTATAGAGAGAGACCGAGAAGAGCCAAGACAAAGAGGATTTACACATACCGTATAAACCACGTGCGTGTTTCAGTACATATTCACCTGTTCCCTTTATTCATAACAATGCCATCATAATCCTTACTGTAAGCTTAGGTGGACTGATCCAATTGGTCATATATTACAGCATCACATGTGATATGGTAAAGGCAGAACCAAAGGGGGACAGACTATTTAAAGCCACCCCCTGAGTAGTGATGCAGATATCCTATTTTCTTGACATAAGATAAGTTGTTGAATCTCTAACCGAGTCTTGGGTAGACTAACCACTACCTTGTCTTGAGGATATCTCTGGTGGCAGCTTATTAACTGGTGGATCGGAGACCTAATGCAGTCCCGACCCCGACACATGGTGGCAGCGGTAAACTACATCTTCTAGCCATCGAATTATTGCATAGCTACTGAACTACTTCATTGGTTACAGTTATTCCTCCTTCTGAGCTAACCATCAGATAAGAGGATGACTCAACCTTCCCAAACCCGACAGTCCCAAATAACGGACCTCCTAACCCAGCTGGTTCTCTCCCAGACGGAAACAGCCAACAGGAGTTTGCAGACAGAGGAAAGACTGATCCAACTACAGGAGTCCCACATAGCTAAGGAACAGAAACAGCAGGAACTAATGGTCGAAGTCGAAAAGGAGAGAAGGAAACTAGAGTGGGAGCGACAAAAATGGGAGGATGAACGATTTGAAAAACAAATGGAGTGGGAGGATAGGAGACAAGAGACAGCTAAGCGGAGTAGACTTGCTGACAGGATGACTCCCTGGACAGACATGGAGCATCCTGCAGCATATCTGAGCAGGTTTGAGCATGTAATGCAGGATGCTGGAATTAGTGTAGAGCAGTGGCCCAGTAGGTTAATACCCTTGTTGGCTGGGAAGGCTCTAGATGCTTATACCCATAATGTACCCAGACGAGCAGCAGCTACCTACTCCTCCCTCAAAGAAGAACTCCTCAAAGCGATGGGGATGTCTATAGAGAGATGCCAGAGAGAATTCTGGACTCTCAAAAAAAAGTACACAGATACGTGGCAGCAGACGGCACGCCTGGTGGAAACTATGGTAGACCGTATGACAGATAATTGCACCACGGTGCAAGAGGTAAAGAATATGATTTCAATGTCTAAACTTCTTTCTCTATTTCACCCAGAGGATGCAGATTTTGTCCGTCTCCGGAAACCAATCTCAATATTGGATGCAGCCAACATTGTCGATGAGCGGAATGCGGTAAAACGCGAACGCTCGAACTACACCAGACCTAGCCAGAGCTGGCAGCAGCAGAACTACAGGGGGAAATCGGACAGGAAAGGAGAGCAGCAAACTGAACACCACAACAGATCCCCACCTTCAGCAGTAACTCCACCATCACCACGCAAGGATCCCTGGGTCCCAACATGCTACAGCTGTGGGAAGAAGGGCCACAAGAAACCGGATTGTCCAGCTAATGTGGCGTTAATCCTAACTAAAGAGGGTAGGTCCAATGTGTACATTAGAGGGAAAGTGAGAGATGAGCCTTGTGTCATGAAGTACGATACTGGGGCAGAGATCACTCTTGTGAGAGAGGATATGGTTCTCCCACATGAGTATACCGGTGACTATAAGCTCCTGGTAGTGGCAGATCAGAGAGTTATCTCTAGGCCCCTAGCTCGGGTTTGGATTACTGTAGGGCAGTATCAGATGAAACGATTGGTAGCAGTTTTGGAAGGAGGTCCTGATAGAGTACTGTTAGGTGCTGACCTCAATTTATTCCACTATATTGCCAAGCTCCATAAAGAGCAGCAGGAAGAACATTCCTGCCAGGTTTTGTTGACAAGTGCAGAGAATAAACAAAACAAGGAAAGTGACGAGCAAGATGAGAGATCTGACCTTATGTCAGGTGCAGACCCAACCCCCTTGAGTAACATTTTTGAATTTGACGATGATCTATTCTCTAATGACCCTGTACCGAAGGTAGTACAGAGTATCCCTGACGGGCCAGGTGACCTTTTACCACTGCCAGTCCCGACCACGACACAAGCTCACAGGAAGAGACACGATGACGTGAAAGCCAAGGTACGCACATTCAAGGAAGGAGACATGGTGCTGATCAGAGTACCGGACCTCTGTGGGAAGCTTGAGGATGTCTGGGACGGTCCATACGAAGTCACCAGATGCATCTCAGATGTCACTCTAGAAGTAGCTCTGCCATCCAGATGGAACAGAAAACAGGTTGTTCACATCAACAGGATTAAGTCCTGGATCGCTCCAGAGGCCGCAGTTTTACGGGTGACTGTGGCCCAAGAGGAGGAGGAGCATGGAGATGAAAAGGAAGTGACCCAGAAGCTAGGAGCAGAGTTGACTGAGGACCCCAGAGCTCTCACATTCCTACACACAGCCAAACACCTGAGCCCCCGCCTCACTAGATGTTGCCTCCGTCTACAACACTATGACTTCGAGATACGGTACTGGCCTGGGAGTAAGAACACTAATGCAGATGCCCTATCTAGGCAAGACTGGGTGGCTGTGGAGGACCACTGCAATCTCGCGAGGGGGAGATGTCAGGACCCACTGGACCGACATGAGAGAGAGACCTATAGAGAGAGACCGAGAAGAGCCAAGACAAAGAGGATTTACACATACCGTATAAACCACGTGCGTGTTTCAGTACATATTCACCTGTTCCCTTTATTCATAACAATGCCATCATAATCCTTACTGTAAGCTTAGGTGGACTGATCCAATTGATCATATATTACAGCATCACATGTGATATGGTAAAGGTAGAACCAAAGGGGGACAGACTATTTAAAGCCACCCCCTGAGTAGTGATGCAGATATCCTATTTTCTTGACATAAGATAAGTTGTTGAATCTCTAACCGAGTCTTGGGTAGACTAACCACTACCTTGTCTTGAGGATATCTCTGGTGGCAGCTTATTAACTGGTGGATCGGAGACCTAATGCAGTCCCGACCCCGACAAGTTTGATGGAAAATTAGTTATCGCCACATGGCATGTCTATTTATCTATGTATGGATATATGTGTTTAACAATTGTTAACACGATCAAATATGAATGGGTCACCCACCTTAAATAATGTGGGCTTATGTGAAGTGATATATGTCTTCTTAGTGAAAAGATCAATCAACAAAAAAGCAGCAGATCAATAAAAAGCTGCACAGACAAGTAAAACAGTTTGCATGGTGAACAGCTGACGGGCTAGAGTTTCATTCTGACATTGCTCCTCAATTGATCATCGTGCCCTAACTGTGGAGGTGTGTCTTAAATATATGCTAGACTGGAAATGATCGTCACTGTGAATCTGGGAAATATCCAAGTGGGATCTTGCCTCAAGTTTAGCACTAAATGGCACCTGATGACATACCATGTGCCATGCTGCAACTTCTCATGTGTCATGCTGCATCATACCTTCCATTATCCATGGCCAAACAGAAGGTGGATCCTAATTCAACTTTGTGTATGAAACTAGACGTATGTATGGATGGTTTTGGTAAAGGTTTGGTCTGGATTCAGGAGTGGTCCAAAGAGAAGACAGTATATACCCCACAAGTCCTTGGTCATCAGGGTTGGGTGGCACCAGGACCTAAATAGGTGGGCTGCAGCTACGATTCACCTTCTTAATTTGTTATCGTACACTTTCCTTGTATGCCCATATTAAAATAACTGTGATCATCATCATGGTTTCAGAGATCATCCCTTCTGAGAATTGTGTGCTTGCTATTTTCATATGAACAATTTGATTCCTATTATAGCTAACTAGGTATCATTTGGTGTCAGAAGTAGGATATTAATGGCTGATAAATTGGATATACCTGCACCAGAAATCACTGCAGAAAGTTTTGAGACTGTCAACCATGGATGTTTAAGATTTTCCTTGGTAGCTGCTGCTAATGAGTGAGACACAGCAAAACAACTCCTTGTAATTCCAACTCTACATCAGGGAAAACTACTTGAATACTACATCGACCTTACTGTCGAGGACAAAGAAACCTGCCGCCCCACTGATGAGCCTAGTCAGTAAGGAGGGCTCAATGAAAACTAATTAGCTACTTCACGTAAATTTCAAAACAGGGCTCAAGATTTAACTAAGAAGGTCGCATGTGATCTTAAAAAGATGTTCAAACAAGAAGAGAATTTGACCTCAGCAGTACTGCTACAGAAATTTTTAAAGGGTCTTCTTCGAGCATCTACAAGTCGTCATGTTCTCCTCAAGGTCAACCAACTACACTTGATGAGGCAATTAAACAAGCTAGAGAAGTTTAGAATACATTTGAAGTACTGTTGATAAGATACATCCCAGGAAGCAGCGGGTGTATATGCTGTGCAGCCACCACATCACCCCTCAGTTCAACCGGTCGGATAAAATGGTTGGATATATGTCCTCTAGCAACTTGACTCACTAGAATTGCAACTGAGTCAATGCCATACAAAATCCGTGTCTCCATTTTCTTGAGCCCATTACATCCAACGGCAGCAAAACACATACCCTGTTTGAAAGAGGGGACTTCATAGACATGACAGTCGTACGTGTTACAGATGTAGAGAATAAAGTCAATTGCAAAATTGGTGTCCTTTATACAACAACTAGCCGGCTTCAACATTGACCCATGCCGGAAAGAGGGAATAACTTCTCAAGATCACAAACACTAGCATTAACTTGATATTACAAGTCACACTCACACGCACACATGACCTATCACATTCCTATTGGACTCGGATGTAGCAGTTTCAGATATCAAATCCGCTACATTACCAGAAGCTTATTGCGATAAAATACACAATAATGCAGCTGTTTCAATGGTGTGAGCCAATGGCCAGCCTTTGGACATTCGAGGACAAATGGAATTGCAAATTGCTGTGTGAAAATTTCAAGCTATACAATTGTGAATGAATAACTGTGGATTACTTATTACGTGTCGATTTCCAAGTAACATAATGCTGTTATTGATTGCAACAATCAAAGCCTACGTCTAGGAAAATATGCTGTGTCAACTACCCCAATCATTACCAACAAGATCTCTGATGAGGTTGGTACTATTGGAATCATCCGGATTACAAAAACCGTGTGTATCCCAGGCTGTTCAATACCATTGCTCCAAGGAACACTTAGAGACATGTGCTTTGACAGAGAAGTGTAACCAATCAATGAGTGTCCTACTCCTAATAAATTGTCTATTGCTTGTGGCTTGAGTTCAGTGTCCACTAGTGCTGTCGTAATACAAGTTATGAACACAGGACCAAGGCCAATGATATTCCACAAGAGATCACTCATTTCTGCCTCAGCAAGAAATCACGATGATCAATGAAGAACCAGGTTGTCACCATCATCAATGACCTGGAATCAGCTCCAAATGGCAAAATCTATCTGAAAGTCAGAAGCATGATGTTCATCCCAAATTTCATGAACTATTTCCAGCATGTGACAAGCCACTTGGAAAAATTGAGGTTACTAAGTATTCGATTGTCACAAATGGAACACCGATCAGGCTATCACTCTGTCGTCTACCAGTGGACAGATTTTCATAAGGAAGTTGAAAGAATACTGAAACAAGAGGTGATACGACCCAGCAGCAGTCCCTGGTCCTATCCAATTATAATGGTACATAAAAGGGAGTCTTGGAGGTTTTGCATTGATTTTTGTAAGGTCAACAATGTTACCAATAAAGATGCATACCTTTACCACGAATTGATGCAACTATGGATTCGCTATGGGGGTCCACTTATTTCACCACCATAGACTTAGCATTAGGGTATTGGCAAGTTCAGCTTGAGGAGTGGTCCAAAGAGAAGACAGTATATACTCTCTACTGCTAAAGGACACTATGAGTCTAACACCATGCCATTTGGGCACCTTCCACATTTTAGAGGTTAATGGTATGTATATTATCAGGCCTGACCAACATGGAATGCTTGTATTATCTATAGCCCAACCTTTGATATGCATTTGGTTTGACTTTTAAATCTGACGAGAAAGCTCAGAAATTTTGGTTTAAAAACTGAAACTGACTTTATTCATCTAAAAGTGGAATATTTGGTGTTTATAATATTGGCTAACAGAGTTAAACCAAATCCTCCAAAAGAAAAAGCCATAATTATCCCGCTCTTACCAACATCAAACAACTACGAAACTTTTTGGGCCTGTCTAATTACTGCTGCCATTTCATACGAGATTATGCCCACATAGCTGAGCCTCTCCATAAGCTAACGAGGAAGAATATAAATGGGTTTAAGTGGTGCTCTTCCTGCCAACCAGCATTTGAATAACTTAAAGTGCTTTTAATGTGCCCCAATTTTAGCATTCGAGTTTTGATACTCCTTTCATGGTCACTACTGATGCCTCAGGTGATGCTATGAGTGTGCTGAGCCATGTTTAGGCAGAGCAAGAAGTCGTGATGACCTACCTACTGGTGCCGTCAATTCAACAAGGCAGGAAGAAAAAAATTCCACAATTGAGAGAGAAGCACTAAATGCTGTGGTGGCTTTCAATTTACTCTGGTCACTAACCATAATCGTTTAACTTGTCTTAGGAAATCAAAGATGTAGGCTTGTGCGGTGGACACTCTTTCTACATCAATTTAATTTTGACGTCAAATACAAGCCCAGCACCAACAATGGCAATGCAGATTCATTATACCAAATGCCCAGCCCTAACATGGGAAATGCCAGAAAACAACATCCTCTCAGTTCAACCTATCTTAGGTGGCATTGATATCAAGCAGGTCCAGGAAAGTGATGAGTAACTGATCACTGGAATGACTTGTGAAGCAGGGAGTTCCCCCTCCTTGGCGCACAGGTAAGAAAAACAAGCTATTCATACACAAGGGTGTTTTCTACAGGAAATTTAAGGAAACTCGTAATTCTTATCCTCTCAATCACAAATCGTCATACCCACAGACATTCAGCTGACTGTGCTCCATGACAAATAAGGACACTGTGGTGTTTTCAAAACAACTGAGAAGGTTAAAGGGTGATTCTATTGGCCAGGATATGAGCGAGACATTGAAAGCCATGTGCGTGCATATGGACCCTGCCAGCAAAGAACACATCCAAACCCAAAGTTGCAAGCTCTTCTATAAGAAATTAATGCCGATTACCCTTTCAGTGGATCTCTTTGGACATCACAGGCCCACTTCCAGAAACAGAGGGAGACAATCAGTATATTCTAGTAGCAACTGGTAAGTGCGTAGAAGTTTTCCCAATGAAGAAATCGGACAGTGAAACAGTAGCCACTATACTGGTTGATAAGATTGTTTGAAGATATGTTGCCCTTTCCCATCTCCATAGTAACCAGGGCACCAACTGTTGTAGTGAATTAATTGACCAGCTCTGTAAAATTTTGGGTATTGCTTGCACTCAGTCATTTTCCTAGTGGAGAGAATGAATTGCACTTTGAAAGATGTTAGCCAAGACCCTCCGGGAAAATCAGAACAACGGGGATGTGGTATTACAGAGGGCTCTATTTGCCTATCATGTATCTGTAAATTAATCTACCGGCTTTATCCCATTTTTGGAAGATCTGCATAATTAATTGTAGATGTAATATTGGCGAGAACCTCTCTGTTACAGACTCGAGCATACCACCTCAGTATGTTCAAAGACTCAGCAAGTCCATACGAACTTCATGTGATATTACAGGAAGCAACATTGCTGCTAGTTGCATGAAGAGAACTACAGGAAGGAAATTGAAGAATTTCAAGTTGGTGATCATGTCTATTGTTTATCCCAGTTGTTACAACTGTTAGAACCAAGAAATTAGCTTCTCTATGGAGGGGACTGTATACTGTAATTGATAGGATGAGTCCTGTTAATTATCGTAATTTGAGGTACAAAGGTCATGTTTGTACATCGCAATTGCCTAAAAATATGCTACGAGAACCAAAGGAAACATCTGTGACGGCTCAGAGATTAGACATTGTGGCCCCATGAGTTAGCAGGATATCCCAGTTGAATTGTCATCATCAAGTTTCAAGACATTACCATCGCCAACCAGGTTGTGATGGCTCCTGTATATGTAAATTCATGACTTTTTTGGACACAATAACAATGGGAGGGGGTGAGTATGTAATACCTATTTGAGTGTAATGTTTTATAGTATCACCTTTCCAGTATGCCCATATTTGGTAGTATGACTGTGGTCACCATCATAAGTTCAGAGTTCACCCGTTCTGACAATTGTGTGCTGTTTTCATCGCTAACTATGAATCACAATTTGTTATTAATGATTTAGCTATATTATGCTCTAGGCTTCTAGCCTTCATGGAGGTATCTGTCAAAAGTGGAATTCGAGTACATGATATTAATATCTGCAAGTTGAAAAATGCTGATTCAGCAGGATCAGAAGCTGCAAGCATGAACCTGTAGCAAATGATCTAGATCATTTGATAAAGCCACTTACTTTCCTGAACTCCTGGACAAAATTGTGAAAGGCAAAATGCCTGACTGTGTAGGTGGCACTTGGAGGGTTAGAGGTCAAGATGCAAGATTGAACACAGCCCATTTGCTTGACCTTTAGGTCCACCTATTAGAGGTGGACCACAATAGAGAATGACATAAAAATTACTAAAGAGCTTCTGGTTATTTAATGAATAACATGTTGTGTATATTATATATACATAGTTTATGTATATGTTAATCAAGTGTTAACAAGTATCAATTAATGGGCATGTCCATAAGCTACATTATGTTGAACTTCAACTTCATGTTGAGTAGTAGTAGTAGGTAGCTCTATGACAGCATAGAGTGGGGCAGGAGGTGGGGACTGCCTGGGTGGTGGGCATGTCTCCCTGCTGCACTTGATGTAGACAATGACCGCACCTACTCCTGCAGCCACTCCACACAATAGCCCCAGCAGGAAGATGCACACACCAGCAGCAGTAGCAACAGCCATAGGTACACCCACTGCACAAACACATATACACAACATATTTATATATAGACACATACTGTAGAGTAAGCAGACAACGCTCAAATTGGCAATAAACTTTTATCTCAAAATTCTGATAGGTGGACACTTGTTCTAGCAAACATGCCTGCCAGTTTAAAGAGATAACAATAATACTCCATATAATGCAAGTTAAGCTTTGTACTTGCTCTGTACATGGTTCAGGGGTTGGTGCAGCATGTGCATAATAACTTAACATAGCCTGAAGTAATAGAGCTATTGTATTGTTATGCCAGGCAGTGAGTATTGTTCATAGCTACTCCCAGCCCTCATCACCAGATTAGTCCAGGCCCTCCACTTCATCAAGCTTCTTCATCTGAATATTTGCAAAGAGATCTTTGTTGTCATTGTTCTCCTCTTCAATCTCCTTTGGAACACTTTCCCTGGTAGGTGTAATCCCTCGGAGTCCTCTATGCCATTTGATCTCCCACATAAAAGATGGAGTGAGCTCTGAAAACTAGCCCCAGCCAGCTATTCACTTTAGAGTAAGTCATCCATCCATTTTCAGTAGCAATGACTTCAAGATTATCAGGCACATGAAGTTGAGCTGCAACTCGTAAACCCAATGTTCATTTTGGCTCCTTGCACACCAAGCTATAATGAAACCCTTCTTCTTAGCACCAGTAGTAGTGATATGAACAGTTTGCTCTACACGACAATTGTTTGTGGAATAAGGTGCTGAAAGAAAGCTTACCTGTATATTGTTTGATCCATGTTGCTAATCTCTTATTTTCTGTAGCCATGAAGCTCTCTCTGAAACTCTATGTGGTAAAGTGTCAACTCAGCTTATAGTCTTCAAGGTGTGCTTGCGTGCCGCCTTACCCAACATTCCATTGCTTCTTCCATCCAGGGAAGTTGCAAGGAAGCCATGGATATATATTCACTCAGCAATGTATAAGGCCTTCTCCAGGAGATCCTAGTTACAAACACCCCTGCCTTCAGAGCGATCTAGCTCTAGGTAGTAGCAATTCCTTGTTAACAACAACACTACTTTCAGAGCACTCTAGTTCAAGGTATTAAGACCTACAAGTCAACTTGTTAGCTGAAAATTGGTGCTCCACCATGCAGTTTCCTCTTCTTCTTCATACTGCCTATATTGGCATCAAGCAAAGCATCATATTTTTCATTCCTGTCTCTCACTCTTTTTCTGTCCACTACAAACAGTTTTAGCAGTCAATGTCATGTTCTGTGCCCTTGACTATTCCACAACTTCTACTTTGAAAGACAGTGTGTAACTCTTCCCAGCATGGCTATGTGCCATCTGGACTCACACCACACACACTAGGAAGAGAAAATATGCCCACACCATACACACTAGCATCAGAAAACATACTCACACCACACACACTAGGATGGGAAAACATACACACTAGCATCAGAAAAAGTACTCATACCACACAAACTAAACATATACTGGCCAATGAAAGCATTCCTGCAAATCTTGTGGGATAAGGAATTGTTGCTCTGCTACAGCAAAACTGCAACCACTGCAGGCGGGCGGGCAGTGGAGAACCTTCTATTGCGATGGCTGAGATTTAAAAAAAAATGTGAATGAGCAGATGAAGCTTGATAATGAGACAACAGCACACCAGCTTCACCATGTATTGAAATCTAGAGTCTATGCAATCTCTCTCCACACAGTTCTCTGGCATCGGTCTGCTCTTGGATGGATATTTCGTGGCTGCTCTTACTGCCAACTTATCCGACATGTGTATGTATTTATTCTAACTGGGAGGTAAGGCTAACCTCATAACAGCTACCACCCAAACAGGTCACAGGATCAGAGCGGTCTCAGTAGCTTCATAGAGAAGGGTTTGGCAGGTTTGAAAATGTAGTATGGACTGATGAGTGCACACTGCAACTTGAAACTTGCAGGTGCTTCAGCTGCTGAAAAAGAGGTGACCCTCCACCACCCTCAAGAACTAACCAAGGTGCACTAATTAGGATGACACAAAATGAAGTGATTATTGATGCAATTTCAGGTCAACACACTCAGTTAAGGTTCACGTCTGGGCTGGGATAAGCTTGTGACGTGCAAGTAAGATTTGCAACTTTGAAGGCATCATGCTGGCCATGTTGTATATAGAACTTTTGGATTAGACCTTGCTACCTTTTTGCACGACATTTCTCTGACCACCTGCAGGACGATTATATTAAGTGCATCTCGCTTGGCCAAGACCTTCATGGATCATATCTGTGTTAACTGGTGGAGGACTGCACTGGAATTACCTGAGGCCAACCCAATTGAAATCTATGACACAAACTGAAGGAATACATACAGAGGGAGGTGAAAGCAAGGACTAGGGAGGAATCGGTGAAGAGAACAGAAATATTTTGGAGCACTCTCATCTGTGCTAAGTACAGCAAGTACATTAGGCACTTATGAAAGACCAAAGATGATTGAACTGGTGGAGAGGCCACAAACTACTGATTATTGCTTGTTTTTGGGGGGGCCGGGGGCAGTTGGGGGTTAGGTGGTGGGTGGAGAGCAGAGGCTGATCGCTGCTGTTTTGTGAATTGTTTTTTGCTGTACTAGATTATTATTTTATTTCTGTTTTGTTGTTAAAATTTTTTTACTATAATTATATAACCCCTGAATTGCGGTAAACAATTCTTGAAATTTATTTAAAGAAGTTGTAATAGCATATCTTTTGAGAAAACATTTACAAATGGAGGTGGGTGGCAAGAGGTTAGACCAACTTTATATTACTGTGTGTATTACTGTACAGTGGACATGAATGGTTGACTTGAGTGTGCAAGGCCTTGCCACTTCTATTTTGAAACACCCAACTATTTCAAGGAAGTAAATTTTAAAGACCAATGGCTGATTGTCCTCTAGTAATACATACAACTAGGTAATAATCTCTCAGGTGCAGTGGTTCTGTACACTCTACTGCTGTATTGAATAATGCACAAGATGCTGATTTGTGCAAGTTATTTAAGGACACTTCAGTGGTCTTGCTGTAGAGGTGGCCTGTGGCTAGAAGTAGGAGTATTAGTTAAGTGCACTCTAATAATAGTGTCATTATTGGAGATGCTTCACAGAAGCTGGTTCTCGTGAAAGAGAGACTACTGTATTATAAATAGTGCACTGAAGTGCTGAACTTATACAGGTTTAACTCTTGTAGATGTGCAAGTATATTATATATTCAGCCCTCCAGATATGAACTGCATTGCAATTCTGCTAAACACTTTATATAGTGCTAGCAGCATAAATTATCTCTACACCACAAAATACATAATCATTCCATACAAAATCGTTAAGTGTGCAAAATATTTATCAAGCATCAACCTCTTGCATAACTGTTGCACTGCCTTTACACATTTGTTCCAAATGGGTTGGAATTCAGTGCAGTTGCTCCAGAAGACTTAAACCATTTTAGCATGATACATTTCCTTAGAATCAGTACATTTAATGAGAGTTCTGGGAAATCCGTGCTCCCCATTGGTGGGCATCTCTTCAGGATATTCTCACCAAAGGCACCTCATGCCAATTTGCGAGCTAATGCTCCAGCTTTTCCAACAGTATGCAAAGAATACTATATACCTTACCACAACCACCTCAACTGAGTGCAGGTTTTCTTCGTTGATGCAAGTTAAGGGCAAGTGCCAGAAAACATGGGCTGGAGGAGAAGAAAATTGAGCCGGAGGGGTTGAAGGTGGACCTGGAGGATTGCATTGTGCTAGACTGTGAGGACCAGAAGATAGCTGAGGCACTAAAGAAGCAGTCTCCTGAGCCAACCCCTGAGGGGTGAAGAGTACAGCAAAGGACAAGGAAGGAAGAAGACTCATGCATACCTCCTACCTCTTGGTGGTCTGTTCAGAGAGTGAATGTGGTGTCCATGTTGGGGTCAGTGAGAGGTCATGAGGAATGGTCTTGTTTTGTTTGTAACTGTGTATATATGATGTTGTTAATTATTATTTTAGGAGTTTTTTGTTGTCATATTTCTTATTAGTAGCTGGAACATTCTTATTATATTTCCCCTCCTAATCTGATAGTTAATTAATTTAGTTAAGGTAATACTAGTAGTATAATATGTGCCTACACTTATTATTAGGCTTATTATAATCCTGCTAGAAATATTTGTTGCCACAAGAAGACATAGCAATCTTCATGCTATTGCCCTAGAGGAGGTTAGGATCAGGCAATTGTGTTGTATGCTCAGACTATACGAGCTAGAGTCCAACAGTAAGTTTATATGCAGCACATCATAATAATCAGTGTGTCAGATGTCAACTGCCTATAATGTGTAGGGTCACCTGCAGCTGCTTGTAACATTATAATAGCTATTGTACTTGTACTATCACTTGTTTACTCTGTCAATCTTAATGTGGTGGTTATTTTATAATTATTCACTGTAACTCATAGTGAGATAGAGAAAGTGTTGTTAGTTTACAAGCCCCCCCCCCCCCCCCCCCCCCCCTCCCTCCCCCAGGTGACTAGGCTAGACTTTTGGATGCCTGACCGCAACCTGCAGTGCTGTGGCCCTCCACTCAAACTCACTATGCCACCATCAGGACATGGTACTATGGTCTGACATTAATGACTCATGGTCCTAAAGCTCATTTCTGTGGGGCTCTCTGACACACCCTTCCAGTAGGGGCATCTCAGCAGTGCCAAGATTTGCCTGTTAAATTGTCTGAGTTGCTTATCTGTCCATGTGTTGTCAGCAGTGTCTGCCTCATCCCACTGCTCAGGTCTTAACAATACCCTTGTTCAGCAGTGGGAACACTTTTGGGCTTCAGCCATGCCCCATTTCAGCAGTATGCTACATGCTTCTGGCACTGTGAGCTGGACTACAGTAGGATAATTATGGTTGGTTCTCACTGGGTACAAGTGGGGGAGTGTATGTCAGCTATGATATCCATTGCATAGAGGAGAGAGGCTGACTTGATATACAGAGTAGGGACCCCACCACTAAGGTCCCATACAGGTCCCTTTCACTATCCTGTATGATAGTGATAGTATCTTGTATGATAGTGATAGTATCCTGTATGATAGTGATAGTATCCTGTATGAGTATCCTGGTGTGTGAACTCTGAGGCTCTGGTAGGACTACTCTAGTGCCCCAACAACAGCTCTCCTTAAATAAGAGGGGGGGGGGGTGGGGGGAGGCACCACTATAGCCCCTGTAATTTCACATCCATCCCTTTGGTGAGGAAGAGGTGGTGGAGAGTAATGAAAGAGTTTGTACCAGACATTTTTTTTCCTTCTTATTATTTATTCATTTATGAAATAAGCTGTGGCGACACCCTGGTAGCTAATTAGCACTGGCTGGTGACACTGGAAACACCCAGGTAGATATAATTATCACTGGCTGGTGACACTGGAAACACCCAGGTAGATCCAATGCTAGCACTGGCTGGTGAAACTGGAAACACACAGGTAGATCTAATGCTAGCACTGGCTGGTGACACTGGAAACACCCAGGTAGATCTAATGCTAGCACTGGCTGGTGACCATAGAAACACCCAGGTAGATCTAATGCTAGCACTGGTTGCTGACACTGGAAACACCCAGTTCGATCTAATACTACCACTGGCTCACGATACTGGAAACATCCAGGTAGATCTAATGCTAGCACTAGCTGGTGACACTGGAAACATCCAAGTAGATCTAATACTACCACTGGCTCACGATACTGGAAACACCCACGTAGATCTATTGCTAGCACTGGCTGGTGACACTGGAAACACCCAGGTAGATCTAATGCTAGCACTGGCTGGTGACACTGGAAACATCCTGGTAGATCTAATGCTAACACTGACTGGCGACACTGGAAACACCCAGGTAGATATAATGCTAGCACTGGCTGGTGACACTGGAAACACCCAGGTAGATCTAATGCTGGCAATGGCTGGTGACACTGGAAACACCCAGGTAGATATAATGCTAGCACTGGCTGGTGACACTGGAAACACCCAGGTAGATCTAATACTGGCACTGGCTGGTGACATTGGAAACACCCAGGTAGATCTAATGCTAGCACTAGCTGGTGACACTGGAAACACCCAGGTAGATCTAATGCTGGCACTGGCTGGTGACACTGGAAACACCCAGGTAGATATAATGCTAGTACTAGCTGGTGACACTGGAAACACCCAGGTAGATCTAAGGCTGGCACTGGCTGGTGACACTGGAAACACCCAGGTTGATCTAATGCTAGCACTGGCTGGTGACACTGGAAACATCCAGGTAAATCTAATGCTAGCACTGGCTGGTGACACTGGAAACACCCAGGTAGATCTAATGCTAGCACTGGCTGGTGACACTGGATACACCCAGGTAGATCTAATGCTAGCACTGGCTGGTGACCATAGAAACACCCAGGTAGATCTAATGCTAGCACTGGCTGGAAACACCCAGGTCGATCTAATACTACCACTGGCTCACGATACTGGAAACACCCAGGTAGATCTAATGCTAGCACTGGCTGGTGACACTGGAAACACCCAGGTAGATTCAATGCTAGTACTGGCTGGTGACACTGGAAACACCCAGGTAGATCTAATGCTAGCACTGGCTGGCGACACTGGAAACACCCAGGTAGATATAATGCTAGAACTGGAAACACCCAGGTAGATCTAATGCTGGCAATGGCTGGTAACACTGGAAACACCCAGGTAGATATAATGCTAGCACTAGCTGGTGACACTGGAAACACCCAGGTAGATCTAATGCTGGCACTGGCTGGTGACATTGGAAACACCCAGGTAGATCTAATGCTAGCACTAGCTGGTGACACTGGAAACACCCAGGTAGATCTAATGCTGGCAATGGCTGGTGACACTGGAAACATCCAGGTAGATATAATGCTAGCACTGGCTGGTGATACTGGAAACACCCAGGTAGATCTAATGCTGGCACTGGCTGGTAACACTGGAAACACCCAGTGCCAGCACTATCTGGTGACACTGGGTAGATCTAACGCTGGCACTGGCTGGTGACACTGGAAACACCCAGGTTAATCTAATGCTAGCACTGGCTAGTGACACTGGAAACACCCAGGTAGATCTAATGCTAGCACTGGCTGGTGACACTTGAAACACCCAGGTAGATCTAATGCTAGCATTGGCTGGTGACACTGGAAACACCCAGGTAGATCTAATGCTAGCACTGGCTGGAAACACCCAGGTAGATCTAATGCTAGCACTGGCTGCTGACACTGGAAACACCCAGGTAGATCTAATGCTAGTACTGGCTGGTGACACTGGAAACACCCTGGTAGATCTAATGCTAGCACTGGCTGGCGACACTGGAAACACCCAGGTAGATCTAATGCTAGCACTGGCTGATGACACTGGAAACACCCAGGTAGATCTAATGCTGGCACTGGCTGGTGACACTGGAAACACCCAGGTAGATATAATGCTAGCACTAGCTGGTGACACTGGAAACACCCAGGTAGGTTTAATGCTAGCACTTGCTGGTAACACTGGAAACACCCAGTGCCAGCACTGGCTGGTTACACTGGGTAGATCTAATGCTAGCACTGGCTGGTGACACTGGAAACACCCAGGTAGATCTAAGGCTGGCACTGGCTGGTGACACTGGAAACACCCAGGTTGATCTAATGCTAGCACTGGTTGCTGACACTGGAAACACCCAGTTCGATCTAATACTACCACTGGCTCACGATACTGGAAACATCCAGGTAGATCTAATGCTAGCACTAGCTGGTGACACTGGAAACATCCAAGTAGATCTAATACTACCACTGGCTCACGATACTGGAAACACCCACGTAGATCTATTGCTAGCACTGGCTGGTGACACTGGAAACACCCAGGTAGATCTAATGCTAGCACTGGCTGGTGACACTGGAAACATCCTGGTAGATCTAATGCTAACACTGACTGGCGACACTGGAAACACCCAGGTAGATATAATGCTAGCACTGGCTGGTGACACTGGAAACACCCAGGTAGATCTAATGCTGGCAATGGCTGGTGACACTGGAAACACCCAGGTAGATATAATGCTAGCACTGGCTGGTGACACTGGAAACACCCAGGTAGATCTAATACTGGCACTGGCTGGTGACATTGGAAACACCCAGGTAGATCTAATGCTAGCACTAGCTGGTGACACTGGAAACACCCAGGTAGATCTAATGCTGGCACTGGCTGGTGACACTGGAAACACCCAGGTAGATATAATGCTAGTACTAGCTGGTGACACTGGAAACACCCAGGTAGATCTAAGGCTGGCACTGGCTGGTGACACTGGAAACACCCAGGTTGATCTAATGCTAGCACTGGCTGGTGACACTGGAAACATCCAGGTAAATCTAATGCTAGCACTGGCTGGTGACACTGGAAACACCCAGGTAGATCTAATGCTAGCACTGGCTGGTGACACTGGATACACCCAGGTAGATCTAATGCTAGCACTGGCTGGTGACCATAGAAACACCCAGGTAGATCTAATGCTAGCACTGGCTGGAAACACCCAGGTCGATCTAATACTACCACTGGCTCACGATACTGGAAACACCCAGGTAGATCTAATGCTAGCACTGGCTGGTGACACTGGAAACACCCAGGTAGATTCAATGCTAGTACTGGCTGGTGACACTGGAAACACCCAGGTAGATCTAATGCTAGCACTGGCTGGCGACACTGGAAACACCCAGGTAGATATAATGCTAGAACTGGAAACACCCAGGTAGATCTAATGCTGGCAATGGCTGGTAACACTGGAAACACCCAGGTAGATATAATGCTAGCACTAGCTGGTGACACTGGAAACACCCAGGTAGATCTAATGCTGGCACTGGCTGGTGACATTGGAAACACCCAGGTAGATCTAATGCTAGCACTAGCTGGTGACACTGGAAACACCCAGGTAGATCTAATGCTGGCAATGGCTGGTGACACTGGAAACATCCAGGTAGATATAATGCTAGCACTGGCTGGTGATACTGGAAACACCCAGGTAGATCTAATGCTGGCACTGGCTGGTAACACTGGAAACACCCAGTGCCAGCACTATCTGGTGACACTGGGTAGATCTAACGCTGGCACTGGCTGGTGACACTGGAAACACCCAGGTTAATCTAATGCTAGCACTGGCTAGTGACACTGGAAACACCCAGGTAGATCTAATGCTAGCACTGGCTGGTGACACTTGAAACACCCAGGTAGATCTAATGCTAGCATTGGCTGGTGACACTGGAAACACCCAGGTAGATCTAATGCTAGCACTGGCTGGTGACCATAGAAACACCAAGGTAGATCTAATGCTAGCACTGGCTGGAAACACCCAGGTAGATCTAATGCTAGCACTGGCTGCTGACACTGGAAACACCCAGGTAGATCTAATGCTAGTACTGGCTGGTGACACTGGAAACACCCTGGTAGATCTAATGCTAGCACTGGCTGGCGACACTGGAAACACCCAGGTAGATCTAATGCTAGCACTGGCTGATGACACTGGAAACACCCAGGTAGATCTAATGCTGGCACTGGCTGGTGACACTGGAAACACCCAGGTAGTTATAATGCTAGCACTAGCTGGTGACACTGGAAACACCCAGGTAGGTTTAATGCTAGCACTTGCTGGTAACACTGGAAACACCCAGTGCCAGCACTGGCTGGTTACACTGGGTAGATCTAATGCTAGCACTGGCTGGTGACACTGGAAACACCCAGGTAGATCTAAGGCTGGCACTGGCTGGTGACACTGGAAACACCCAGGTTGATCTAATGCTAGCACTGGCTGGTGACACTGGAAACACCCAGGTAGATCTAATGCTCGCACTGGCTGGTGACACTGGAAACACCCAGGTAGATCTAATGCTAGCACTGGCTGGTGACCATAGAAACACCCAGGTAGATGTAATGCTAGCACTGGCTGGAAACACCCAGGTCGATCTAATACTACCACTGGCTCACGATACTGGAAACACCCAGGTAGATCTAATGCTAGCACTAGCTGGTGACACTGGAAACATCCAGGTAGATCTAATACTACCACTGGCTCACGATACTGGAAACACCCAGGTAGATCTAATGCTAGCACTGGTTGGTACACTGGAAACACCCAGGTAGATCTAATGCTAGTACTGGCTGGTGACACTGGAAACACCCTGGTAGACTAATGCTAGCACTGGCTGGCGACACTGGAAACACCCAGGTAGATATAATGCTAGCACTGGCTGGTGACACTGGAAACACCCAGGTAGTTTTAATGCTGGCAATGGCTGGTGATACTGGAAACACCCAGGTAGATATAATGCTAGCACTAGCTGGTGACACTGGAAACACCCAGGTAGATCTAATGCTGGCACTGGCTGGTGACATTGGAAACACCCAGGTAGATATAATGCTAGCACTGGCTGGTGACACTGGAAACACCCAGGTAGATCTAATGCTAGCACTGGCTGGTGACACTGGAAACACCCAGGTAGATCTAATGCTAGCACTGGCTGGCGACACTGGAAACACCCAGGTAGGTCTAATGCTAGCACTTGCTGGTAACACTGGAAATACCCAGGTAGATCTAATGCTAGCACTGGCTGGTGACACTGGAAACACCCAGGTAGTTCTAAGGCTGGCACTGGCTGGTGACACTGGAAACACCCAGGTAGATCTAATGCTAGCACTGGCTGGTGGCACTGGAAACAACCAGGTAGATCTAATGCTAGCACTGACTGGTGACACTGGAAACACCCAGGTAGATCTAATGCTAGCACTGGCTGGTGTTTCCAGTATCGTGAGCCAGTGGTAGTATTATATCTACATGGATGTTTCCAGTGTCACCAGCTAGTGCTAGCATTAGATCTACCTGGGTGTTTCCAGTATCTTGAGCCAGTGGTAGTATTAGATCGACCTGGGTGTTTCCAGCCAGTGCTAGCATTAGATCTACCTGGGTGTTTCCAGTGTACAACCAGGTAGATCTAATGCTAGCACTGGCTGCTGACACTGGAAACACCCAGGTAGATCTAATGCTAGTACTGGCTGGTGAAACTGGAAACACCCAGGTAGATCTAATGCTAGCACTGGCTGCTGACACTGGAAACACCCAAGTCAGATCTAATGCTAGTACTGGCTGGTGAAACTGGAAACACCCTGGTAGATCTAATGCTAGCACTGGCTGGCGACACTGGAAATACCCAGGTAGATATAATGCTAGCACTGGTTGGTGTCACTGGAAACACCCAGGTAGATCTAATGCTGGCACTGGCTGGTGACACTGGAAACACCCAGGTACATATAATGCTAGCACTGGCTCGTGACACTGGAAACACCCAGGTAGATCTAATGCTGGCACTGGCTGGTGACATTGGAAACACCTTGGTAGATCTGGCGACACTGGAAACACCCAGGTAGATATAATGCTAGCACTGGCTGGTGTCACTGGAAACACCCAGGTAGATCTAATGCTGGCACTGGCTGGTGACACTGGAAACACCCAGGTACATATAATGCTAGCACTGGCTCGTGACACTGGAAACACCCAGGTAGATCTAATGCTGGCACTGGCTGGTGACATTGGAAACACCTTGGTAGACTAATGCTAGCACTGGCTGGTGACACTGGAAACACCCAGGTAGATCTAATACTAATACTGGCTGGTGAACACTGGAAACACCCTGGTAGATCTAATGCTAGCACTTGCTGGTAACTCTGGAAACACCCAGGTAGATATAATGCTAGCACTTGCTGGTAATATTGGAAACACCCAGGTAGATCTAATGCTAGCACTGGCTGGTGACACTGGAAACACCCAGGTAGATCTAATGCTAGCTCTGGCTGGTGTCACTGGAAACACCCAGGTAGATCTAATGCTAACACTGGCTGGTGACACTGGAAACACCCAGATAGATCTAATGCTAGCACTGGCTGGTGACCATAGAAACACCCAGGTAGATCTAATGCTAGCACTGGCTGGAAACACCCAGGTAGATCTAATGCTAGCACTGGCTGGTGACACTGGAAACACCCAGGTAGATCTAATGCTAGTACTTGCTGGTGACACTGGAAACACCCAGGTAGATCTAATGCTAGCACTGGCTAGTGACACTGGAAACACCCAGGTAGATCTAATGCTAGCACTGGCTGGCGACACTGGAAACACCCAGGTAGATCTAATGCTAGCACTGGCTGATGACACTGGAAACACCCAGTTAGATCTAATGCTGGCACTGGCTGGTGACACTGGAAACACCCAGGTAGATATAATGCTAGCACTAGCTGGTGACACTGGAAACACCCAGGTAGGTTTAATGCTAGCACTTGCTGGTAACACTGGAAACACCCAGTGCCAGCACTGGCTGGTTACACTGGGTAGATCTAATGCTAGCACTGGCTGGTGACACTGGAAACACCCAGGTAGATCTAAGGCTGGCACTGGCTGGTGACACTGGAAACACCCAGGTTGATCTAATGCTAGCACTGGCTGGTGACACTGGAAACACCCAGGTAGATCTAATGCTCGCACTGGCTGGTGACACTGGAAACACCCAGGTAGATCTAATGCTAGCACTGGCTGGTGACCATAGAAACACCCAGGTAGATGTAATGCTAGCACTGGCTGGAAACACCCAGGTCGATCTAATACTACCACTGGCTCACGATACTGTAAACACCCAGGTAGATCTAATGCTAGCACTGGCTGGTGACACTGGAAACACCCAGGTAGATCTAATGCTAGCACTGGTTGGTGACACTGGAAACACCCAGGTAGATCTAATGCTAGTACTGGCTGGTGATACTGGAAACACCCTGGTAGACTAATGCTAGCACTGGCTGGCGACACTGGAAACACCCAGGTAGATATAATGCTAGCACTGGCTGGTGACACTGGAAATACCCAGGTAGTTTTAATGCTGGCAATGGCTGGTGATACTGGAAACACCCAGGTAGATATAATGCTAGCACTAGCTGGTGACACTGGAAACACCCAGGTAGATCTAATGCTGGCACTGGCTGGTGACATTGGAAACACCCAGGTAGATATAATGCTAGCACTGGCTGGTGACACTGGAAACACCCAGGTAGATCTAATGCTAGTACTGGCTGGTGACACTGGAAACACCCTGGTAGATCCAATGCTAGCACTGGCTGGTGACACTGGAAACACCCAGGTAGATCTAATGCTAGCACTGGCTGGTGACACTGGAAACACCCAGGTAGATCTAATGCTAGCACCGGCTGGTGACACTGGAAACACCTAGGTAGATCTAATGCTAGCACTGGCTGGTGACACTGGAAACACCCAGGTAGATCTAATGCTAGCACCGGCTGGTGACACTGGAAACACCCAGGTAGATCTAATGCTAGCACTGTCTGGTGACACTGGAAACACCTAGGTAGATCTAATGCTAGCACTGGCTGGTGACACTGGAAACACCCAGGTATATCTAATACTAGCACTGGCTGGTGATACTGGAAACACCCAGGTAGATCTAATGCTAGCACACTGGCTGGTGATACTGGAAACACCCAGGTAGATCTAATGCTAGCACTGGCTGGTGACACTGGAAACACCCAGGTAGATCCAATGCTAGCACTGGCTGGTGATACTGGAAACACCCAGGTAGATCTAATGCTAGCACTGGCTGGTGACACTGGAAACACCCAGGTAGATCTAATGCTAGCACTGACTGGCGACACTGGAAACACCCAGGTAGATATAATGCTAGCACTGGCTGGTGACACTGGAAACACCCAGGTAGATCTAATGCTGGCAATGGCTGGTGACACTGGAAACACCCAGGTAGATATAATGCTAGCACTGGCTGGTGACACTGGAAACACCCAGGTAGATCTAATACTGGCACTGGCTGGTGACATTGGAAACACCCAGGTAGATCTAATGCTAGCACTAGCTGGTGACACTGGAAACACCCAGGTAGATCTAATGCTGGCACTGGCTGGTGACACTGGAAACACCTAGGTAGATCTAATGCTAGCACTGGCTGGTGACACTGGAAACACCCAGGTAGATCTAATGCTAGCACTGGCTGGTTACACTGGAAACACACCCAGGTACATATATTGCTAGCACTGGCTGGTGACACTGGAAACATCCAGGTAGATCTAATGCTAGCACTGGCTGGTAACACTGGAAACACCCAGGTAGATCTAAAGCTAGTACTGGCTGTCAAGGCTCTATCTGTGCTCCTCCGCTCTGAACGTGACTGGAACTGCATGTGGTCTGATTCATAGAATGCCTGCCATGTGGGCTCTAGATGGTGTTGCCCAGGGCTAGGGCAAGGGCGAGATAGCCATTCTAGTGTTAACCTACATTGGCAATACTTAGAACCTTTAATGGAGGGACATTTGTGGGTGTTATATCTGGGAATCAAAGATTCCGGACACTTCACTCTATGAGCTAGAGATATCAAAATGATTGTTTTCATTAGGCGCTAAAATGTTTGCAGTTGGAGAATTAATTTTAAGAAATTCATTTTCAACCAACATGCATGGCCACATTCTCATGTTGTAGCACTTAATGAAACACTCATTTTGTAGTGTTAGGCTTCCTCTAGCCACTGAACTGTCCGGCACTTTCCAATTAGGAGCTGAAAATTCGGGCATGCAGTTTTTTAGGTCCCCAACTCCGACTGCCTGTCACTGGGATATGGTTGCAACAGTTTTAGTATAAGAAGAGAGCACACAGAGAGAGCTATATTTTGAGCTATATAGTAAGTTCATAGAGTGAAGTGTACAGAAACTATGGAGCTCCAAATTCACAACCACAAGTTTTTATAATGCTTGTTAAAATATGATATCGCCACCCACCCCACCCTACAGCAGCAACTTTATATGGAGCACATCTTAATAGTGGGACAGATGTCACCTGCCTATAATGTACAGGAGGGGTGCCTGCAGCTGCTTGTAACATTATAATAGCCTACTAGCACTTGTTTACACTGTATTGATAACCTTTAAAGATGTTCTACTAGCAGAATGATAGATCATGTTCTTACTTGACTGGCAACATCAGAAGCCATCCATTTGCTTATTGTATGGCACATACACTTCTTCAATGAACATTCCTCACAGACCTACTCACTGACCTAACAGGTGATGCAATTGCATACCTTGAGTGGATTTGGTTGCAGTAGTAGTTGTAATGTCTTCAGTTGCACTGCAGCAGCTCAGCAGTTGTAGGTCAGGCCTCCAACTTCCTTCCACAGTGCATGTAGCAGTCATTACATCTGCAGGACTCAAGCCAGAGAGACACTGAAAGTTCACCACATCTCCTTCCACATATGTATGGCAATCACAAGCTTGCACTGACCCATTCAGAGGAGAGGGCGGGGCACTGCACACAACTAATAAACATTAAAATATGTATGATGACTTTCTTGATAATCAACATAAATGTTCTCACTTGAACTTTTGACTAGATGTTCCAGCCTTCATCAGGAATAACCTGATGAAGGCTAGAACATCAGCCCAAACATCCAGTGAGTAAATATAAGTTGACTATGAGATAGTCAGTGCACATATACTATGCCAAGTAAGAGTTTGTTGAGCACTAAATACATGTAGGCAATATAAAGTCAAGATTCAACCTACTTGAGCAATCTAGTAGTGCTGGGTTAGGCATCCATACGCCACCACTGCCCACTCGTGTGCACTGAGATGTCTGGTTAGTTTGGGGTAAGTACCCATCTGAACAGCTGTATGTAATGGTAGCTCCTACAAGAGTGCTAGTGAAGGGCCACACTCTCACATCAGCAGCCACATTTGGAGTGAAGCAGTTCACTATAATAGAATGGAGTATAGCATAGGAGAGGCTACATTGCTATGTGCTGTATAGCAATAGAACATGACTTAATTAACACATTGAACAGAGAACCATATTCATGCCTTAATCATACACCAGGTGTGACATAGTGAGATGTCATTCTTTTCTGATGCACCACAATGCAACACATACCCATTTAGTCATAATATGAAGAAGGTAAAAGTCTCTCTTCAAATCTGACAGACATTTGTGACATGGCATAGGAAAATAAGGGACTTTAGAAAAAAGTAAAACGCGAGAAAATTGAACTTTTAGTTGGGACGGTTAATTTTAAACGGCATACTATTTTTAACCCTTAAATTGAATTGTTACGTCATCATAGCGCCGTGCACTAAAAAGAGTATTGAAAAATCTAAAATTTGGTCTATGTTTCGAGTTGATTGAGTACGTATTCTGGAAGTTACAGCAAGCTAAAGCTGAAGATAGCCTTTTTCTAGCCTTTTTCTATTTTAGCTGGTCTTGCCAGAGAAGTGTGTGGACTAAACGTTAGCTACAATGGCAGAGGAGACTCCTACCTCTCCATCTAATTTCACTCTAGAGAACATCTCTCCAGTCACTGAGCTGGATGGCAGTCATGATGACAATAATGAGAGAGAAACAGTGGACCAGTTCTTCTCCACAGGTTGTGGCTGTTAGCTTGGTCCTGATAATACAAGCTGCTCAAGTGTTCTCTGTGGGGAGTTAGCAGTGAGGAGTAGGCAGTGACTACAAGAAATGTGTGTTTAGTTACCATCTCTTTTTCTGTTTTCACTACTCGCCTTGACCATGCAAAACTAGTAAAATCTGGATTATTACATCATTACATCATTGTTTACACGATTAATAAATTTTATATCTTAAGAATGGTAATGTATTGACCAATAATATTTTTAGAAAACATTCTTCATTATCTAAGGAATATATTAAAAAAGTAAAAACAAATTGGAAAAAAAATCAAAGTCCCTTGTTTTCCTATGCCATGTCACATTTATTTACTTTGTATTATAAGTTTTACCATAACCATACTCTGATGACTACTTGTAAAGGTAGCCACATGACTACTTGCAAATGTTGACTACTTGTAAAGGTAGCCACATGACTACTTGTAAAGGTAGCTACATGAGTGCTTGTAAAGGTAGACACCTGACTACTTGTAAAGGTAGCACATGACTACTTGTAAAGGTAACCGCATGACTACTTGTAAAGGTAGCCACATGACTACTTGTAAAGGTAGACACATGATTAATTGTAAAGGTAGACAGATGACTACTTGTAAAGGTAGCCACATGACTTACTTGTAAAGGTAGACACATGACTACTTGTAAAGGTAGACATATGACTACTTATAAAGTTAGCCACATGACTACTTGTCAATGACTGCTTGTAAAGGTAGCCACATGACTGCTTGTAAAGGTAGACAAATGACTACTTGTAAAGTTAGACACATGCCTACTTGTAAAGGTAGACACATGACTACTTGTAAAGGTAGCCACATGACTGCTTGTAAAGGTAGCCACTTGACTATTTGTAAAGGTAGCCACATGCCTACTTGTAAAGGTAGCCACATGACTGCTTGTAAAGATAGACACATGACTACTTGTAAAGATAGACACATGACTAATTGTAAAGTTAGAAACATGACTATTTGTAAAGGTAGACACATGACTACTTGTAAAGGTAGCACATGACTACTTGTAAATGTAGACAAATGACTACTTGTAAAGGTAGACACATGACTGCTTGTAAAGGTAGACAGACACATGACTTCTTGTAAAGGTAGACACATGACTAATTGTAAAGGTAGACACATGACTATTTGTAAAGGTAGCCACATGACTGCTTGTAAAGGTAGACAAATGACTACTTGTAAAGGTAGACACATGACTGCTTGTAAAGGTAGACAGACACATGACTTCTTGTAAAGGTAGACACATGACTAATTGTAAAGGTAGCCACATGACTACTTGTAAAGGTAGCCACATGACTGCTTGTAAAGGTAGACAAATGACTACTTGTAAAGTTAGACACATGCCTACTTGTAAAGGTAGACACATGACTACTTGTAAAGGTAGCCACATGACTGCTTGTAAAGGTAGCCACTTGACTATTTGTAAAGGTAGCCACATGCCTACTTGTAAAGGTAGCCACATGACTGCTTGTAAAGATAGACACATGACTACTTGTAAAGATAGACACATGACTAATTGTAAAGTTAGAAACATGACTATTTGTAAAGGTAGACACATGACTACTTGTAAAGGTAGCACATGACTACTTGTAAATGTAGACAAATGACTACTTGTAAAGGTAGACACATGACTAATTGTAAAGGTAGACACATGACTATTTGTAAAGGTAGACACATGACTACTTGTAAATGACTACTTGTAAAGGTAGCCACATGACTACTTGTAAAGATAGCCACATGACTACTTGTAAAGGTAGCCACATGACTACTTGTAAAGGTAGCCACATGACAACATGTAAAAGTAGCGACGTGACTACTTGTAAAGGTAGACACATGACTGCTTGTTAATGACTACTTGTAAAGATGGCCACATGACTACTTGTAAAGGTAGCCACATGACAACATGTAAAAGTAGTGACGTGACTACTTGTAAAGGTAGACACATAACTTCTTGTAAATGACTACTTGTAAAGATAGCCTCATGACTACTTGTAAAGGTAGCCTCATGACTACTTGTAAAGGTAGCCACATGAGTACTGGTAAAGATAGCCACATTGACTACTTGTAAATATAGCCACATGACTACTTGTAAAGGTAGCCACATGAGTACTGGTAAAGGTGACAACATGTAAAAGTAGTGACGTGACTACTTGTAAAGGTAGACACATGACTGCTTGTAAATGACTACTTGTAAATATAGCCACATGACTACTTGTAAAGGTAGCCACATGAGTACTGGTAAAGGTAGTCACTTGACTACTTGTAAAGGTAGTCACATGACTACTCGTAAAGGTAGTCACATGACTACTCGTAAAGGTAGTCACATGACTACTTGTAAAGGTAACCGCATGACTACTTGTAAAGGTAGTCACATGACTACTTGTAAAGGTAACCGCATGACTACTTGTAAAGGTAGTCACATGACTACTTGTAAAGGTAGCACATGACTACTTGTAAAGATAACCGCATGACTACTTGTAAAGGTAGTCACATGACTACTTGTAAAGGTAGCACATGACTACTTGTAAATGACTACTCGTAAAGGTAGTCACATGACTACTTGTAAAGATAACCGCATGACTACTTGTAAAGGTAGCCACATGACTACTTATAAAGGTAGACAAATGACTACTTGTAAAGGTAGACAAATGACTACTTGTAAAGGTAGACACATGACTACTTGTAAAGGTAGACACATGACTACTCATAAAGGTAGACAAATGACTACTTGTAAAGGTAGACACATGACTGCTTGTAAAGGTAGACACATGACTACTTGTAAAGGTAGACACATGACTACTTGTAAAGGTAGCCACATGATATTTGTAAAGGTAGCCACATAACCACTTCTAAAGGTAGCCACGCGACTACTTGTAAAGGTAGTCACATGACTGCTTGTAAGGGTAGCCAAATGACTACTTGTAATGGTAGCCACATGACTACTTGTAAAGGTAGCCACATGAGTACTGGTAATGGTTGCCACATGACTACTTGTCACATGACTACTTGTAAAGATGGCCACATGACTACTTGTAAAGGTAGCCACATGAGTACTGGCCACATGACTACTTGTAAAGGTAGCCACATGACACAACATGTAAAAGTAGTGACATGACTACTTGTAAGGTAGCCACATGACTACTTGTAAAGGTAGCCACATGACAAAATGTAAAAGTAGCGACATGACTACTTGTAAAGGTAGACACATGACTACTTGTAAAGGTAGCCAATGGATCCAGATTTCCCAAAATTATTATTTGCAAACAGAAACACACACACACACACACACTCCATTGATCCATGTAACATAGGCACTCCATTTACTTCCACTTGGGAAGAAGTGGTACAGGCCAAGTAGCTTTTCTGCTTGTTGCAGAATATATGATGTTTGTCTAGGCCCTGATGATTCAAGGACTGGCTTCAACACCTTCACTGACACCTCTGGGACAGCATGTGTTTCTAGCACACATCGTTTGTAAACTACACCAGAAATAGATATCCAGCATGGATGCAGCCAAGTGAGGCCTCAGGTTTCTCTTGTCTAGAATCTCTCAACTTGTTCCTCTCATCCTTACACCTCTTCTCCTCCTGTCACATTGCATATTGATACTCCCCACTCCCATGTATGTAACACACTTTGCCAAGGACTTCAGTTCTGTGCCCACTCATGCCAGTCTTCAGAAAGACCACCATCTCCTCATTTCTCTCAGTACAAATTTATTCCAGCGATACTTCTGCCCACCTGCTGCTGGGCTACTTCACATAGAGGCACAAATTACATATGGTTTGGTAGGCGGCAGTATTCCACACATCCTCCATTTAGCAATGTTGATAGTGGACACCACAATAACGATTTCTAGGCATCACATCACGAAAATGTAATGAGACAGATCTAGTGATTCATGAAGTACCAAACGTTCATAGAGTGGAGCAGGCAAATACTGAGGAAGCATGGCTTAGATATCTTGCATTGGGACCAGCAGTAAGGTATAGGGAACTGAAGACCTTGAATGCCTTACAGAGACTGGAGGCACCAACTCTATAGGGACACCATCAGAAAACAGATGAATAAACTCCAGTCTCGGATTGGATAGCAGCATTGCCAGAGTCTTTGTTTTCCTATAGCTTATGGTGAAATTCACATGAAGTCCCTACAGTGTTGATGCACCATTCAACATAACCTTGAGGTCCTCACATGAATCAACCATCAGAGAATATCATTAGCGTCCTCCTGATCAGAGACCAGTCTGATGTTAGAGCTTAATTGCCCGCATCATGGAGGGAAGTTGCACTCACTACTCACACACTTGTACTGCAGCTGACCATCAAAGTAGAGGCTGAAGAGCATTGAGTCCAGCACACATCCCTGTCAGACAGCACTAGTGATGAAGTCTTCCTATAGGACCTAGCTAACAGCTAAGAGCTCGTGCAAACCATGGGAAGATTGTAAAGACGATAAAGCATGTTCCAAAATATTTTAGGCTTATAGAAAAAAAATCTGTTAGATCAATGGAGCAGATGGAGAGTCCAGTAAAAGTGAGAACCACCAGTCTGCAAAACCTCTGCCTTGTACGAAGCCATACTAGTTCTCACAGAGAGAGTTCTAATTTAGGCTTGAGAATTACCGTAGAGAAAAAAATCTAATGAAATCAAGAAAACAATGCCTTGATAGTTGTCATAGATTACGACTTCACTTCTTGCAATGAGGGATGAGTATCTGCTTCAGCACCTCCACAGGTATCTAATCTAGACCTGGAGCTCTTCCTTTACACATCTAAGAAGTGTCACGTTGACCTTAGTCTCTAGCAAATCATGTGCAGGGTATAGCTCAGATATTTTGACCTCACACATACTATTGACAACTTAACTCACCATCACAGCAGATATTGTCTCGACTTAAGTTGTTCCATCACTAGCTAATAGAGTGAATATCTAGGGTTTTGAATATTCCCCTTCAGTAAAAGGAGCTCCCTGATGAGCATATCACTAAAGCCACTAAATGCATTCCACCAAGCACTGCACACCTTCTCAGCAGCAACCTTCCTTAGCTTGTGCAGATGAAGGTACTGTAGCTTTAGTGTAAAATCATTACTTTGCCTCTCATCTTCACAGGGAAGAAGCCAAGCATCTCTTTTCTTCTTCAAGAAATTCTGGAGACCACCTGTCACCAAGTCTTCCTCCTGTTTCCATGGCAGATCAGGCAAGATCTTGTATTCCTTTGTTCATAACAGCCTTGAAACCATACTAGATCAGCTCAGGAGCATCCTGCTGGATGTCTTCATCTAAAGCATCAGTCAATGTTGATCTACACACATCTAGAAGGCATGAGGAGGATTGATAGTCTTCCATCAATAATAGTCACTGTTGTACCCCCAAGCCACCCAGTCAAGTGGCTGCTGCTGGAACCATGTATCTGTGTGGAATCTAATAACTTCAAAGTCGGTCCAAGACACTCTTTCCACTGTTCCACCTAGAGTCACATCATAACCGTGGGAAATTCTAACTGCTCTGGTTTGGTCTGGCATAAGACATTGATTGGCTTCTACAGCCTTGGAGAGTGCACTGGAATGGTGCAGATGATGTACACATGGTTCCATACAAGCCATCATAGTTTAAAAAGTAAAACACTAAAACAACACTAATTATTCAGACTTCCTCTAACTTTTATGAAGTGTTAAAAAAACCCCGGTGGTGACGACTTTGGAGATGCACAGATTCTGCACACTTCACTGTATGAACTAGTGTGTAGCTTAAGAGATAATCTCTCTGTGTGCTCTCTTTGATGAAGTTTCATTGTTTAAAAGGTACCCCCTGGACCTGAAGTTAAGGTATTCAAACCATGTGGTATGATACCACATGGGTGAAAAATCAATATTTGGAAATTGATATTCAACCAACATGTATGACCACGTACTCAAGTTTTAGTGCGTAATGGAAACGTTCATTGTATGCAACTTCCTCTAGCCACTGGTGCTAATTTCTGTTCTAGCTCTTTCCAATTAGGAGTAAGAACTGCAGATAAGTGCATGCAGGTCCCCAACTTTATTTGTCTTTTTTTAAATAGTGCCGAGATTATAGCCAAACGGTACCTCTATCTATAAGATTGTTATAAAACATTTAGTTCCATGATAATGAGGTGGAGTACATATGTAAGCAAGTGGTACTTCTTGCAATAACACAAGGAAATGATCCCAACCTACACAGTTTGAAGCTGAATAAACTTAAGTTTCTAGCATCAAGAGACCAAAATAACCCTGAGTTACCACTAGAAACCAATCCAGAGTGCCAGGTGGGCTGCTAGTACTTGTCACGATTGTACATTCAGTTCCTACAATTAAATTAAAATTTAATCTTCGTGGAGGACCCAGACCTCTTTCCATTCCATGGTTCTTTAAAGTAGATGTTATTTTAGCCCCGTACCCCAACCTCAACCACACATCCACAATATGTGTATCTTTGGACCAATTCACAAACATATATGGGTTTAGCTTGTGAGACTATCATGCATCCTCGGTCATCAATCTTGTACGCGGAATTAATACTTTCAGGAAGCCAGCTAAAATCTGTTCACTTTTCTTGAGAGGAGGAAGAATACATTGCACAGCAACATGAAGCAGGGCTTTGAGATTTTAATATTGTATATAGTCACAGGGTGGACCCTGGACAAGAATCTAACTGAACCCTTACAGTAGTTATACTGCACACACTTATTTCTGTCATGCAGTTGTTGTGAAATAGTACTAAACCACAAACCCACAGCATGTTTTGTCTGACTGCTTCACATAAAAGGAGCCTAGTCAGAGCTTCCAATTAAAGTTCATTGCGAGCATATAGTTATCCATTCTTATGTATATAACCTTGGCCACAAAGGTCTTGAACCAACATCTGAATTAGACCTGTAACATAATAGTTACCTACCAGGTGGAAGCTTAACCAACTAACCGTCACATCATTGGGTGATTTCCGAAGCACCCTTCGACATATATATAATAACATTAGGGCTAGGGCTAGGGCTAGGGCTTGGGCTAGTGCTATATAAGGTTTTTAAACATGATTATTCCAGTTGTTGTTGTGCACTTCACATATCAGCACATGCCATGTCTTGTTATTGTTGATTGTGTACACATGCAGAGTCAGATACAGTCAGCACATGCCATGTCTTGTTGTTGTTGATTGTGTACACATGTAGAGGCAGATACAGTCAGCACATGCCATGTCTTGTTGTTGTTGTTGATTGTGTACACATGTAGATTCAGATAGAGTCAGCACATGCCATGTCTTGTTGTTGTTGATGATTGTGTACTCATGTAGAGGCAGATACAGTCAGCACATGCCATGTCTTGTTGTTGTTGTTGTTGATTATGTACTCATGTAGAGGCAGATACAGTCAGCACATGCCATGTCTTATTGTTGATGTTGTTGATTGTGTACCCATGTAGAGGCAGATACAGTCCGCACTTGCCATGTCTTGTTGTTGTTGTTGTTGATTGTGTACACATGTAGAGGCAGATACAGTCAGCACATGCCATGTCTTGTTGTTGTTGTTGATTGTGTACACATGTAGAGTCAGATACAGTCAGCACATGCCATGTCTTGTTGTTGTTGATGTTGATTGTGTACTCATGTAGAGGCAGATACAGTCAGCACATGCCATGTCTTGTTGTTGTTGTTGTTGATTGTGTACACATGTAGAGGCAGATACAGTCAGCACATGCCATGTCTTGTTGTTGTTGTTGATTGTGTACACATGTAGAGGCAGATACAGTCAGCACATGCCATGTCTTGTTGTTGTTGATGTTGATTATGTACACATGTAGAGTGAGATACAGTCAGCACATGCCATGTCTTGTTGTTGTTGTTGTTGATTGTGTACACATGTAGAGGCAGATACAGTCAGCACATGCCATGTCTTGTTGTTGTTGTTGATTGTGTACACATATAGAGGCAGGTACAGTCAGCACATGCCATGTCTTGTTGTTGTTGTTGCTTGTGTACACATGTAGAGTCAGATACAGTCAGCACATGCCATGTCTTGTTGTTGTTGTTGATTGTGTACACATATAGAGGCAGATACAGTCAGCAGATGCGATGTCTTGTTGTTGTTGTTGATTGTGTACTCATGTAGAGGCAGGTACAGGAAGCACATGGCATGGCTTATTGTTGTTGTTGTTGATTGTGTACACATGTAGAGGCAGATACAGTCAGCACATGGCATGTCTTGTTGTTGTTGTTGTTGATTGTGTACACATGTAGAGGCAGATACAGGCAGCACATGCCATGTCTTGTTGTTGTTGTTGTTGATTGTGTGCACATGTAGAAGCAGATACAGGCAGCACATGCCATGTCTTGTGTGCATGTAAAGTTGTTGCAATGAGAATTGTATGAATCGGACAATTTGGTGAATTCTGTTAAGAGCTTATAAAGAATGGACCTATTGCACGCAAGTGAAGTGGGAGGGCTTGGGGTTAGATAGATAAAAGATCTGGAAAAAATATTTTGTCTTTAGCTTTTTGGGAGGCTGCTGGTGTATTACATTAGTGAAGGATTAGTGAAGGACTTCAGGCACACTTAAAATACTTGAAGTGTATTCGACACTATAATCAGCCATTGAGGAGACCATGAAGCCGCCAAAATGTGTTTTATCTGTGGTATTGGTATATTTGTCCGCCGCCACTGAATATAAGGGCCAAACCGATATAAGGAGGACTCCTGCATTGCACAGTAGATAGATTTTTTTAAGATGAATTCCACGGGTTTTACACTTCTTATGGTTTAGAGGTGCATTGGTTTACTCCCATAATGAAGAATTCGGGAATCTTATTGTGGCTACAACCACATTAAGGCAGCTGGAAACTTCCCACATGAGTGTTGAGCTTCATGTTTGGGGGTTTCCATCCATGATGTATTAGTATCCCTCAAAACACCATAACTTGTCAAAGTGTTCTGATGTGCAGATGTAGAAGGCATTATAAAAAAGGAAAAAATGTGATTAAAATGGCATTTTTTGTCATGTGATAATACAGTACAAGTTAAAATAAACTTTATGTCTCCATTATTTAGACCCATCACTCAACGCCCACTCGCTCTAAAATATAAAACAAAAGACAATGTGGAAAACGGGAGAAGTTATTTTTGGTTTTCCCTTTTTCCCCCTTGACTGCAGTCCTCTGAGAATTGGTGGAGTAGCCCTCAACATCACAGCACCTGAGGGTCCTCGACATCACAGCACCTGAGGGTTGTTGACATCACAGCACCTGAGGGTTGTTGGCATCACAGCACCTGAGCGTTGTTGACATCACAGCACCTGAGGTTTGTTGACATCACAGCACCTGAGGGCCCTCAACATCACAGCACCTGAGGGCCCTCAACATCACAGCACCTGAGGGTTGTTGACATCACAGCACCTGAGGGCCCTCAACATCACAGCACCTGAGGGCCCTCAACATCACAGCACCTGAGGGCCCTCAACATCACAGCACATGAGGGTCCTCAACATCACAGCATCTGAGGGCCCTTGGCATTACAGTATCTGAGGGCCCTGGACATCACAGCATGTAAGATTGGATAGGAGCAGCTGTAGACATCGAAACAGCTACGAAAAGATCTCTCAGAGTCGCTCTCAAGATTGGCATAGGTGAACGAATGTTCAGTTATCGCCTCCACCGACTATACCCCAGATTAAACCAACTCCTGGGAACCTAGCCACTTGCCTGGATACTGGTTTAGCTCATGGAATCCACAAAGTTTACCTGCCCCCCCCCCCCCTCCCCCGCCAATGGTCAATTTTTTTTATCCATTAGACGTATGCCATTAAATCATAGAGGGTTCGCATCAGTATATTCTGTAGGGACATCCAATGCTACGTAAATGTAAAGTTATTTTGACCTATTCTGTACATTAGAAAAAGAGAACATGATATTTAATTGAATATAGCTTTATGTATAATTAGACAAGTGCAATTAACCTCTCAAGAAGCTGAGGACCATTCTGTCCTGCCCTGCACAGTTGCTGGCTGTGATGATGATCATGTAGTTAGTGTTGTAAAGGAGAGTAATGTCAGCACTGAAGGTAGAAGAAGGAGTGCTATGCAGAGAACCCAGAGACACAGCAGAAGGTGAGACCTCCAGATTGGGAGTTCCTCTCCCATTAGTGATGTTGAACTGCAGAGTCAGTCTCAAAGTGTTGGCTTCATAAATAACATCAGCAGTATGTACAGAAGACATGTTTGGAGGAGTGGCTGGATAAAGGCAATGAGTACTGTTATTCAATATATAAAATATGACTGGTGACTGATTGTTTGGCCTCTATAGAATTCCAGGGGGAGCCTTGGTGAAGGCTATTAGGGGGTAATTTTTCACGAGGAAGGTCATGGGGGGTGGTGGGGGGAGGGCAACTATTAAAAGGGTAAAGAGGATAAATCATGGTTATGAGGTTATGACTTGGGAGTTGCATAGATTCTACACACCTTACCACTGAATGCATGACTTTTATAAAGTTCAAGAGATGGGTCTTCCTGTGTGCTCTAAATCTCTGTGCCAGGGAGTGTGGCTTCCAGCTAGAAAGTCCTAATCAGCTAGAGAACACAATGTGGTTGCAAGAATCTGTATATGTGCACTCACAATGTGTGTTTTCATAGTGTGCAGGAGCAGCACTTCGAGGGAAGTGGCTCATGAATATCAATTTTATGTCATCAACATTTTCAGTGGCCATGCTTGACCACCTAGCTACTTACTGCTGCCTAGCACTTTCCAATGAGAAGACACACTTGCAGCCAATTCAGGCACTCAGATATGAGGTGCCTCCACGTTAGCTGCAGGTAACTTTGGCATGGTTACACACATGCATAAAAGCAAAAGAGAGCACACAGAGAGATCTATGTTTTGAGCTAATGCAAAACCCATACAGTGAAGTGTGAAACATCTATGAGCTCCAAAGTTGTAATCACAATCTTTTCCCTTTCTCATCTTTTTATGGTTTAGGTCCGCCTTCATGGGGAGCCCAGCTACTGGGGGCCTAAGCTCTGCTTCATGGGGAGCCCAGCTACTGGGTGTCTAAGCTTTGCTTCATGGTGAGCCCAGCTACTGGGTGTCTAACCTCTGCCTCATAGGGAGCCAGCTAATGGTATCTAAGCTCGACTTTATGGGGAGCCCAGTTGTTGGGTGTCTAAGCTCTCTTTATGGGGAGCCCAGCTACTCGATGTCTAACCTGTGCTTCATAGAGCCCAACTATTGGGTGTCTAAGTTCTGCTTCATGAGGAGTCGTGTGTTACAGTTGCCTGATCCAGTATTTTCCCAAGTCCTCCTCTTCCTACCCAGCAACCTCATTGCTACAGAGAAGCTTAAAGTCATGAAATACATGAAGCATTGGACAACTCAATGTAAAAAAAGAATGGTCTCTTTTTCCAGCCTGGCAGCCTTTTATCGCCCCCTCCCCGGGCTGGCTCAACAACATAACCTAATAAGGACAAAGCTCAGCATCTAACACCAAGGCTATCTACAAATGGCATTGTGACACACAAATGAGATGTGATCATTGCATGCATGCTAATCTATGGTGATACAAAAGTCTGGTCAAACTGCAATTAACTCTCATTGGACTGATTATTTTGCTATAAGCAGCTATGGCAGGCTCGACTTCTGACATAATTATGGTGCCTACTAGGACTTGCTTCATGAGGGACTAGCTACTGCTAGTCTATATTATATATATAATACTTGCATCCCTCCTCTGTTCTGTCTGGGCCATGCTGGCTGCCCCTGCTAGTCTATATATATATAATACTTGCTCCCTCCTCTGTTTTGTCTGGGCCATGCTGGCTGCCCCTGCTAGTCTATATATATATAATACTTGCATCCCTCCTCTGTTTTGTCTGGGCCATGCTGGCTGCCCCTGCTAGTCTATATATATAATACTTGCATCCCTCCTCTGTTTTGTCTGGGCCATGCTGACTGCCTCTGCTAGTATATATATATATATATAATACTTGCATCCCTCCTCTGTTTTGTCTGGGCCATGCTGGCTGCCCCTACTAGTATATATATATATATATATATATAATACTTGCATCCCTCCTCTGTTCTGTCTGGTCCATGCTGGCTGCCCCTGCTAGTATATATATATAATACTTGCATCCCTCCTCTGTTCTGTCTGGGTCATGCTGGCTGCCCCTGCTAGTATATATATATATATATAATAATACTTGCATCCCTCCTCTGTTTGTCTGGGCCATGCTGGCTGCCCCTGCTAGTATATATATATATATAATACTTGCATCCCTCCTCTGTTTTGTCTGGGTCATGCTGGCTGCCCCTGCTAGTCTATATATATATATAATACTTGCATCCCTCTTCTGCATGTGTGGAGGAGGCACTGCTGTATATCCATCAGCAGGGGCGTGGCATGCAAATACACTAAGCAAGAGAAGGGAGTAAAGACCTGTCCACACTAGAGAATGTTTTATGCTCTAGCTCACTAGAATCAGGATCTGATCTAGCCTAGTTGCATCCACACTAGCATCCTAGCCCTTGCACCATTTCAATCAACACACCTGAGTACAGTATTAGCTGTGTTCATGTGCTGCTAGTCTTTCCCACCTGAGTACAGTATTAGCTGTGTTCATGTGCTGCTAGTCTTTCCCACCTGTTAGCTGTGTTCATGTGCTGCTAGTCTTTCCCACCTGAGTAGAGTATTAGCTGTGTTCATGTGCTGCCCCCTGAATACAGTATTAGCTGTGTTCATGTGCTGCTAGTCTTTCCCACCTGAGTACAGTATTAGCTGTGTTCATGTGCTGCTAATCTTTCCCACCTGAGTGTACAGTATTAGCTGTGTTCATGTACCACTAGTCTTTCCCACCTGAGTACAGTATTAGCTGGGTTCATGTGCTGCTAGTCTTTTCCACCTGAGTACAGTATTAGCTGTGTTCATGTGCTGCTAGTCTTTCCCACCTGAGTACAGTATTAGCTGTGTTCATGTGCTGCTAGTCTTTCCCACCTGAGTACAGTATTAGCTGTGTTCATGTGCTGCTAGTCTTTCCCACCTGAGTACAGTATTAGCTGTGTTCATGTGCTGCTAGTCTTTCCCCACCTGAGTACGGTATTAGCTGTGTCCATGTGCTGCTAGTCTTTCCCACCCGAGTACATTATTTGCTGTGTTCATGTGCTGCTAGTCTTTCCCACCTGAGTACAGTATTAGCTGTGTTCATGTGCTGCTAGTCTTTCCCACCTGAGTACAGTATTAGCTGTGTTCATATGCTGCTAGTCTTTCGCAAGAGAGAAGGAAAACTGACAGCACTTGCAGAAGAGAAGGCAAGAAATGAAATGACGGGCTCAAGTTCAAAGACATCGGAGACACAAGAATATTATCATCTGGATATGCACCAGAGTAGCGAGTTATTATATATATATGATAATCCGTACATCTCAAAATGTATGATATCAGCATTTAAAAAATAATATTTAGAATGAAGACCTCATTTACATCTAAACTCCCAAAAATGGACATTATCCATTTAACTCTCTCCACTACTCTACCACTGGGACAAATCCTTGACATCAGTTCAGCATTGCCACCAGGTATGCTGGTTAGTGAGTGCCAGACAACTGAGACTAGTGCCTGCAAGAGGAAGCTGCTCTACACAATGAGTGGTTTCTAAAACATTAGTTAGTGCATTCATTCGTGACCCAGCAGTACTTTAAATGCACCAACTTGACCAATTATTCAAGTTTTAGTGCCTAGTCATGTATAGAATACTGCTACTAATTCCAGTTCTCTGGCACTAATCAGGAGCCACAACTGTTGCAGAATCAGGCACTCAGATCTTGAGGTATCTCCACTTTAGCTGCAGTCACTTTGGCACACAGAGAGAGCTATCATTTTAGCATCTAGTTCAGGCAGGGAAGTGTGCAGAATCTATGGAGCTCTACAGTCATAACCACTAGGTTTTATTAGTTATGCCCGTCTCCCCCCATTTGACAACATGTGTTTGCTTTATTAATCTATGTATATATGTGCGTATTCATTGTCCAGAATAAACTTTATTGAAATTGGCAAGCTATACCATAGTTCCAAGGAAGAATGGGGGGGAGGGATGAAATGATGCCCTGTAATGGCTAAAAGGAGCTTTTCACCATGAAGGGTGTCTAAACAGTTTCATAGACAAATATGCTTCGAAGGGTTGGGTCTAAAGCAAATATGCTTGAGAGGCCATCACCAGCTTTTTCTTAGTTCTCTTCAAGAGAGTAGCTCCTTTGTTACCTTGAGAGATTGGGTCTTTCTTAGTCGGGTTTGAAAGTTTTGACTGGCTCGCGAGATAAGCTCCTCAGTTCTCTGTCCAAGAATAATTATGAAAATTGTGTAGCAAAGAGGCTGCAATGAGTGTATGGAGGAGAGGCTGCAATAGAAGCAGTGAAGTAATGAACCATATCCATCAACAAGGCTTCAAAGATCCATGGTGGGCCATGTACAACCCTCAAGGATCGTTTTAGTGGAAGAGTTGTTCATGGCATCAAGCCTGGACAGAAGAGGTACATGAATGAGGAAGAAGAAGAGGCCCTTGCCCAACATTTGGTTGAGGTTGCAAAAATTGGTTATGGAAAGACTGGGAGAGAAGTGAAGGGAGTTGAAAAGGCTGCTATGGAGAAGAATCTGTTACGAAAAGATCATGTAACAGATGGCTGGTGGCGCAGGTTTCTAGAGAGACACAGCTACAGTTATCATTGCGACATGGAGATGCTACTTCCCATGTATGTATGGACTCGACTAATAAAGAAGTAATAGTTGCTTACTATGATCTTTTGGATGAAACTCTACAAAGACAAATCAACCAGCTCAGATCTAGAGAGTTGGATGCTCCTTGATCCCCGGCCCCCTAATATTATAGCCAAGTGAGGCAAAAAAAAGGTGGTATCTGGGAAGAAGGAACAGATACCTATATTGGGAAGTGCAAATGCTATTGGGCAAGCAATAACCACCAATGGTCATTTTTTAGGGTAAATACTTGAATTATCAATGCACCAATAAAGAAATCCCAGATACATACTCTATGGCATGAGTGACAAAGGGTGGACAGACCAGAAGTTATTTTGTGATTGGCTCAAGGATCACTCCCTAAAATACGCTGTATATACCAGGGAGGCCATTATTTTTGCTTGTGGATGTGTCATAATATTTCATTTGACTCCACACACAACACAGGATTCTCAGCCTCTAGATTGCATGATGTTTGGACCTCTAAAATGCCAATGGTAAAATATTTGCCATGACTACTTACAAAGACATCCTGGAGCCATAATCAGCAAGCAAAATTTCTCTGAACTATTTGCTGAGGCTAGGCTGCTAGCCCTTACACCTGCTAATATAATATCTGGGTTTTGTAAGTGTGGAATTCACCTATTAAATCGAAATGTGAACCAAATTCTTAATTTGGGTAATGGTAACCTTCCGCCTTACAGTGCGACTCATCCTAACAATGCCAGTAGAGACATAGTTTCACCTGATGATTCCAGTTCCAATTCTGGTTCCTGTAGTAGAAATGTGGACCCATCAATGGTAACTGCTTCATCTCCCCCACGTTGGGAACTCCAATTGTCACTCAGCTATCTCTCCAGTTTAGTGATGAACAAGTAGAGCTCTTACAAAGGAGATAATTATGAAGAAAGCTATGATGTCTATGTGGATGAGCAGTATGTTACATGGCTAGAACTGAATCATCCATGTGAGGTTCTGCAGAAACTTCCGAGTTCTGTACTTGATGAGTTCAGTTATGTCTTCCCTCTAAACCCCACCCCATTGACCAATCTGAATCTCCAGTGCCTGTTGACATGTTGAATTCTACACTTAATTGTGATCCTTTACTTACTGCCTCAACTGAGTCCAGCACTCCTCTGACAGTGTCTGGTAGTTCTAACTCGTCTATGTTCAGCACTCGTCAAGCTGCATCTGACTCATCTGTTCCTGGAACTTCACATGCTATATCTACTGCTGTGTCACCAAAGTTAGTCCAGTATTTAGAACTACCCAAACTTACTGCTAAAAGGAAACTGCCCTCTGCTTCATCATCCCGTGCCATGAGAGTAGCCAGGGTTTTAACCAGTACTCAGTAATTGGCCATACTCAAGGAGAAGGAGAAGAAAATGAAGAAAGAAGAGGTGGAAAAAGAAGAAAGAAAGAGGATTAGGGAAGAAAGGAAACAACAGAGAGAGGAAGAGAAGCACAAAATGTTGGAACATAAAAGGAGCAAATGAGAAAGCAAAAACAAGTGGAGAAGGAACAAGCAAAAAAGAAGAAATCTGAGGAGAGAGTACAGTGAGTGAGTGCACAGGGTAATAAGAGAAGCCAGTATGATGAAGTTGGTCCAAGCATGAAGAAGCTGGTTCAACTAGGAGGACAAACTTACGAAGTTTTGGTGCTTTCCCTAGCCGTAAGGGTCCCAAGTTGGATGATACAATCATCACTGATCAGTGCTACCAGGCTTTTGATGAAGACATTTAGATTGGAGCTGGAAATAGCTGGGTCCAGTGCAGCTGTACACAATGGCTTCATGAGAATTGTGTGCTTGACTGCATCATTGATCAGAATGGCAAAGAAAAGTGATGTCCCAACTGTATTTAGTTAGCTACTGTATGATACCAATGAAAAAAATGGGTGCTGAATACTTTTTTTATCAACATTATTGCAATGAAACATGAACTTTTGATCTATGCAACATGAGATCTACATTCCATTCCAGAACAGAGTTGGATGGCCAAGTTTAAAAAGTAGTCATAATTGATATTGAGATTACAATGTGTGATCGACGACTGGTACGCCAGGTCAATATATGGCAACGTAATTTCTCCATTCTCCTGCGCATCATTTAGGAAGTATAGTCCATACTTGCATGAAATTAGCATACCTAAATGAGCATTGAATCTATTATCGTCCTGTGCAAGAATTAAGTTACGATGCTCTGGAGCTAATTAACTCTGCTTAGTTTGAAATGTGGTCGATAATTGGCGGCTTACATTATGCACACGTGCAATTATTGCCACTAGGATGGAACATGAAGCAAGTGCCAGTATATATGCACACATGCAATTATTGCAACTATAGGATGGTACATGAAGCAAGTGCCCAGTATATATGCACACGTGCAATTATTGCAACTAGGATGGTACATGAAGCAAGTGCCCAGTATATATGCACACATGCAATTATATCAACTAGGATGGTACATGAAGCAAGTGCCCAAGATATATGCACACATCCAAGTTGCAATAATTGCACGATTTGAAGCAGAATCCTAGGATTCACCTGTGTTACCAGATGAATACCCTACATATATACTTCAAACAAACATATTAGGAGGTAGAAAGTCTTTATGTTTCAATAGCGACTATATATTTATTGCAACATATATGAACAATGCACACCTAGACTAGTGCATGTGTATGCTGTATAAAGCAGTGGTAGCACCGACTACATCCAGTCCAGCGTTGGCCAGACCACTTCAGTACACATGTTAAGGGTGTGGTCGTTAGGAGGAGTATGCACATTTTTATTCTATAATGCAAAGCATTATAGAAATTGAATAATGTGTGCATTATATGAATAATGCAAATAATGCAAAGCATCGAATCAAATCATATCTGCATTACACTATCACATGAAAGACTGTACAACTTGATGATGTTACAGCTTCACAAGAATCTCAGAGATAAACTTAGAATACTTCCTCAATTAGAGCACACCCTTGAATAACAAGCACAGCTACAGTCTGCTCATGAAACATGTGTGCATTATGCATTATATAGGAAATATGGCAATCTACTTGATCTGGCCAAGACTTTGATGGTAAGGGTGGAAGTGGACAAGTATTTGGTCATAACTTCTGCAATTATTAAATATTATGTCAGCAATTGTTTGTACATGCTACTGTGTTAAGATAAAGCCACACACTCTGACACCCACTTCTTACCCTGACCATCTTAAAATTGACCAACCCGCCTCTGTAATGCAACATTGGGGGTCCAGGAAAAAAATGAATCTCCATATACTATAAACACTAGCTAGTTGCAATATTGACTATTGCAATATTGGGGTTCCAGAAAAAAAGGTATACAAGAGGTTTAACTCCACCCCCCCCACCCCCACCCCTCTGGTGATGCCAAGCAATGCAACACTGAGTGAACATTTATATATGTTTGGTAGAGGCTACATAGAAAACTAGCTGGTTCTAGTTGTAGTCTTCCATCAATAGATTCCCTTGTTTGGTCCCGGTGCTGCTATTGATAGAGCTGTGGTGTGCTTGATTGCTTTGTTTTTAAAGTTTCCCAGTGCAGTTTTGAACATTTTATATCCAGTGAGTTAGTAGCTGTAGGTAGTGCAAGCTGTGCAAAAACTTAAGTAGCTTACCTGAGGGTGCTTCTCAGACATTTAAGTTGTAGATCTTAGCTGGATAACCAATGCCATCTGTAGTTACATTAACTGCTTATGGACAAGTTAATTACTTTAAATCTTAATGCATATGACCCAGCTGCTTATGGACAAGTGGATTGCATAAATTTTTGATTTGTTACAATATGTTAAACAGCCTCGAGTGCTGGAGGGTTATTATGATTGCTCCTTCCACTTAAGAAAATAATGAAATGAAACAAAACACAACAAAAATCAAAATTAAACAAGAAAAAGTCCATACCACATGACATGCCACATGTGCACACCACATGACATGCCACATGTGCACATAACATGCACATGTCCACAACCACATAACATGCCACATGTCCACACACCATGACATGCCACATGTGCACATGTGGGTGCAAGTTTCCTTGGCATTGGGCAGGTACACGTGACAACATGCTGCAGATCTTGGAATGGGAATAGTGGGACTCAAGTGTTCAGCTTCGGCAGGTTTTGCCCTCTTATTTATTATTACTAGAAATACCCCGAAAGATAGGTGGTAACCCCACCCTCCTTCTTTATCAAAATCATACATCCTCTGCTGCAAGAGAAAATTTAAAGGTGCAAAATATTTACTGGTACATATTGTTAATATAGGTTGTGATAAGCTTAGGATGTAGAACACACTACATTGTGCACAAGGTGGCAGGATAGCCTTGTGGCTGGGATAGTGCTGTGTGTAGCATAGAGACTCAAGTATGACCCACTCACTTGCTGGCAACTGATAAGGCAATAAAGAATAAAGAGTCACAGAGCAACTAATAGAAATATCTATTTAACATTATTATGCTACACTCCCCACCCCCTCCCATAACTAATAATACACTAATGAAGCACACAGAGCACAATTGTATGTTAATGGCTCACCATCTGATACAACTCGTATGGTTACTTGTAAAGCTTCTGCTCCAGCACAACGCAAGATCTTCCCATCTGTGGCTGCAGTGGCAGTGAAGCTAATGTTGGATGAGGTTAGAGTGCTGCTCTGGATTATCAGAGACACTGAGAATTCAACTCCACCCTCCATATGTGTGGTAGTAGTCCCTACAGTGTCCTGGCTATTCAAGCCCACCACATGCCCACCATCATATTCCCACACCAATGTATTTCCATCTGTGCTACAACTGGCAGTGGCTGTGTCCCCAGAACACACTTCATCAGGAAAAGTAAACATGGCAGCTGCATAGAGAGGTGTTCAAACAGAAACAATTGTAGTAGTCATCAGCAGAAGCACAGCATTGCCAGATTAGCACCGGACTCATCACTAATAAAATAATGTAACAAAGGCCTCACTATACATTCAGTGTTGTGTATTGCTGTGTGCATACTGAATTAGAATGAGGAAGTGCATCCCAATGTGAATCAGATTCAATGCACCTGCAGAGCTGGTCTGAATTCACTCAAACCGTCAGAGCAATAAATTAATTATGCAAGTGTGCATTAAACTTGGCATGTGAAGGTTGCAGGTCAGAGCTTGGATGACACTAGAATGCTAATCAGGTGTGACCTGTTTGAAGTTGTTGCTATGGCATAAACCAGCTACATCTAGACCAACTTACGATGTAGCAACTGATGAATACCTCGACTAATTATGCTGCAACTAGTGTTAAGGTTAGAGTATTGCTCCTGACTTGTTTTCTCCGTGGGATTCATGGAGCTGCATCCCTCCAAAATCCTGTCTTTCCCTTAACCATATCCTTTTTGTTCTGCAGCAATGATTTCAGGGAGGAAGGTGAGGAAGAGTAGGAAGAGCTGGCAGGTGTGGGAGAGGAAAGCCAGGAGGAAACAACACCATGTACACAGAAGGCAAAGGCATGAGGAAGAATGAAGGAGACAGGTTGAGAGAGAGAGAGGTCGGGAGCGGAGTCTATGCTCATCCCAGGATGAACCTTATCTTAGTGTGCAAGAACAGTCATTAATTGAAATTGGTGGTATATCTGGTCAGGTAACTCTGCCATACTGTGTGTTGTTCTTGCACTGCCGGCATAAATGACAGTGGGTTGTAGCTATCTGATTCCAGGGTTATCTAGCATCATCCCAAGAGCTGTGTTATTCTAGGCAGTGGGGTATTGCTAAGACCATTCAGTGGTGGCAGATTATATCGGACACTTTAATAAATATTGTTGTGTAGCAGTTCACAATATGACAGATGGCAATCTGTTCCTGTTTCTGTTGCATGTATTGTGCAATCTGTTCCGTTCCTCTGCATGCTTCACAATATCTGCGCAAAATCCATTGTTAGTACATGGCTTATGCAGCATGGATTGCCTTATGCAACATGGATTGTGGCTTATGCAGCATGGCATGGCTTATGCAGCATGGATTGGCTTTATAGCATGGCATGGCCTATGCAGCATGGATGGATTTCTTGCTGAAGTACGGGCATGTAACAAGTTTTACAAAATGTTTAATTGTGGTTTATTGCAGAACTTTGGACTATCGAAGATGCAAGAGACTGCACCTTCATCAGAGCTGAACAATTGCACTTAATAATACAACCACTTATGGTGCACATGTCTATGTGTTATAATTATGAATACATTTGTGTCTACTTGAGTAATATGACTACTTATGGTGCATGTGTCTATATGTATATATAAATACATAGGCGCGTCTGTCTACTTGAACTATTTATGGTGTAATGTGTCTATGTGTATATATGAATACACAGGCACATGTGTCTACTTGAGTAATACACATGGTAAATAATAACATCTACGATTGTAGTTCTGGTGTTATATTGAGCTAAAAAGCTACATCCTCCTTTGGAGATGAAAACAGTGTCTCAGGAATCATTACTTTACCAACCAAACAGCATAACTGAGTGAGGGTCATTCATTCTGCCTATAATACAGCGTTTTTACTCCATTCTGATTATAACACAGCAAGTGAGCTAGCCCAATTGCATCATCAACAAGAAGCCTTAACCACACCTCTTTTCTGCAATCAAGAAACAGATCAGTCACTGCAATGCACTGGAACATTTGGAGTGTTCTGGGACTCAAGTGTTGATGATTGCATGCCAGTTATGTATGGGAGGAAACAGAGACAAGTACATATAATACCTGCATCGATCCTTGAAGATAATCTCAAGGCTTTTCACACATTCTATTTTCTTATGTGCTGCTTGTTTACCACCTTAGCGAACACATTGGGAGACCTATTATTGGCTGAAATGATTAACTAAGAATTTGCAATGTTTATCTGAATTATGAGCTTTGGTTTTGGGGATAATTCCATCAGCCATTTTGATAACATAGGGAGTGATTGTGCACTCCCCGATAAAACTGAGATATCAATCTTCAAGGATCTTTTCCTTCTCTGGCATAACTGTGTACAAAAAAAATTATAATTTTAGTACCAGAAGATTTGAAATTTTCCAACGCCTGTCTATGACTAATCAAAATATGTCATGGGTAGGGATCATCAGTAGGTAAGGTTCTTTGGCTTAGATCTAACTAGCACACATGCTGTATTATATCAGAACAAGTTGACTGTTTAGTCAATTTACTGAGAATATTGTTCCTCTCCCTCTCTGCTGCACAAGTCATTGCGGAGACTGCAGCTGATGCTCTAGCAAGGGGCTGACTCTAACAGAAAAAAGAATATCAACAAGGTATGGTATGTTCTGACTTGTTTAGTGTACAACAAGAAGATATCACAATGGCGATCAACTTAAACTTATGTTACTTAAAGTTTCAGCTAGATGCTCTCATTATCATCAGGAATGATTCCCAGTGAAGACTTGAGCATCTAGCCGAGAGGTTGAGAAACAAAGTATTAAGTTGATCATTGAGAAAGTCGTTGTATTCTAATGTATGCATGCCAGCTGAGAGTTTGTTGAGAGAATAGTAGCGCAAGGTATTGTAAGTCAACACTGCCACAGCAAACTGAGTGCTCAGCTACTATGCCATAGGGAAACCAAAAAATTGAAACACAACAGAAATGTAAAAACAAACAACTTTAACTTTATATATTATATCAACTGTCAACACTATTGTTGATGAATATTGCGGTTAGGTTTTGTGACAATGCACTAATCAAAAACATGAATATCATTATCTTTATTAGAATGTTACTTGACAAATATGTAGCTACAGAGGTATTATAGACAAAGGATGCATAATTATTACTGAATGTTCACAACATAATATTGTCATTATACTGTATCATAAAAAGGAACAAGACTACACCTGCGTAGGCAACAACCACTCAATGATCTTTTACCTTTTAAAATGATGTATACCAACATCTTTCTAGTAATTTGTGAAGATGAATTAAGTCAGGTAAGTGATTCTGGTCTATGTGGGTACAGTCTTGTTTGCTTTCTTTGTTGACATGTCAACCAAATGAAAACATTTTGTTCCTGTGTATATAAATGTATGTACAACAGAGGTCAAAACTACTTGTCTGGAAAAGCTTACTGACACACACACTAGTGCATGAGCAGATGAGGGAACTAAGTAGATGTAGGCAAAAACACTCCTCATACACATCTCACTGGATGGACAAGTCACTTGATCATGCGTTTTTTATTATCATATCTGGAGCAGCGATGTACATTAGTATGAAGAAAAAAGTTACAGGAAAAAATTGCCGAGAGATTTCAGTCATTAGTTTGTTTGGACCACCAATGCTTGAAGTTAGCATTTCCTTCTCCATCAAAATAGAAAATGTTACTATTAAAAAGTATGTTCAGCACAAACAGAATGATCTTCCGGCTCAAGTCCCATTCATGAAAGTATTTATAACTGTAAAAACGCTGTTTAAATACACTTGGACTATAATTCCCAAAACATACTTCTATAATATGCAATCGCTGTTACCTTGAGCTGCTCCTGTGGGAAGCAGCAGGTAAAGTACCTGTCTATTGGCATACCATAGTATCTACACTTAGCACATGTTGTTGTTCTTGTTACAAGCATACTTTACTGTTGGTTTCAAGGTATCAGCGGTTGGATGATCTCAAACTCTAATGTCCAGAATGTGCTCTGGCCAGAACTCCTGAAGGTTGGGAGGCCATTTCTCAATACTCATGTGCACTGTAGCAAAAAGGGTACATACACATGTACAAGCAATGATCAATGTTGCTATGCCCACAATCATAGGCATGCCCATTGTGAAGCAAATAACTAAGCACATGCTTGCTGTTAGTGGCTGCTCAGTATAAAGCACTTATTTTCTTGTTGTCATATGCTATACACCTAGCTTAACAACCAGCTTGTATGATATACTATATATATTATGTATATTTTCTTTCTCAATAATTGACTTAAATTTGCTCACTGAACATTTTGTCTCGAGCAAAACGCCACACGAGTATGTTTCTACCAAGTTCAGCCAAGCTACTGTATGCTTATTAGGGCTAATGAATGGGAAGATCTCTGGACCTTCTATGATGTAATCACTAGGTACAGCTCCTGGCCAGCCTTTAAAATCTAGTGTAGTGATTACATGTGTTCTCTATACATTTGTTAAGTGGTCTAATATACACTACATACATTATCTATCTTGCTCAAGCTTTGTGGATGAAGACTGCAGCTAATAATTCATCGTTCTTACAGTAATAACATGTTACACTATACACATACCGGTTTTAATGTGCACCTGTGATATACCATGACCACACCCACTTTTATTATCATAAGTTTGTGTGTTCACTTGTATGAAGTACACATGCAAACGTATTACTGTATCTCCTTGCTAAATAATATTAGTGAGCGGAGTTAAGGGAAGACCTACCGTATTTGCCGGAGTATAAGTCGCAGTAGTAGCTCCAAATCTTCTTCTCCAATTGAGGGGTGCGACTTATAATCCGAACATGCCGCTTTTCCTTAAACAACTGGGCGGGGTCTCTAGTGGCACGTGTGTCGATAAAATGTCTGGGAAGTACACTGCTGGCTTTAAGCTCAAAGTAGTTGGGTATGCAGAGAAGTTCGGAAACAGAGCCGCGGAAAGAGAGTATAGAGTCAGTGAAAAATCAGTCAGGGACTGGAGAAAGAAGAAGAGTGTTTTGACAATGCTGCCGAGATGCGCGAAGGAGTGGCATTCGAAACTTTACCTATTGTCATTGCGCATGCGACCTATACTCCAACTATTATAGATTTTCAAAATGATGGCCAACTTTGGGGGGTGCGACTTATATTCCGGTGCGACTTATACTCCGGCAAATATGGTAACCATTTTTATGTCCTATTAAAAACACCCCATAAGTTGTTTTCAATGATTTTGGTCTCAAAAGATGACTCTTGTGTGTGCTCTGCAATGATATTTGCATAGTGCTGTTTCAATCAACCATGGCACTGAGATTATTTAGAAATTTCTTTACACCTTAAGTGTGGGTCTTCAACACTTGCCATTTATGGTGCTAGCAGTGAAAGTCTCCTACTAGCCTATTTTCAATAAGCATGTGAAGTGAGCACACAGACTGTCCAAGGCTATATTCAATACTAGCATGTGAAGTGAGCACTCAGACTGTCCAAGGCTATATTCAATACTAGCATGTGAAGTGAGCACTCAGACTGTCCAAGGCTATATTGAATACTAGCATGTGAAGTGAGCACTCAGACTCTCCAAGGCTATATTCAATACTAGCATGTGAAGTGAGCACGCAGACTGTCAAGGCTATATTGAATACTAGCATGTGAAGTGAGCACACAGACTGTCCAAGGCTATATTCAATACTAGCATGTGAAGGGAGCACACAGACTGGACTCTATGAGAAAAGGGATGATTTGAAAAACTGATTATTCATACAATAGAGAAAATAAAGAGCTTTCAGATGATATAAAAATTATTTACTAATGATAATAAATTGACTGAGTTGGAAACGTCAATGCACTTCTATGGGAAGCCATGTTATTCATGCTTCTTGTCATCATTTCTCAACCAGTTCACAATGAAAAGGCAGCACAAAAAGTATCATAACTCAAGAAAAGTTGAACAATAATGAGCTGAAAAAATTAAATTAATATTGGGGGCTTTGAAAAAAACCCAAAATTTGTCTGGCTCTCCCTTAACTAACTGTCTCACAAAATGAATAATTACACTACAATGAACAATAAATATAATTATAAGCAATCAATGAACAATAAATATATAAGCAATGGTAAGGGCACACCTGTGTCTGTGTAGCTGACCACTTTCTAAATGCTCCTGAGCTGTCAATGTCTGAGCTGATTATGAGGTTGCTATGGATTACTTCAAGTAAGGAAAATCTACTCCTTACTTCCATTGCAACCATCACTGCCTCCCCTCCCAGCTAGAGCTACCAGCAGCTGATTTGAGGTTAAAACAATAAAACAAGGCCAAAAAGGGTTTCCAGACTAAAGACTGCAACTCTGCTTGCAGCTTAGCAAGCAACAATGCTAGCCATGAATACAGTAGATCCTTCCTAACTTCTTCAGGTACAGCAACAAAGGAGAGTGCAACATGGATACTTTCAAATGTGATATAATTATGTTCATGTTTAAATTGGCAATATGACATTGATTCTCACAAACAATTTTAGAGTTACTCCACTAGGACTAATGGCTGCATGCTGTGGTTTAGTTGTGCACACTCCACTAGGACTAATGGCTGCATGCTGTGGTTTAGTTGTGCACACTCCACTAGGACTAATGGCTGCATGCTGTGGTTTAGTTGTGCAGTTATAAATTCAGTAACTATGTCATGATAAACAGTCTTCTAGTTGAACATTTATACACATAGGTCAGGGTTCAGGGAATTGGTTTATTTTTACCACTGCGGAACATGAATATTATTATGCTCGATTCAGAGAGTCCTTGCAGTTTAAAGTATCACTCAGTGTCATGTGATACAGTGCTAATGATGTAGGGATTTTAGCTCTATACATGTTGTACATTTATGTTGAGAACAACAACAAAAGTATTTATAAAAACAAACAACCAGAAAGGCTGATTTGTCACAAAACAACTCACATCTATACCACAACCAATTAGATAACATTTTATCATTTAGGGATTACATTTTAGGATAGCTAGAGCAAAATATTTATCTAACCTATAGCTGTGGCCTATCTGAGAATGCAGAGTGCATTTGAATGAGAGAACAGTTCTCCCTCCTTTCTTGGGATGGAGTACCCTACTTCGAGTTTTTTGTGACCTGTCTAAGCAATTAGAGTGCATTTCCGGGCAAAGCATGACAGGCATTGTGATCCCCTTTAATCCTGGGGGTCACTGTATCCTAGTTCTCAGTGACAGCTGGTCACTGTATAGTGTCCTCCTCTTGCTATTCGACGGTCACCTGAGGAGGCAGTTCATTTGAGCATAAATAGCCTAGATTTCAATGAGGTGATTAAAGCATCTTGATTGGAGAAGTTATGCCTAGGTATTAGTAGTGACCTGGCTGAGGATGGAGTGTAGTTGTTGCAGTATCTGGTGACTTCCCTTTAAAATAACCCTGGGTGTCAGTTAGTCATCAAATGCTAGGGATGGAGTGATCTTCCTCTCATTGATGATTGCCTGAAGAGGCAGTTCATTTTAAATACTGATTCCAGTGAGGTAGATAGCTGAGAATTGTAATTTAGAATATCGAGACCAAAATATCTGTCTTACTTAGTTGTGACCTATCTGAGAAAGGAGTGCATTTGAATGAGAAAGCAGTGACGCCCTCCCTCCTCTGGACGGAGTACCCTCCCCCGAGTTTGTTGTGATCTTCTAAGCAGGTGTTACAATGTATTTCAGGTGCAGTGCATGGCATGTATTGCAGCATGTGGTCCTTCTCCCTTTAAACTGAACACTGGGGGGGGGGCATTGTATATATCAGTGACCTAACATGGGATGGAGTGATGCCGTCTCACTGTTCTGAGTAGGAAGTTCATTTGAACGTAAATAGACTAGATTTCAGTGAGGCAGACATATAAAGGTTGAATTTTAGTGTAGATACCATAATATTTATCTCACTAAGTTGTGACCTACCTGAGGACGGAGTACATTTCAAAGAGTGACCTCACCCCAGTTTGTTGTGACCTCTTAAAGCAGGTATTATAGCGACCGGAAATTGAGCTCAGACACTTTTTGAAAGACTCTCAAAATATCATGAGTGGAGGTTATGTGATACTTTAGAGATTAACGATCATGTCTGCATAATAAAATATAAGCTATTTCTCTTTTCTATGTTGTGTTCAGCCTGTCCATCTCATGGGATATATACTAGTCCCTCAGCTGAGGGTCTAGTGGATTCCATTTCTAGTAGCTAGGCTGGGAAAAGAGGCTTACTAAATTGTGACCTAGCTGAGGATGAGTGTATTTGAGTAAGGAAACACCTGAGGATTTCAACTTCGATTAGCTTGGCTGGGATATTTGTCTTACTGAGTTGTTAGCATGGAGTGCATTTGTGACCACATGTATTTGAGTTGTAGCTGTGTGCATAATGGAGTTGCCCTGTATTTCAGTCACTGGAATGTGGAATTGAATTGTTTTCTGGCCCTTCTGACCCCCAGTATCTGGTGACACCTTTGACCACCCCTCTCCCCCCACCCCCCCCCCCCCCCACCCATTTACTGAATCCTACAGTAAGCCACATACAAATGATACCCTGTATTGTTATAGTAGATATTTCAATTAAAAAAATTACAATCACTGCAAAACCAATGCTCAGTGTTTTGGGTTAGTGAGGTCTCAAGTGCTACATACTTTAATTGGTGCCACTCCTCACAATTGTCACATGGATCATGCTCCCAAATGTCTCTGGCATCATATATACAAGAGCAATAGATACCAGTAGAGGCGATTTTTTTTCAATGAAAATGCTTTTCTTTGTGTATAAGGAATGGAAGTAATTTCTCACTGCTGAAACAATCACTTCACATATTTTTTGGGTTGAATTCCATACCTTCAACGACGTTATCCCTGGCCATGTGGTATGCATATGCGATAGCAAACACACCACAGTCACATGCACCCTTTTACTGTTGCATCTCAGGGGCATGGACAACTAACTGTGTCTCCAGCATACTTTCCAGGTTTTCCATTGGTTTTCAATGGAAAAATGGTAGATCATTGCTAGCTGATGAAATGATGGGCTCATGCCACTCTCCACCCACTTCCTGTCAGAGAGTTACTTCTTTATCCCTACTGCTGAACATAACCCAGTGGTGGCAAAAAAGCTATGAATTTGGATTGTTTCTTCTGAATGACTCTGTGCATGTGAGAAACCAACATTTTGAACCAAAAGCGAGGACTGCAACCCAGAAATATTTGAAAAGCCATTTTGAATAAGTTCTTGTGCCAAGGTAATGTGCTCATCAGTTAGCTATATCCAGTTTCCAGCTCCTTCTTCATTCTCTATGGAATAAGAAATAATACTACTACATAGTTAGAATTATTTCTTCAATGCCTGGCCCATTATTATAATCCAAACAAATAGCATGTACCTATAAACACCTGTAATAATTAAGAGTATGTGTGTGAAACTATGTGTATATATGAAATAACATCTTATGATGATTTTATCATGACAGTAACTTTCACACCTGTAAAGTTTTTTTAATATATAAATAAGGCAACTCCTTCAGCACATAATTATGCTAGCAGTTCTTGAGCTTCTGGCCATTTCATGAAATCATCAGAGTTTCCAGCCTCTGTTTGTGGCAGAAGTCCAGTGAGATCAATACTGACCTAAAATAAAAAATTCTGTTTGTGACTGGAATTCTTGCTATATATATAGACACCCGTTTCCAAACTTCAGGTTCTGTGGGTATTGGAAAGAGCTGTGCAGAGGATTTGGTAAACTTTTCTTTGACTCTCTGACATTTGCCACAAGTCTCTATGTATTGTTTAGCATCACACTGGTCATGTCAGATTTCCGATAAAATCTTGAACAAATCCTGTGCCATGTTTTGTCTCAACCCAAATGACCACCAAGAATAAGATGTTAGTTAATATTTATCAACAGTAACTAACAAAACTATACCTGCCTGTGAGGTGTGACATGCATGCATCACTCGCTATTTCTCTTCAACAGATTTAACACAAATTCTCTGTGGTGAATCTTTGCTCGCTTTTCTCATAGAGATCTTGAAATACAAGGTGCCATATTTGCTATTTAATGCCTATAAGTAAACACAATTAAGGGCTCTGGTGAGCAGTAGAGTTGTGTATATGCATAATAACACTTTCTAATGTACAATGAAGCATTAATTACCCTTTTCAGATTACCATTAACAAATCTCTCTGCTGGCTGTGAAAGGGGACTCACTGTTTGTTTGGCAGAATTCTGCTGGGGTACTGATCAACTAGTTGTTGTCTCAAGTAAACATGGATATCATTATCTGTAGTCCTACATTTGGTGCAAGAGTCCTACTAAAGCTATCTCTACATCACAGAACAATGATTTGTAAGGGTTAATATTATTCTCACAAGCAAAATACTATAACTTACTTTTCATGCAAGTTTCTTTTTTTATCATTTGTGTAGATACTCCGAGTCAAATACTCATGAACAAAATTAATTCAGCCTCCATAATGTTCAGCACACAACAGAGTCCTGACTCCTCCCCATGCTCCCTGCATTGGCTCCTGATAAGCAGCTGGCTGATTTATCTGGGGGGAGGGAGGGAGGTTTAGTTTAAAGATTTTTGTTCTCTTTCTTCTATTTGCACTTCAATCCAGTTCAGTACTATGCACTTAATTGGATGTACAAATTTAGAATGTTGGGAGTTATATATAATCCCTGTATAGTAGTTCTTACCTGAGTGGCTAATTGAAAGCTACTAACTACAGCTGCTAAGGTTTGTAAAAATAAAATAATAAAGCTGTAAAGCTAGTCACTCTCACTCTTGTATATAGGAACTTTCTGGCATGTGTACTCGTTGATGTTTTAATAAATAATTTTATACGTATATTTGTATAAATCTGAGGATGGCTGGGTAAATTTCTTTTTCGGACACTTGGAAAAGCAAAATTGATTACCTAATTTTAAAGTATTAACTTTTTCTGGAGGCAGATAAGTCATAATACAGCATGGTTGAGTGTGGGTGGAGCCAGTTGCCTCCTTCAAACTAGTAAGTCCATAACCTTGTGATACAACTGCAGTCTACCAAAAAATAGCCAACTTGCTATTATTATGGTGTGGTATGTAGACATTTCCTGGTATGTGAAAACTGCAACTATGTATCACACACTTCCTTGCAACTTAATAAACTTCAGCTTTTATATGAGGCAAGACTGTGATGAGGTCCTGTTGAGAAGATTGCAACAAGTGGTTTATATAATGCAGTAGCAATGCTTGGTCTGATCCATGTATATGCCTGGCTGTTTGAACATAGAATGCAGCACCAAGAAAACACTGGCATCAAACGCCACTTACATAAGCATCAAAGAATACACCCTACAGCCCTCCCTCAAGCAATTGTTATGAGTTCCAGAGGAGAACATGAAGCAAGCAACAGAGAAAAGCAGCATCTATAACGTGTATTTTTTAAAGATAGCATTATCTTTAGTCGAAAATATCTATATTGGAGGACAATAACTATAAGTTTAATGTATAATACAACATCAATACTGAGAATTTTTATTGCAAATAATATTACATACTTAATTGATACCACTCCTTGCATTATCATAGTGTATATATCATGCTTCCAAATGTATTGGTTATATTGCAAGAACTGTAGTTATCAACAGAGGCATAGTTTAATCTTGCGGGGAAATGAAGTCAATTCTCACAATTAAGCAACAAATTATTTGGCTTCACATCTTTTCATGATCATATTCAATAGCATTACCTCTGGCCATGTGACACAGTCATTTTGCTAACCAATTAAGTGTTCACCATATCAATAGTAGAACATCGCTAGTTATTATTAGTCTTCATACTACTTCCTGTTCAAGATAGATCACAGCAGTTGCCTTTGACTTAATAAATTCGGAATATTTTTACAGAATGAAATGTCATCATTTTGTACCAGCCTGAGGTTAATTTCATACCGACTACTATATATCTCTTTTCCTTGAAAATGCCTGGCAGTCTAGGGATATTTCAAATTAAACTGATAGGGCATACGATCCAGTACCTTGAAAGCATTCTCCTCCACAAGCAACACAAGTGTTCATCTTGCATCAGGAACTGGAACAATAATATTTTGAATGATATATATATATATATATATATATATATCACATTCCACGCAGTTATAGGAAAGTCTATTAATTGGAAAACAGGGGACCAGAGTAAAAAAGAACACATGGATGCATGCAGACAAGTAAACTGAAGATGTCTGCCATCACTAAATATAATATGGAACAACTGCCACCCAATCTTGGTGTGAAAACATTTCAAATGGAGGGAATTTCTCATGAAGGAAACTCTACACATCCACCTCAAACACAAGGATCATAGGTTTAATAGAGATCAAGGGCTTGACTATCTCTGGTTGCTGGATCTCAACTATGTATCAAGACTATACACAACACACCTATATTCATTGTTACATGGCAGAAGTAAATAATTTATCAAGCTGTCACCTGCCCACCTGGTGAGTTCTGCATGTGAGGAAAGGTAGGTGTTTTTGCAGCTCAAGTAAAGGCCACAAGAAGTCGAACAACTGTAATCTGAGCCAGAGCAAGCTTTTATAGTTGGCTGCTATAGATATATCTTTCCTTCCTGGGTAACACCTGATAAGCATCACTCTGATAAAGGCCAAACCATATAATTATATTGATTGATATTGAACAAATAACACTTAGGTTAGAAAGAGCAAGGAAAATATAAGACATTTGTGTTTTTATCGTTTTAATTAATGTTATTATCCACAAATGACCCGGTAGCTACATCATATCAAATGTCAAAAAGCAGTTAACTTCTGCTTAGAATAATGAACTTAATAAAATCTAGGTATTAGCTAGCTATTGTTATTACAATTATTTCAGTGATACCGACCATTTTAGAGGGCAATCTACAATTGTTTGAGCTATGGTCATTTCCAAAACAAGTGATTAAAAACGATACTCTTCTCTCAATAAACAATTGAATCTTCTCTCAAAATATATCAGATAGATGGTCTAACCTTCATCAAGCTGAAACGTCAATTAAGAGAATTAATCTACATTATGTCAACTTAGAGATTTTTGTTGAGAAGAATACTATTATTTTCAAACTCAGTCTATAATCCAATAAGTTTAGTCTCCAGATTGTCTAACTACAATCTATGGTTTATCCTCTGCATAAAGTCAGCTATGGCCAAGCTAAACTCTGGAAGAAGTAGCAAGTGGACAATACTAATGGAGCCACCCCTAGTCTCTGACCAGTAGAGGTCTCTCTTCCCAAGCTCGTTACTTTGTCAAGATGGTTCACCTGGGAAGGTGGGGGTTCACAAAATCTTACAGGTGTCACTGAATCCTAGTACTCAGTAACCTCCTGGTCACTGAATACTAGGATTAAGTGACTGGGTGTCACCAAATACTGGGGATCATTGAGCTTGTGGCAAGTTCAAGGCTGCAGAGAAACTTAACACTGTTAGTATCTGGTACTGCAAGTTCTGTGGTGAACATCATGTGATGAAGAAGGAGTCCTGTCCACCCTGGGGCAAGAAGTGTTCCATGTGCTCCAAAAATAATCACTTTGCAGGTAAATTTCAGTCTGGTGGGACACACAAGAAGAAGCCTGTCCATGCTGCTGTGGGGCACCACACTGACAAATACATCATGTATAATGTGATTAAAATCTCTGCCATTGATGATTTTCAGCTGGTTATGTTGCTGGTATGGAACACCAGTAACTATGTGAGGTTCAACCTGGATAGAGAAGCACAGTCTAACATGATGCCATTCTATATGTACGTCATGGCCACAACCATAGAAGAATCCACTATGTAAGCTCTGGTATAGGTTCCAGCATATCCTGCTGTTCCAGATCCTCCACAGCATCATAGCATTAGTGTGACTTGCACACATCACAGACCGTGTTGTACAGGCATGATAGCAAGATCCAGTCTGATACGATGCACTCACCATCCAGCTTACCAGCAAGACTTATGAACACAAAAGGCAACTTCTTGATGATATGTGCCTTAATGAGCACAATTGTAGTTCTCCTCACATCACACACATAGTAGCACCAGTATTGTCTGGCTTCTGTTGTAGAGGATACACACAAGCCCCATTCCAGGGCATGCTTTGCCATCAAGCAGTGGATGAGCCTTAGGAGCATCATGATGTGGAAGTTATACATCTGACATCACTTCAAGACACCAGAATTAGTACATGTCCAACTATAGGTTTTTTGACACCACCATAAGAGATGATGGAAAAGCTTCTCTGGTCTTGTTTGTCGAGTACTGTGATGAGCGTCATATCATTCTCACTGTAACGTCATCCATTTGTTCAAATCTGTGGATCACAGAGTTCCACCTGCCTGCTATGCCATAGCATTTATATTAGATTTGATTTGCAACTGCGGAGGATCTAACCTAGTGATAACTATATATGTGATATAGTTCTAGAGAGCTGCCTTTACATAAGAAGGAAATTCCAGTCTTGCTGATACCAAATCTGGGACTATCATGACAATCTGATCTTGCAGTATGAGCTGCTTTTCAAAGGTCATCAACTGGTGATATCTGCATACCTGATATAGATCTGATGACCATAGCACATGGTTGTCATGTGAGCATAGAAGGGTGTCTGCAAGCTCGCCCCACATGGCTACTGACATGAGGTCTTTCATGTCAAAGTGTGACATATGTCAGTCACATGGTATTACTAAGCTAAAGGAACCTCTTTAGCAACATGAGATCAATGGGTCATGGTTGGGAATGACCTGTGAACTGAATGGACAGGAACTATTAGTGATCACGACTACTACAGTAACTTCATAGAAGTAGACAAACTGAATGCTGTAACATCATGTGGTGTTTATCCGTGTCGTCTTTTGTGTTCTCCAAAGCATGGAATTCCTGATGTGCTGGTGTTGGATAATGGCCCATAGTTCTCCTCGGCTGTGTTCAAGTCCTTCTGCATGGCATGGTCATTCGTACATGTGACCTCATCTCCACACAATCCATTGTGTAATGGAGACGTAGAGAATGTCTTCAGATTGTTAAGCATCTTTTTTAGAAGGCCAATGTGTCTGGACACTCCAGGTTCCTTGCTTTGCTCGAGTGGACGAATGTGCCTACTGAAGGTGTAGACAAGAGCCCTGCAGAGTGACTAATGGGTCAGAGGTGCAAGCCTCTGATTTCTACCGCTTGATGTCTCATCATCCTAGGTATAACACTATTGAGGCACAGACTGCTATGAAAGCACTCAAGGACAAATAGAAGGATTGTTAAGATGTGTCAGTAGGACACCTTTTGGAACTGCAGCCAGGTGACCCCCGTCAGCATGAGGCTTCCTGGATGTCTATGTGGACCCAATTGAAAATTTGAGGAGTAGGTTACACCATGTTCCTATGATGTCATGATCAGTTGCACTACTTGAAGTTGCTGATGACTTCTGATGCATTAGGATTCCAGCCACATATAATTCGCCGATTCTCCAGAGATTTTAAAGCATGCCATGGATGTGACATGGATGTGATAACAGTTATTTCTTTTCTCTTTGTCCAGGGCAGATTCCAATTATGGCATGTGGTTGTCCCATTTTTGGAAAGTCCAATTTATCCAATAGATATGGCAAACCAGTCATGGAGTAAATAGATGAGATGTTTGGGAGCCTGCACTTGGAGATGGGAGTGTAGAATATGTGGGGAGACAACTTAGCTTGTTCTGTTCTGGATGTCCACCAGCATGTGCTGCTGCTGGCAAAGCTGATAGTTTTTTTTAATTTAGAATTTGCACCCGATGAGAACTCATCATGCTCATCTACTGACATGTGTAACAAAATTTGATCTTCAGCTACTAACTTTTCATCTCACTGAGAATTAACATAATGAAAGTAGATTTGAGCACGGAGAAAAGGTATGATCAAGAGCAGTCCTACATTTCATTATGATCCTCAATTTTATCCATTAAGGTGGTAATTTTTACATTTGAAACAGCCCACAATGAAATTTCCCCCCACCCCTCTGTATGTTGAAATCTATTTTTGGGGAATTTTATTCTCTTTTGACCACTACAGCAATGATCAGTGGGGTTTCTGTTCACAGTCGTGACATGTCTGCTTCTATTAAATAATTTTTTACTTTGAAAGACTTGCAAATCGTTTTTGAGTATCCAAGTACACGAACAAGACAATGCCAAGAAAAACAGAAAGGAGGAGTAATGGGCCATAGAGAGACTCCATTATTTTGTGACATTGGACAATATGTGGTCCTGAGCTGGCCAGTTTTTTTCAGAGTTTGAGAGTGGTAGTGAGAATGAAGAAGAATATGCACATTTTTCAACGTCATAAAGAAGGTGTTTTGTTCCCACAGCTGAATTCACAGCAACAAACACTAAGTTACTTTTGTATTCCTTTTGAGGTTTACTGGCATGAACTTGTTATATTGAACACCCGAGTTTGTTAGGATGATTCTGTTGCTGAAACTCTCTGATCTGCTGAAGCTCTAGGAAGGACTAACTATCAGCTATAAATAGAAAGTCAGCACATATAGGCAGAACTCCATTCAGAATGCAATAAAGAACTCTGAGGTATTACTCAGCTTATTTAAACACAAAATATAAATCATTTTCTCAGTTCAAAGGAATTAGCTAGTACCATCAGTCTTTTTCGTCATCTTTTGCAGACCTCCTCCGTCAACAAATGGCCAAGCTTCGTGCAGTCCCAGTTGTTAGCCATGGCCGTAAAACCTTTTATATTCCATGAGGTCTACAGGCCACACACGTCTTTGTCCGACACGATGCTCGTAGGACACCACTCCAACGGCCTATGATGGACCCTTTCTGTCCTGTGCTCACTGGGGGGTGAGTACTGTAGCGGTTTGGCCAGCGGTGCTGCCCTCTACTATGAATCTTGAACTCTAATATATGTGCAATAAGAAGAATCTTTGTGACTGTCAAAGTAAGAGGTGGATCGATCATCCGCGGATTCATTAAAAATTCACTCGGTATGGGTGTGTGGTTTACACAAAAAGGTGTGGTTTCAGTCATGTGATATTTTGCCAGGTACCGAAAAGGTGTGGTTCCAGTCATGTCCGCTAGGTACAGGGGTGTGTTTTTTCACAATGAGTTCTGAGTGCAAGTGGTGGGGGAACGAAAACCTGAAGTCTGGCTGCTAACTATTATGGAGGGGTGGTAGATAATTGGGATCCTGGAAGCCCACAGAAGAAAAACGCTCAGTTTATTTGGTAATAGATCTTCAGTGAAGAAAATGGTTCAGGAAAATGATGAAAATCACCTTCCAGCTGGAAAACATGAGAAGGTATGTGCTGTAAAATAGTTATTTGTGGCATCTTAGCTAGAGCCAGGGTATTCTTGCACACCAACTTCAAGATATAAATCTTGACATCATAACCTTATTGTTGGTACTGGTGCACCTCAATAAGTGTGCACATAATTATGATGAAAACAAGCCTTCTGCTTCTTCAACTGCAATGAACAGTTAGCTAAGTTGGCATTCTGGATTGCAGCTCCATTGCAACTGATACAAATCTAATGTATGGAATTGACTGGACTCTGATTTTCTAGAGAGTTGTTGTGCGAGGCTACATGCATCAAGGGTATATATGATCCTTTTTCATGCAATGATAATAGCTCATTTGTGTGTACCATAGGCTTTTCGAACTTTCTGGAGCCACACAATTGAGGGGCAGAATATCACTTTCAACAATGTACCTTTTGTTGTGACAGAAGTAAGGAAGTTGCACTGTCAATTTGGGAAGCATTACTATAGGGGAAAAAGAGCTACTTCAGATCGCATGAAATCCCAAAGCACCCAAAAAATTGGTTGTCCTGCACATCTTAATATATACACGATTAAGCTATTTCCAGAATTTGGAATTACAGCTGAGGATGTAGCCAGGATGGGGGCTCGAAAGCTGAAGGAAAAGCATAAGGAAGTAATAATGAAGTTAAGATCACTGATTGTGAACAGCAACAACCCAAAAACACTTACAAAATACTTTGTCCTTTTGCCTACACAAGATGTTAATCATCCATACCACAAGACTAGTGGTGAAATAGGATTTTCCCAAAAGATCCACCCAAAGTTAGTATGTAAAATTAATGAAATGGTTTCAGAAGGTGCATGGTCCTGTTTGTCCTGATGTGGATGTTATTTATAAATGCATCACTAGTGCAACGGGTGTAGAATGGACGGCTGAACCATTTTTTCCCCAGTATGCTCTAGTTGCAACTTCTAAGCGTTATTCTATTGGCAGTATGACTATTACGTCAGTATCAGATGGTCCTTTTGCCAGTATACTCACTATGTTAATTAGACAATACTCACTCTTACCTAGCCCATACCTGTATATGCATATCACTACGTACAGCCCTTCACCCGATTGATGACCCCTTACCTCGCGCATGCCCCATGACATACACTCAATTGATGCACACATCTCATGCAGATAATAACTATATTCAATCCTCTTTGATCTGACATCGAGATGGTGCATTGCACTTAACTATGTGTACATCAATTCAGTCAGCGTAGCATTTGATAGTTGCTAGAGACTCCACCGGCAAAAGTACTGGCTAGGGGATCGTCCAGTGTCGAAATCCCAATTACTGCCCACCACCCTCATGGCAGTGAACTGCCCCTACCCGGGCTGCGACTTTGCCACACCGGATGGGACGCCCCCAGTAGTGGTGGCCGCCCTACTGAATGGCCACATGCTGGTTCATAGTCAATCTGCCAGGACTAAACCAACACCTGTCCGCCGCCCAGAGGTCACAGATGGAGGGCCTACACCAACCAGGCCATGACCGTGGAGGAGACAATAAGATTTGTTGAGGTGAGGGCCGCGGGCAAGCGGTCCGCGGTCACCATCACGACACCCACCTCGGCAAACCTTATTATCGACGAGGAGGCCGACCATGAAGATGCCCTCCGGAGCGGTTACAGGCAACAACAGCGCCCACCCACCCCACGATCCTCCGTGAGAGACCCCACCAGCAAACCAAACCGCCTGCAGCCACCACCAAGGAACCAGCCCATCCCACACAAAGGGCAACCCAACACCGGCAGGCCGCCCACTAACCCAAAGGCCACATGCTGCTTTTGTGGCAGCCAAGGCCACGGGGAGAGAGCACGAACAGCCATCAGGCGCACCCAATGCCCGGCCTTTGGATCCACCTGCTCGTCCTGTGGCCGTACCAACCATTATGCCCATCTCTGCTGGCAAAAGCAGGCCGAGCAGGAGAGTGCCATCCCGGAGGAAACCAACACACTATCCGAGGGCTCACTACCACACCAGTCATGGGACTCGTCCACTACCACCTGGGTGCAACGTCGATCTCCACCCCAACCGAATATGCAAGTGAAGGTCTCGACTTACAAGGCAGACTACCGGGCCTATGGCCACACCTTGAGGGAAGAGCGCCACAACCTGACCACCACTGCCCTGGCCGACACTGGCTGCCAAAGCTGTCTGGCTGGACATCTCCTGATGCGCGAACTCCACCTCCGCCCCCACGACCTCATCCCGGCCACCCTCTCCATGTCATCAGCAAGTGGCAACGCCCTCCCCATCATCGGGGCTGCCCTCCTACGGATCAAGTCTTGCCACACCATTCGAGAGACCAGGCAGATGGTCTACTTTTGCCCTCTGGCCACCAAGCTATACCTGAGGCTGGCCACCTGCTATGACCTTGGGCTGATCGCTAAGGGGTTCCCCCTCTGTACGTCGACGCCACCTTCGGGAAACGGCACGAATACATGGGCGACCCCTGATCAGCCACTGTCACCAGCTCAGGACCTGCTGACCAGACCTGAGAACCTGCTGACCAGAACTGATGACCTGCAGACCAGACCCATCCATCATGTGCCCAGACCTCCCCAGATGAACACCACAGCGGACCTGCAGGCCAAACCTCCAGGACCCCATACCACTACTCCACCCATGGTGAGGCACACTGCACCCACCCCCCTCAGACCCTGCTCATGCCCAACCAGGGCACTCCCCCCCCCCCCCCCCCCCCCCCAGACAGACCCTCCTCCCTGCCCTTCCCCAGCACTGAGGAAAACCGCCACAGACTTGATCGTCACTTGCTGGAACTATACTCAGCGAGTGCGTTCAACGTCTGTGAGCACCAGCCCCTTCCAATGATGTCTGGACCCCCCTTATCCCTGAGCATCGACCCCACCGCCATCCCCAAGCCTTGCCACAATCCCATCGCCATCCACATCCACTGGCAGGATGAGGTGAAGGCCGGTCTTGACCGGGACGTCCGCCTTGGCGTGTTGGAGAAGGTCCCCCTGGGCACGCCCGTCACTTGGTGCCACCACATGGTGATTTGCACGAAGAAGAACGGGTCGCTCAGGAGGACCATCAATTTTCTACCCCTAAACCAGCACGCCACGCGCGAGACCCATCACTGCCCATCTCCATTCCACCAGGCTCGGGCCATTCCATGCAAAACCAAGAAGACCATTTTCGACGCGTGGAATGGCTACCACTCCGTAGCACTCAACGAGAGAGATCGGCATTTCACAACATTCATTACCCCATGGGGCAGATACAGATATCTAACCGCCCACCAAGGCTACATCGCCTCGGGTGATGCCTACACGGCCAGGTACGATGCCCTCGTCGCCAACGTGGCGTCCAAGACCAAGTGCATCGACGATGCACTGCTCTGGTCGGACGACATCACGGGAGCATTCCATCAGGCGACTGAGTGGCTCCACATCTGTGCCGTGAATGGCATCACCCTAAACCCACGCAAATTCCGATTTGCCGAGGACACTGTCGAGTTCGCCGGATTCACCGTCACACCAACCGAGGTACGACCCGCTGACAAATACTTCCAATCGATCACTGACTTTCCAACCCCAGTAAACATCACCGACGTACGTGCCTGGTTTGGCCTTGTGAACCAGGTTTCCTACACCTTTGCAATGACTACTTCAATGCTCCCATTCCGGGCTCTCCTGAAACCATCTACACCCTTCGAATGGACCAGCGAGTTGGCGGAAGCCTTTGCAACCTCAAAACATCACATCTGCGAGCGCATCAGGGTCGGTGTCGAAATCTTTGACAAGGACCGCCCCACCTGCCTGGCGACCGACTGGAGCAAGGACGGGATCGGGTTCTGGCTGTTCCAGAAACACTGCCAGTGCCCATCCCGTGACTTGTTCTGTTGCCGGGATGGTTGGCGCGTCATCCTGGTGGGCTCGCGCTTCACCCATGCTGCTGAGTCACGATATGCCCCTGTGGAGGGAGAAGCCCTGGCGGTAGCCGGTGCCTTGGACAAGGCCGGCCACTTCGTCCTCGGGTGCAGCGACCTCGTTGTAGCAGTGGACCACAAGCCACTGCTGAAGCTATTCGGTAATCGCTGCCTCGAGGACATACCAAACCCACGCCTCCGCAATATCAAGGAGAAGACGCTCCGGTACAGGTTCCGGATGGTGTACATCCCTGGCGTAAGGAATCACACCAGCGATGCCCTCTCACGCCACCCATCCGGGACCCGAACACCACCACGACTCCACCTCCCAGATGACATCCCAGCACCCAGCCCTGCCTGCCCAGGAAGCCAGGACTCAGCCAACGAGGCAATCCACTGCGCCTCCCCTCAGCCCATCGAGGACGACGGCCTACACCACGCAATCTTCTCAGCCATCACGACAATCCCTGTGAGCTGGGAGCAGCTCCAAATCGCCACCACGGCCGACTCGACAATGCAGGACCTCATGTACTATGTTGAGGAAGGACCCCCAGAATCCCGGCACATGTTACTAGCTGCCATCCGGGCATACTACCCAATCATAGACAACCTCTCCATCATCGACGGTGTCATCTGTTACGGAGAACGTGTCATCATTCCTGCCGCCCTACAACCAACATGCCTTGCAGCCCTCCATGCGGCGCACCAGGGCACCAGCGGGATGACAGCTCGGGCAACCTCATCACTGTACTGGCCAGGCCTAACCACTGATATATCAGCTACAAGAAACAGCTGTCCCACATGCAACGCCAACGCCCCATCCCAGCCAGCGATGCCCTCGACCACACCGGAGGAACCAGAGTACCCCTTCCAGCACCTCTGTGCGGATTTCTTCCACCACGAGGGATCCGCATACCTGGTGCTGGTCGACCGGTACTCTGGCTGGCCCATCGTCGCCCCGGCCACCAACGGGGCCACAGGCCTTGCCACCATACTCAGGGACACTTTTGCAACTTATGGCATACCTGACACCCTGACGTCGGATGGCGGGCCAGAGTTTGCCGCACACTCCACAAGAGAGCTCCTATCCACCTGGGGCGTTCACCATAGGGTATCCTCAGCGTACCACCCACATGCTAACAACTGAGCGGAGACCGCTGTCAAGACCATGAAGCGCCTTATATCGGGCAACACCGGCCCTGGGGGCTCCCTCCAATCGGCCTTCTTTAAAGCCTTACTCCTCTACAGAAACTGCCCCAGCCCTGATACGAGGATGTCGCCGGCCATATGCCTTTACGGCCGACCCATCAGATACCTGCTCCCCGGAATCCCAGCAAGGCTGCGACAGCCAAGGAACATGGACTCGCGCCTGCAAATCAGAGACAAGGCACTAGCCCACCGCCAATCTCTCGGCCGAGCAAGATGGGACGAGCACTCCGGCGGCCTCTCCCCCCTTCGTTGTGGTGACAAGGTTTTTGTACAGAACCAAACAGGCCGTCACCCAACGAAGTGGGACAAAACAGGAGTGATCGTCGAGGTGCTCCAGTACCACCAGTACCAAGTGAGAATGGACGGCAACGGCAGACTGACAATGCGCAACCGTCGCTTCCTACGTAAACAGGTCACCACTCCGACGACACCAGACGACCCGCTCAAATGGCGACTGCCGGACCACCTCCTCCCTTCACAACAGCCACTGCCACCAACACCAGCTCCATCCATTTTACCCCATACCCCTATCCCACCCCAGATCCACCCCCTGTCTCCGATGAGCTCTGCGACACCGATGCGTCCTCCGATGAGCGCAACGACACCGATGGGACCCCCAGCACCAACTCCAAGCTGGCAGCTACCAGCGGGTGTTGTGAGAGCTGCTGGTCCTTACGCCTCCGTTGCCGGTACCCCCGACACCCCCGCATAGCCCAAACCAAACCAACCTCAAGAACCTGGCGAAGATCCCGAACCTCTCCTTCCCCACAACCCCTACTCATGCTCCTGGACCCAGACTCAGCAAGAGAGGGCCTAAGCCGATCATACGCTACGGACAACGGTCAACCTAACACAGTCCCCCTGACGTAGGACTTGGGGGGAGATAGACAATACTCACTCTTACCTAGCCCATACCTGTATATGCATATCACTACGTACGGCCCTTCACCCGATTGATGACCCCTTACCTCGCGCATGCCCCATGACATACACTCAATTGATGCACACATCTCATGCAGATAATAACTATATTCAATCCTCTTTGATCTGATATCGAGATGGTGCATTGCACTTAACTAAGTACACATGTAGAAGATCATATAATAAATAAATCTAGATATTGGGGCATCTTCTTTGGTGACGTCTAGGTGCTAATTAGGGTACAAAACATGTTAGTTTTCTAATTATACAATGTACTCTTGATCAAGTGGTTTCATGTCAGATATCTCTGTTTGTAAGGAGCAATGTGACACTTGAATCACATTCATGTCTGCTTTTATTATGCATGTTTTTGTACTGCCATTGTTGATCACAGTAATTAATTATAGTGAAAAGGTGATAAAGTGGTTCATCTGCAACAAGCATAATCAAGGTTCACATGTTAAACTCATGATACTTATCTGCCTGGCTAATCTAATGCATGGTCAGTTTCTTGTACTTAGCTCTTGGTGTTCAGCATGATCAGTTTCTTGTACATTCTCCTTCACACTGACAGAGAACAGTACACTGGAGAGCAGCTTTTTTGCACTTACAATTCTTGACACACCCTTTCTTCCAACCAATTCATGGCAGATCTTGGATGCGTCAGTGAGTGTGGTCCAATGCGGTTCATATAGCCCATCTGTTTTGACCCAACCCCAGCTACATGGAGAAAGAAGAGCAGTCTGTGGGAGAAGTGTTTGGCCCCAGACATGACCACCTACATAGGAAGGCAGCTCTTTTGACATGCTGCTCAAGAGCTTCCCCCCGTGTGGGAGGAATTCTCAGCACAGAATGTTTCTTTGTAAATAGCTTCTTCCTGGCCTTGTTGATATCTGTACAGGTGCTGGTGCGGTCATAAATTAGAATGACAAATCTCTCTATAGCTTGCATACTTTCTTCTGGGATTCCAGTGGGTGCATGTGCCAGTGAGCTCTGGCAATGAGTTCCAGGTGGTCCAGGCAGTCTTCTTTCCATGGCCAACATATGATGACACAGTATCCCAGCCAGTTAGTGCATGGAACATCGGAAGAGCAAGTGATTTCTCAATACCCAAACAGGAAGACATTCTGTGGGCTGTCAAGTATCGAAAACTCTTCCCTGTTCCAAACGCAAACCACACTTCAGTGTCAGCAGGTAATGTCTGAGATACCATCACAGCCAATACCACAACGTCAGTGTCAACAGTAAGTACGTATGAGTATCCTTTGATGACCATGTTGTGCAGCATGTGCTACATGCAGCATCATGCGAGTGTCTGGCTCTTCGTGACTGCATGGAGAAAGCAAGTGTGCACAGGTCATTTTGTGATGGCACAGAAAGAACCTGTTCCCCATCTGTAACAACGAGTTCTTTGGTAGACTCGTTGAATGACTGGATGAGGGGCTTGGAGAGGTAACTAAAAAGTTCCTTTTTGTTGAGGTCCACACGCAGGAAGTTCTGCCAATTCCCTGGAATCGTTGCAGACTCAATGACACGTATGCGCACCCCCTTTCCACGATTTGCCCTGGCTGTTGCCTTCAGAGAATCCCCTTTGTAGCTGTCCCACACCAAATCGAGACGTGATACATATTGAAGCTGTCCAGAGATGTATGGAATGAACACCTGATTGGCATATTCCTGAAATGTTTTGGCAGTACCTGGCCTTAGCATCTGAACAAGTGCAGCTCCATCGATGATTGTATTGGTGACACTTGGTGCTACAGATTGTGCTTCAGAAAGGCTCTCCAGGCACACCAGCAAATCACTCTTGGCACCTAGGTGAAGCCTCCCTGCATCTGAGAGTGATGGGGGACAGGCTTGATTCTTATAAAAAGAATTCATCTAGGTTTCCACCACGTGTCTGACAACCAATGTATGACCGCGAGAAGAGTTGAACATCACTCTTCAGGGAGGTCAACCGCTGCTTTGCTTTGGGTATCTTGCAGGTAGCTGTATGAAACAGTGGTAGCTTGTTACAATGAATATGTTTCTTGAAGTTGGTCCTTTTCAGGTAGTACACACGTGTAGCTGGAGTAGCTGCCTGCTTCCACACTGGATATGGCTGGTACATCAGTGTAGATATGTGGTAGGGTAGTAACAGCCCTTGAGATAGCACTGCCTCTGATGATAACAACACCACGATCCACTCCTTCACCAGCACAAGAAGGATGCTGTATCAATGATATTGCAGTTCCATGCAATGATGTATTGGAGCTGGGGTTGGGGTCAATATTGTCCACAGCAGCTGTTGTGAAGACATCACCCACAGAGTGGGTGGACAAACAACTTGTTCCATGTGAAAGTGCTGGCATACATTATTTCCCATCTCTGATGAAAGACGCAGCACACAGTCATAGGAACTGCTAAGGCCTAAATGGAAGAATTTATCTACCATTTCTTTCGAGTATGTGCATGCAACACTAGCCCAATATAGGTTGGGACAGGTGTTTCTTGGGAAATGCTGTGTTTGACAGATGAGGTGGTATCTACTTGTGACTGAGTGTGCTTGACACTGTTGAATTTCAGAACCTGCACAATGGACAGTGCGGCTTGTATAGAATGTTCCTGCATTTCATCCTTCATGCTCGGTCCTTCCAACAACATGTTCACCAGTGTCATTAATAGTCTTGGCACTGATTCCTGTGGCAGTTCTCTCCAAATGATCCATTAAAGAGTTTTGAGTCTTCAAACATCTGTTGGCGTAAATCTGTGCAAGAGCAACAGCATCACTGTCACTGTCCTCTTCACAAGACTTGGCTAGTGCAGCACCTAAATTATTATCAAATATCAGCAACACATCTCTCCCCTGATTATGAGCTCTTATGTCTTGAAACTGTGCCAGCAGTCTCTGCTTAAGCCGGGTACTGGTCACTCTTGTATCACTCACAATTCACAGCTGTTCCAACCGAGACGCGTATAGGTCCACTAGATCAGTAAGTTTGAAGACTGGCACAGTACTTGCTTCGATGTGGGTTTCCTCAATGTACATTACAAGTTCTGCAAAGGCAATTCCATATATTTGAGGCTCATCTTGGCTTGCAACTGCTTTGAATACTTTGAATTTCCTGGCATGATTGTACAGAGCCAATAGGCACTTGGTGTGATATTTCGCTTCCAAAGCTATCAGGTCACGCATACTTAGTTTGCCCAAAAGTAAGGTGCCCTCAACAAGTGTGGCACTTTCCCACACATGTTTGTCTACCTGAAATGTTGATACCTCATGAAGACCAGCAGAACCTGCTCATTTTCCACAGCAAAAACAAGTTGCCTCAATGAGAGTTGCTTCATTGTGCAATCTGCTGTGCTTGTGTGAAACATTGTCCCTCACATTAACTTGTACAAGATTTTTCCTCTTCTATGCTCTCTTCAACATTGTATTCTTGTAACAGAGCTTGCATGTTTGATGCCACTTGGCCTCTTTGGCTACCATAGCTGCCTCAATACCTTGCCCTTTATCAATTCTGTCCAACTGCAAGGTTCTTGGTAGAGTTCCTAGTGTATCAAACTTCATGAGGTTTTCAGCTAGTGCCTTGTATGCTCTCCCAACATCTTTCCATTTGGAACACACAGGGGAAGTAAGGGACAGGGGAAGTAAGGGACTCTGATGTTTCTGCGTGGCACAAAACACACAGCTCCCAGTTTGTAGTAGCTGCCGGTGACTTCTCAGATGATGATGCTGCCTGATGTCCACAAGTTTGATCTTCTTGGACATGGCTAAAGTCAAGACGAATGATGACGACTCAGTTTGAGTGAACATGTGCTCACTATAGCTCACAATAATCAGTTGTGCAGGCTTCAGCCAATCAGTCAGCTGTACAGGTGTGGGTGGGGCTGCACAACCTCAACTTTCACCACTATAATTTATTGTAGTTAACAAGTGGTTAACAATGGTAACTACAACAACAAAAACATGCATAACTTTAGAATAAAAACAGATATGAATGTGATTAAAGTGTATATTGCTCCTTACAAAGAGAGCTTTCATTTGATAGCTGACATGAAAACACTTGTACAAGAGTTCTTGTATAATTAGAAAACTAACATGTTTTGTACCCTAATTAACACCTAGAGGTCACCAAACGTCAAATCGAAGATGCCCAAATATCTAGATTTGTTTGTTATAATTATGATCTTCTACATGTGTACCAAGTTAAGTGCCTTTATCACAAAGTGAGCAATTCTCTTGCTAGGCTCCTTCACTACATTGCATTATTTAAACCCATCCCTCATTCAATAGGCTTGTGGTTATGTAATTGTAATAACATCAACTGTACAACACCCGAACATTTACTGCCTCTGATATCATTTCTTTATCCTGTCTAGACACAGTTAATAGTTATAATTAATATACTGCACTCTCATACTTTCCATAGTAAACATTGAGAGGCAGTGGGAATGAGAGATAATGTAGAGGGGAAAGGAGTGCAATATAAGAGGTGTGGGGCAGAAGTGACCTTTCTCTACTGCTGATCATGCAAAAATATGATGTTGCACACAGGGGCACTCTGTCAAACTCTAAGCCTCAGCAGAGCAAGATCTAATGAATCACCATTGCTCAATTACATACATATTCCTTGTTTTCTCAAATGTTTATCCTGAATATAAAGTGTTCCAGTTGTCCTCACAGAGTGAACACTGAACGAGTACAAAGTCAACTAGAGGGCATACACAATAGATCTCAGCCCTCAGCAGGTTACTGGCCTGGACTAGGCATGTGTTTGCACACTTATCCAGCCTCCATACACTGCTGCAACCTTTCTCCCTGTCAGAGTTTATTGCTAGCTAGAGCCCAACAAAGAGAAGCAGAAAAGCAATAAAAAATTATAGGGCTAGGACCTGAACAAAGAGGGCTTTAAAAGAAAAGGTCTAATCTTCTAGTTATTCATTAGTTTCCTGTTCTTTGAATTTCTGGCACTGCTGTAGGTGTCAAGTCTTCCAGATTTTGGCAGTGAATGTCACTATCTTCATTGTCATCTGTCACTACTGAGATCCCACAGACCCTGAAGAAAGATTTTTGATCCACACTCCAACATACACCCGCACATGCACGACACGAATGCTGTGTGGACATAACTAAACGTACACCTGCACATGCACGACACGAATGCTGTGTGGACATAACTAAACATACACCTGCACATGCATGGCACGAATGCTGTGTGGACATAACTAAACATACACCCGCACATGCACGACACGAATGCTGTGTGGACATAACTAAACGTACACCTGCACATGCACGACACGAATGCTGTGTGGACATAACTAAACATACACCTGCACATGCACGGCACGAATGCTGTGTGGACATAACTAAACATACACCAACACATGCACGGCACGAATGCCGTGTGGACATAACTAAACATACACCTGCACATGCACGACATGAATGCTGTGTGGACATAACTAAACTTACACCCACACATGCACGGCACGAATACTGTGTGGACATAACTAAACATACACCTGCATATGCACGGCACGAATGCTGTGTGCACATAACTAAACATACACCTGCACATGTACGGCGGCATGAATGCTGTGTGGACATAACTAAACATACACCTGCACATGCACGGCACGAATGCTGTGTGGACATAACTAAACATACACCTGCACATGCACGGCACGAATGCTGTGTGGACATAACTAAACATACACCTGCACATGCACGGCACGAATGCTGTGTGGACATAACTAAACATACACCTGCACATGCACGGCACGAATGCTGTGTGGACATAACTAAACATACACCTGCACATGCACGGCACGAATGCTGTGTGGACATAACTAAACATACACCTGCACATGCATGGCACGAATGCTGTGTGGACATAACTAAACATACACCTGCACATGCACAACACGAATGCTGTGTGGACATAACTAAACATACACACACACATGCACGACACGAATGCTGTGTGGATATAACTAGAGGACAAACACTTCATATGCACTTCCTGAATGGAAAAGGATTGAAGATGGCTACACTACACTTGGTCTAGCAGACATAATGAAACTAGCTTACGGACAGTTAATTACTCCACCTTAGTTACTAGCCTTCTTGACTTCTTTATAAACAAGAAGTGCTGTGTCTTCCATATAATAGCTACTAGCAACAGATGGCAGAGAACAGACTAGCTATGGAGTTCCTAGAATCTTTAGGGCAACCGGAGTTTCTCACAGCACACATGGCACAGGCTGTTATGCAATATAGGGCAGCTATGCCCCAGTTTCAACATAAGGCACCATAACTTGGGTTAGCATATAATGCACCTGCTTGGGCTAGCACATAATGCACCAGAACTTGGGCTAGCATATAATGCACCAGAACTTGGGCTAGCATATAATGCACCAGAACTTGGGTTAGCATATAATGCACCTGAACTTGGGTTAGCATATAATGCACCAGAACTTGGGCTAGCATATAATGCACCAGAACTTGGGTTAGCATATAATGCACCTGAACTTGGGTTAGCATATAATGCACCATAACTTGGGTTAGCATTTAATGCACCAGAACTTGGGTTACATATAATGCACCAGAACTTGGGTATGAGCAGGGGGGATATGGTACGAGCAAGGGAGGGATGTGATGCTCCTACGCTATCTCCCTTTTCACCACAGCCACTTTATAGAACAGATTTGCTAGCAGAATTGTTCCCTCCCACCAGTGCATGAAATAGCCATCTTGGAGCTCTACAGATATTACCAGCTGAGTACCCTTCTTCAACAGATATACTAGCAGAATTTATCCCCCCCCTCCTCCCCCCACCCCCCAATGATCTGGTCTAGCTATAGCTTAGCAAGGAGCTCAAACTTTCAGGACCTGATCTTTAGGCACACTAAAGACACGTGCTAGAGATATAATTTCTATTTATGGTCTAAAGTAAATTTGTAGGATTGCATTCCCCCCCCCCCCCCCCTCCCCTCGATCAGGTACATGTGCCCAAGACGACTCAGGTGACTGACGAGCAGTGGGCAAAATATTTGGCGTGGAAAAAGACGTGTCCAGTGTTTTCACAGACTATGCCAAAACTCTCGGTTGACCTGCTGAGGACAAAGACATGTACTTTTGCATATTTTTCGACGCTAGAAAATTTTTGATCTGCCATTTAATCAAAATGTTACAGACATGATGACATACTTCTCTACAGTGCACATGCGCAAGGGGGATTTAGATTTCAATATATTATCACCTGCACACTCCTCCAGAGAGTGAATGAATGGACGCTGTCTAGTTTACATAGCTGCAGATTTGGTGGTTGGTTGGGAGGTGTCTACACCAATAAGGAGTACATATTGGTGTGTCCTTTTATATACAACACAAACTAGATGCATCTCATACAGGTGGGGTGTAACACTGAAAGCTGCATCTGCAAAGGTTATTGACACAATTGCAACACGAGAGACGGACGTGCCAACCTACTTCTCCTCGCAAAAAGGTGGAAGTGCAGTTAGGGCTAGTCACCGACTCAACTTGCCTTGTGTCTCTGCTGCAGACCCAGCATTCCCATCCACAAGCAGCCCTGCTACATATTCGGGCAGCAAACTTGCTGACATTTGTGCGCATATTGCATCAACGTTCGTTTGCGGACCGTAATACACCTACATGGGTTTTACGGCTGGCATCTCCCAAATGTGTCTGGGTTTCTTGCGTCCGATACACCAGTGCTTCTTGCACAAATATCACCTATCATGGAGCAGAGTAGAACCCGATATGCCAATAATTCCACATATAGAAGTAATACGACATCTCAGAACGAACCACTCTCAAGATGCTTGTATGGAAATTGAAGTCCTAACATCAATCTCTCTCACATTGCGGTTTAGTACAACAGAGAAGGTTGAAGAACAAATCAAAGTTATCTCACTGGTCAAGGTAATTATGAAAATGACTAGTAGCTACAGAGAAACTATTTCCAATACAATGAGTAATGAAGACTTGGAGTGATATAGAGGATGAATCAATAATATATTACAAGAACGATTTTTTATAGGGGAAAAACTGCTGTTAAAATAAAAAATGCCCACTATGTTGACTAATACCCATATTTTATTCAGCGTTTATTGGAAATCTCCTTTACTGTTAAGGTTTGACTTGATCCATATGTCTGGTGGAGTGATCCATTGGAAAGAGGAATAGTTTGTCCGAACATAATTACTTCTTCAGCTTATGATCACTGATAAAACTACATTGTCTCAAACTATAGCCATGTGGCGAAACAGGCAAACAGAGGCTGGACTTCATCTTCATCAGTTCCTGGCTAAAGTCAAAGATCAGAAAATATATTTGTTCCATAAAATGTGTCCAAAGTTATGTTCATTTCTTCAGCAAGGAGCACAATATGCAGTAATTAAAAATAAAAAAAATTTTATCGTCTGTACAAAAATAACATCAATAAGAAAACGAACACAAAGTATTAAAATTATCAAGTGCAGGATACATATGAAACTGACAATTCCAAGTAATGACAGGGAGACAGCTACATACAAAAATAACAATAAAAAAGATAACACAAATTATCAAAATCCTAAAGGTACATATGAAACTCACAATTTCAAGTAATGACAGGGTGACAGCTATATACGTATATACCAAAATTACAACAAAAAAGAGAACACAACTTAAATTCTAAAGTACAAGGTACATATGAATCTGACAATTCTAAGTAATAATTTCGCGACTGCTACGCACAAAAAATGGAGGAACAATCATATTTTTCGTTTTTTATTTTTATTTTGATGCACACAAACAGATAAACTGTGACAGGATTCCAAATAGTGACAAGTAGAAGATAACAAACAAAAAGTAACATCATCCTATAATAATTAAACAATATGTGAAGGATTAAGCAATAAGTTAACTGAAAGTTAAGTGTATCATGTTAACATGATGAGTTATTATCTATAAAACCAACTTCATTTTGAGTGTGATTTATTGAAATAAGAAAAAGGACACACAAAACCTAGGGGAAATATATCCAGCACAGCTTCAGTTTGGACAGGTAAAAATGAGTACATTAATGTACATTTAATGATTGGCGCTGTCAAAAGTCATGTCCTCCACCATCGACAACATGATAACTTCCACTGGATAGCAGATGGAAGATATATTATCTGTACTTTTCATCCTTCATAGTTCAAGTTGCTTCATTGGCTGGTGATCAGTATCTTCAAGGCATTGTTTGCCACCAGGGTATAGCTTCACAGAGAGAAGGCTATTATACATCCATTTAATGTCATTGGACGCCTGATCTCAATACAAGCTGATGAATTGCTTAAGCACACCGTCTCATCTTGATGTAAGATGACGATTTATGCATAATTCCAGTGAGCTTCAACTTTCCTTAATATTTCTAATACCAACATTCCATAGTTCCTGGTAAATAAGCATTTTTCTTTCTTTCTTGCCGGAATGCAACAATGAAATTGTGAGAGGTGAAAATGATGTAGAAATCTTACAACCAAAAAATTTATAATAATAATTGCTACGCATAAAAACGCACAACAAAATATAAAATACAATAACAGTGTTCACATACATCATGAGAAATATACTGGAAGATATATATATATAGCTACACAAGAAAAAACAAGCCAAAATGAAAATAGACAGATTTTTTTTTTAAACACCTTTTTCCCCCTGACACGGGAGAAAGAGAGAGAACAGCAATAAAAAGAGAAGACTGCAGCAGCAGCAAGCTTATGTTGTTAGACATTCTTTCTTTGCGTATGTATATATTTTTATTGTTTTTTTTAAATCACTCCAATGTTATATTCAGTTGGAATTTGCATAACTCCTTATCCCCGACTTCCAGAGATTTGAGAAAGACGGCTACAGTTACAGTAATACTCCTTGATAAAAGCCAGGCACAATTGTTCTATCTTGACATTAGAGAGCTTGGGGAAAGATGTAGCCGTGTCCAATAATTGAAAATTGTAGCAGTGTAGCATAACTTTGGGCAAGATGTAGCAGTGTACAATAATAACAAACAAAAAATAAATTTCAGGAGGGGGAGGAAGGGTATGAATGAATAATGAATTGATGGAATGATTTGTTCGGGCTCATTGTATCTTCTATAGCACTCCATAGACTAACTATTACATTCACATAATCACCATTGCACAGCTCAATACTGTTCATCCAATTATGTCATACAACTCACACAAACATCTGGATGCTGTGCACACAACATATGGGGGAAAATTCAGGATTCTGGTCAAGCCAATTCCCAGAAGCCTTACAATGACATAGCATTAGATGCAAAGGACATCCTTTGAGATGCTCACTAAGTGTAGGATAGTCCTTTGAGATACAATTAACTAAAGCATAAAAATCTTGAAAAATACATCTTCTTACGACCTTGAATTCAATGGGGCCACAACTAATATCAGCACCTAGCAATGAGTGGCAATGATGCCTGTAGCACTGCTGCATTGCACTACTATCGATAATTAAATGCTCTGAAAGAAGAGTTGCATTCAGTTATGATTGCATGGACTAGTCCTTGCACTTTAGTAAGAACACTAGCATCCATTCCTTGCATCTACGTAGTGGATATATGGTTGGAAGAAGTGGTAGAATGTGGGTTACAGATAGCACACAGGCACATCTCAAAGGTAACAGAGGACCATATATGTGAAGCTCGTCCAATTACAGAAATTTTTTTTACAGAGCTTTATCTTCAGAAATTGCGAGATTGGAAACGTCGACCATGCAGGTAAGCATTTTATACAATTACACTTTTCTTCGTCACTTTCAATGGAAATACAAACACCAACAATCATCGTGGAAATTGCTACCATACTCACTTAATGTGCTACAGGTGAGCAAACCAAACTCTCTGCAGTTTAATCTACAATGGAAAAGAAAGGAACATTGGGCCATCGCATCCCATTATGCCTTTAGTGTTGAGGTTACTACTAATGCATGTCTTGCCTTTGGTTGTTGAGTTTATTGCCTATGAATGTCTTGCCATCAATTGCCCAGCGGGTTGTGTAGAAGGCTACATATGACAACAACCAAGCCTACAGAGTGGACGGGCCTCAATTGCATAGCCACGGAGTTTACAGGCGACAATAGATGCTCGAACTTGTTCGACGATTTTCAGCCGACATTAAAAAAAACGTCCTAGTAGAAGGAAAAAACACTAGTCAGAGCCAGTCATTCTACCTGTTCAGTTCCCTGGCATGGTGGCCATTCTTCTGGGTGTGTCATAGAGGCTCTTAACAAACCGTCTTCTTATGTGATGTGGTTGGTGTGAACCATTGTGAAAGTATCTATCCATGTGTCTTTTTTTAAATTTTATTACTGTATATTGTGTAGTCTAGAAAGTCATCCTATCCTCTCCTATGCAGTGAGAAGTCAAGGAAAGGAAACTGGTCATCCCTCTCCAACTACAGGTCAACTTGATTGTAGACATGAGGTTGTTCAGGTGGTTTAGGAGTCATTTCTGTCGCTCTCATTACTATGCAGAAAGTATCGTTTTTTCCTTCATAGAACAATTTTGTTGTGGTGACTCCAAGGCCAGCTCCCCAATGAATTCCATGCATAAGTTGGCCACTAGAGCCGAGACAGGATCATGGCCCAAATTTCCAAAGACCTTGAAACCCTGAATGCAATGGAAAGAACTTTAAAAAAAAAAGGATTGTGAGTTACTTTACCAAATTTTCAAAACTCTCAGAAATTGGACAGGAACGAAGGGTGAGACCTCTATTATGTATTATGTCCTAAAATATTGTTTATTTATTTTATATTCTATTAAATTATTATTTTATGATATAGCTACTATAAAAATGTATCAACCAATACATAAACACAATAGTTAAATTAAAAATATAATTAGGGTCTCATCCTTCGTTCCTGTCCAATTTCATGACGAAGGTTAAAAAGGTTAAAATGGATGTAAAATGAAGTGGATTGTATGTTAAAAAGTTGTTAAATTGTAAGTAAAAAATTATTAAGACCCCCACCAGAAGTTTGCCCTCCATGTGTATGTGTATATATTATATACTTAATGACCACTACTGTTAGTTATGTATGGAAATATCATTCTAATCTATGAGATTCTTTTCCATCTTTGTCCATTTTGTTCTTTCTCTTGAATGAATGTTGTTTTTTACTTCTCCATGTTGTTGCCAGAGAGAGAGAGAGAGAGAGTGTGTGTCGACTGAATCTTTCCTGTTTCAGTAATCCTGAAACCAGATGATGGGCAGATGGGGATAGGCGAGTCTGTGTGTGTCAAAATGGTGTCGATTGCGCAATTTTTAATTGGCACCTTTTTGCTAATTGTTTTTAAAATCGAGGTCTTGGTCCAGATTTATTCCCTTTTTGCATGCCTGTCCTGTTTCCTGATTCGGGAATCAGGAAACAGGGCGAGGCATGTGCATGAATATAATAATGTACGATGACACTGCCCTTCTTCTTTTTTTCCCTTCCTGATTGTGCGAGACAGCCAGCCTGCCTGCCTGCCTTGCCTGACTGCCTTGCCTGACTGGCACGACACCACTCGGCGTGGGTGGGACCAACCCGCCTTTTTGGGAGGGTTGGTAAAATGCAGCTGCTGCACTTCCACGCAAGGGACTGAGAGAATAACAGCTGTCTGTGTACTACTGGAGGACTACAATTGAGGAGGGGCCAGATCTAATCTAATCGCCTCAATCTCTCTGGGCCTGGCTGGTCTCTCCTGTGATGTGATCTGGTTGTGGATGTGGTGGCTTTAACAACTGCTTCTTGTAACTTGGCTGGATGATTGAGGAGGAGGAAGAAGGGAACAACAAGCCATCATGAATGAGGGAGGAGCTCTCGGTTTTTTTTGGTGTTTTTTTGGCTCCCTTCTGTCTCTATCTGGCAGCAGGCAGGCAGCTGCTAAGACGAACAATCTATAAATATTCTGTCGCAAGCATCATTTTCAGCCAGCCAGCCAACACAAGCAGTTATCTCTTTTGCTTGACAAGCCCTCCACAAAGCTCCTAGCCCGACAAGCCCTCGCTTCACTCAACAAACAACAGCTGTGCTCCTAGCCCGACAAGCCCTCGCTCACTCAACAAACAACAACTGTGCTGCTAGCCTGACAAGCCCAATCATCAGCGCTTCTCTCTCTTCCAGCATTGTAAGAGAGTGATCTGTGTTTCGTGCTAGAATGATGTCTGTTCATGTTAAGGCCACGTCTCTTGCAAAGCATCATACATGCTTAGATATATTGCTGGGCATGTTGTTATATATGATACGATCTGAGAAAAGGGCCCACTTCGGCCAAAAATATTTATCTGCGTTATTGTCATGAGGTTAAAGTTCAAGGATAGCTAAGTAGAATGGTACTGGAATTGTGCCTTGATCTAATGCCATTCCAAAGTTATACACAGTTTTGCTTCCATTCTTCACTACACTGTCAAACGAGAAAACGCGTCTAGAAATTTCCCTTGTGTTGTTATACGCGAAACTCCGCGCACGTATTGATGAATTCACGTTTTTAATCATGACGACCCGTACCAGAAGTAGTTTTTGGCAAGGGGGGCGATCTAGGCAACGCTAGGCCATGGCGCTACCCTGTTAAATAGCTGGGACAAAGGGAGAAGAACTTATTGGCATCTTGTGAAAGGTATGGTGTAGTCTTAGTTTGTTATTAGCTACACCCTGGCTAGCTACAAGTTAACTGTTTAGAATTTTGTTTATTGTTTTGAGGGCTAGCATCTTCAACTTATAGGCTTAGTTATCTATAGTTTTATCGTCATCTCTATAGGGTCCATAGGGTCCAACTGAGTTTTTGCACCTTTACTACTTTGTTTAAACTAAATTACACCCTAGCTACACAAGTCAGATTTTTGGTTTGTTTTGAGAGCTAGTATCTTCAAGTTACAGGGGTCCAAGTGAGTTTTTGCACCTTCACTACTTTATTTTACCTTGGTTTTGGATTAGTAGCTAAGCTAAAAGTGTAGTTTGATTGAGTGACTAGTGTTGACAACAGTAGATAATCCTGGTTATCTTTGATAATGGTTATAGCAAGGACATAAAAATAAAATTAGCAAGGATAAAATTAGCGTAGTGAGTAGCTAAGTGAAAGAATGCTGACATCATGGTTCTGGGCATGACCTGCTATTGTATCCTACTTTCTTGCAGGTCGTGCAAGTGCGGACCCTTTTTGTCGGTGGTGCTGATGTGGTCGAGTTCTCCACTTCCTCGTTAACCACTGGTGAGCAGCTCGACTGGATGGCTTTAGAAAAGATGATGGTTTGGGGCATGTTATGTCTTTGTCCTTTTCGGGACAGAACTGTCGGATGCTGTCAAATAAGTACCACTGCCATTCTGGAGACAAACCTTTGGCGGGAGTGATGATGATGTGTGGCATATCTGTGACTGTTGGTGTCCAGCAATGTTTGGCAAGCACAAACCGGTGTTGTACAGTGTCTGAACGCTCCTTTGCTGTCACTGTGCCTGGATCGGATGAACTGAATATGAATTGGTGGAAACGCTTTATTCCTGAGAACTTCTTCAAATGCGAAGCAAAGAAGTCTGTCCAATTGAAGCAAGGAATGATGGTGATCAATTCACATCACTTCTGCTTCAACTCCTATTTGACATCAAACACATACACAATATCTGATTGAAATGAAATCACCATTTTTTTGTAAGCATGATGTTTTATTTGTATACACATGCATTTAGCTCACTGTCATCTTTATGTCACTATCATCTGCATGGTCATCAGGTGTACAGAAATACTCTTCCAATACTTCCAAGAGGGGTTGCTTCTTCATGGCTGAAGTGCTTCAGAAGGGCTTCTTGTTATCAACGCACGAAAACTGAAGGGAAATTCCCGCGTGCCCACAGAAAACTGAAGGGAAATTCCCGCGTGCCCGTAATTTCATTCCGTGCACGCGGTAGCTTCGCGTGGCTTCTTTATTTTTTAAACTTTTTCTAACTGCTCGCTTGAATGGAAGGAAGCGCTTCTTGGCCTTAAAACTTTGCACAAAGATAGAGCAATGACCCAAGATGCCTCTGAGGTAATTTATTGAGATATCATGAATCATAACCTTGGTAGCTATTTCAGGTCCTAGTGCAAATTCAGTTTTTGGGCGAAGTGGGCCCTTTTCTCAGATCGTATATATCACATATTATTTGTCTGGTCGTTTCAATCAGAAGAGTCTCATATATTGAATGCTCCATTTCTTACTTTATAATAATCGTTAATAATAATCTCAATAAGAAATCTTCCTAAGTGTTTTTTTTATGTTCCTTGCTTGACAGAAGTAGCATTCCTGTTGGCTGTTTTTGCATCGACTGTTGTTTGTTTAAGTGGCCTGTCCGCTATACACCTCACATAGTGGTTGAATTACAACAGGTTGACCCCGGATTCACACAGGCTCCACTGAATCAGGGAAATGACAGCGATGAGGATCAGTTGCGTACATATGTAGGCTATCTTTCCACAGCACAGAATGGGCAAACCAACCCGGCTCTTGGTCCTGGTACTCTATTGGATTTACGCACCCAGGCATAGCAAAATCTCAGTCAGAATCCACAATTTATGCAAATGGACCATCATAACGCCGTGCCGAGTCCCGAACTCAGTGCTATTGCTACGAACAACACAATGGCAATCAATCGTCTCGGGTTCAGCAACACGGGATTGGCTGATTTTAATGCCTTTGGCCTCATCCAGGGGTTTGGAACCAACCGTTTAAATAATTCTGGAAAGGGTATGGGATTCAACAAAGGAAGTGTCAATAGGTCTTGCACGAATGGTGTTGGCATGAGCAGCAACTGTTTCGGAATGAACACATGTGGCATGACCGGTAATGGTTTAGGAATGAGCAACATTTGTAATGGTTTTGTAATGAACAGCATGAACGGTAATGGTTTTGGAATGAGCAACATTGGTAATGGTTTTGGAATGAGCAACATTGGTAATTGTTTTGGAATGAGCAACATGGGTAATGTTTTCGGAATGAACAGCATGAACGGTAATGGTTTTGGAATGAGCAACATGGGTAATGCTTTTGGAATGAACAACATGAACGGTAATGGTTTTGGAATGAACAACATGAACGGTAATGGTTTTGGAATGAGCAACCTGAACGGTAATGGTTTTGGAATGAGCAACATGAACGGTAATGGTTTTGGAATGAACAACATGGGTAATGGTTTTGGAATGAACACAAGTGGCATGAACATTAAAGGTTTTGGAATGAACACAAGTGGCATGAACGGTAATGGTTTTGGAATGAGCAACATGGGTAATGCTTTTGGAATGAACAACATGAACGGTAATGGTTTTGGAATGAACAACATGAACGGTAATGGTTTTGGAATGAGCAACATGAACGGTAATGGTTTTGGAATGAACAACATGGGTAATGGTTTTGGAATGAACACAAGTGGCATGAACAGTAAAGGTTTTGGAATGAACACAAGTGGCATGAACGGTAATGGTTTTGGAATGAGCAACATGAACGGTAATGGTTTTGGAATGAACAACATGGGTAATGGTTTTGGAATGAACACAAGTGGCATGAACAGTAAAGGTTTTGGAATGAACACAAGTGGCATGAACGGTAATGGTTTTGGAATGAGCAACATGTGTGGTAACGGGTTCGGAATGAACACAAGTGGCATGAATGGTAACTTTAATCATAGTCAAGGAAAGATGGAAGGAAAGAAGCTGCAGGTGATTAAGTTTAGTCTTACAAATTATTATTTAGTCATAGATCTCTGTGCTAGACCAGTTCTCAAGCAGAGGGGGGATATTGTATGAGCAGGGGGGATATTGTATGAGCAGGGGGGGATATTGTATGAGCAGGGGGGGATATTGTATGAGCAGGGGGGGATATTGTATGAGCAGGGGGGGATAATGTATGAGCAGGGGGGGATATTGTATGAGCAGGGGGGGATATTGTATGAGCAGGGGGGATATTGTATGAGCAGGGGGGGATATTGTATGAGCAGGGGAGGATATTGTATGAGCAGGGGGGGATATTGTATGAGCAGGGGGGGATATTGTATGAGCAGGGGGGGATATTGTATGAGCAGGGGGGGATATTGTATGAGCAGGGGGGATATTGTATGAGCAGGGGGGGATATTGTAAGAGCAGGGGGAGATATGGTATGAGCAGGGGAGGGATGTGATGTTCCTACGCTAACCCCCTTTTCACCCCAGCCACTTTATAGAACAGATGTGCTAGCAGAATTGTTACCTCCCACTAGTGCATAAAAGAGCCATCTTGGAGCTCTGCAGATATTACCAGCTGAATAAACTTCAACAGATATACTAGCAGAATTTATCCCCCCCCCAATCACGTGTTCTAGCTATAGCTTAGCAAGGAGCTCAAACTTTCAGGACCTGGTTTTTAGTTAAAGACATATGCTAGAGATATAATTTATATTTTTGGTCCAAAAAAAAAATTGTCAAGGATTGCATGGCCCCCACTCCCCCCCCTCCCCCCCCCCCCCCCCTCCTCGATCAGGTATATCTGCCCAAGATGACTCAGGTGACTGACGAGCAGTGGGCACGTTATTTGGCGTGGAAAAAGACGTGTCCAGGTGAGGTGAGGTGAAGCTTTCTGTTAAAGTACACAATTATGTGTGTCTGTTTTTAAGGGTGTTTTCTCCTTATTCTTCCTGCTTCAGTGTTTTTATAGTTGTCCGTCGACCTGCCAAGGACAAAGACATGTCCTGTTTCATTTCATTTTTTCTAGCGTGCTAGAAAATTTCTGATCTGCATGTTACAGGAAGAATAGCCATGATGTCATACCTATCTACATAGCAATAATGAGTGCACGTGCGCAAGGGGGATTTAGATTTCAATATATTACAATATATTTCAATATATTACCACCTGCACTCCTCCAGAGATTGAATGAATGGAGGCTGTCTAGTTTACATAGTGGTCCCTGCAGACTTGCTGGTTGGTTGGGAGGTGTCAACACCAATGAGGAGTACATATTGGTGTGCACATTTATATATAACACAAACTAGATGCTTCTCATACAGGTGGGGTGTAACTGTGAAAGCTGCATAACAACACCGTAGCAAGGGGCTAACAACACCGTAGCAAGCTGCACACATGGCACAGGCTGTTATGCTACTAAGCGACACTTCAATCAGACATGGCCAGACATGGCCATATAAGGATGTTAGTCTTACATACAATGCATGTGGTGTTTTGCACAAAAATTATTGCTAGAGATGTAATTTCTATTTTTGGTCTAAAGAATAATTATTGTCAAGGATTGCATTGCCACCCCCCCCCCACCCCCCTCCCCGATCAGGTATTTGTTCCCAAGATGGAGGTAACTGATTAACAGTGGAAGAAATATATATCATGGAGAAAGACGTGCCCAGGTGAGGGGGAGGTGAAGCTTTAAAGTACACAATTATGTGTATGTCCTGTTTTTAAGGGTCTTTTCTCCTTATTCTTCCTGTTCCAGTGTTTCAGAATATGCCAAACTCTCCACCTCCTGTCAACCCGAGCACAAAGACACCGTCATTTGTGGCCGAGGGAAACAGAGTCTTGAGCAATGAATCATATTTGATGTGGATAGAAAGCAGCTTAGTAATAGAAAGCAGCCTTAGTAAAAACTTAGGTCAGCTGTTTGGACATTTTTGGGGGGGCTGATGAAGTATGGCAGCTATTGGTTACTGAAACCAATAAATATGGGGCACAACAGAGCACTACACCATGAGCACGCCTGTGGTCAAATGTCTCTGTGGAAGAGATCAAAGCTTTCCTCGGTATCTTATATACTGGGTACTTCCAAGTTGCCGTGACTTAAAATGTATTGGTCGAATGAGGATATTCATCTGGAACACCCTGGTATTTCATCTATTATGCCTCGAACTCGATTTCCCCAGATTTTCATGTTTTTGCACTTGGCTGACAGCCAATCAGCACCACCATCATGAGTAAAATTTCCAAAGACCTTGACCCCAACATCACAAAAACAGAAAGGTCACAAAAAAATATATTGTGACATTACTTTACCAAATTTACAGGATTCAGGATTCCATGCCAACTTTCTGCTTCAAAAATCACAGAAATTGGACAGGAACGCAGGGTGAGGACCTTAATTATATTTTAATTTTATAATTAATTTTATTTTGGTTTATAATTGGAGCATCTTAAAATAATAATTTAATAGAAACTAATCGAAAACAAACAATATTTTAACAATAGACATGCAGTTCCTGTCCAATTTCTGTGATTTTTGAAGTAGAAAGTTGGCATGGAATCCTAAATCCTATAAATTTGGCAAAGTTACTTAACAATCTTATTTTGTGGCCTTTCTGTTTTTCTGACATACACAGTAAAAGAAGCTGCCGGCTTAATTAGTTGTTGTTCAGTCGAGATTGCCAAAAATCCATTTAGCATCTCTGACTTGTTAATTGGCTTCGATTGTCAGTTTTATAATTAGCACCTTTTGTTAACTCATTGAGTATGATGGTGGGTCAAATTGACCCAGCCTACTGAGTCATTTATGTAAGCAATACCAAAATTGAAGTTTATATGGCTTGTTACACTAATAAATAATACAACATCCCAAGATCTCTATGGAAGAATCAACAAGGGGCTAATGACCTCCCACCCCCTCAATGCAGCCCTGCCTGACCCCTGCCTGCTCCTCCTCATACGCTGACCCCTGCTCCTCCTCATATCCTGACCCCTGCTCCTCCTCAGACCTCATCTCCTTGCACATCCTCCACCAAAACTACCAGTTGGTGCTATGATGGATGCCCTACTCTCATGCGACATCAACAGGCAGGGACTATAAATAGGGAAGAGATTATTGGTAAATATCCTAAGCGGCAAGGAGCATGTAGAGCCGGGACTCTTGCATGCAAACTTGCACGTGAGGCTATACTAGACAATGACATTCTCCTTCAGTGCCCAACAAAAGGAAACTGGCACCTCCCAGGACTTCCCTCAAAGGAACTAACACAACTAAAAAGAGTAATAAATATCCATTACCCACAATTTTGGAGAGCTCCTGTGGATTTTGAGCCAGTGCAGCGAAGCAATGAAATGCTTACATGTATAGGTAGTGTTTGGTACTGTCTGTTGTCTTTGTAATTCAATAACCTTCCTTGCAGACACGTATAAATTTTAAGTCGGAAAGAAAATATTCAACAGAAAAAATAAAATACCCACTCTAAATATACCACAGTGCTATTTTGGTAATTTCTATGTGTGCACACATGAATAGTCCTAGTTTCCTGATATATCCACTTATGGCAGTCCTTCACTGAACTGAATTGGAATTTCACCACAGTTGCTATTCTGTCAAGCTATACATCACAACTACAACAGGTAGGAGCAACACAAGGGAACGCTAAAGAAACATAAAGGTACGCCAAGCAAGCCTGTCACATCGGCGAATGCAAACATAAACCTGTCCACACTGCACTTAATAAACAGATGTGTGCATGTTGGGTCAGAGGAAAATGCTGATGCGCATCAATGAGAATTCATAGCGACCACAGTAGCACCGAAAAGAACCGTACGAAGCAAAAATAAACAGCCTGCCAATGTCAATAAACTGTAGCTGTAATTGAGATGTGTTTTTTCCTCCATCCCTTTCTTGTTGGTGATCAGTAACCAATAGATGGGTAGGAATCATTTGCTGCAGAGAAGAGGAGAGATCTGAGGGAAACGCAGAACGAACGGAAGTTGAAACTGCACGAGGGAGTAAAAACAAAGCAACATTTCTCTAGCGATGTACTAGCTAGTTTGGTGGCTGGCCACAGATAGTATACAGCAGGCTACAAAGTTCCAAATTGCAGCATCACAAAGACAAGAGTGAATGAACGCAAACTCACGTAGTTATTTGAACGCTTTAATTTGTTGCTCTGATTTTGCATCAAACTACTTATCTTGGACCAGAATAATGCCCATTAATGGGCATTATTTAATTATAGACGTGACTAATGTGCATTGGTTTGTGCAGTGTTAGAGCACCAGGACAGAAAGCTTTAACGGACAACCAGTTCTAGAACATGGGAGTATCGCTGAGTCAGCAAAGCTAACATGCAGACAGAATATACCAAAATGCAAGTATTTCGCACCCACCTTCTAACCGTACGAGATTGTCAGACTCAACCCCTATGCTTGTGCCAAAAATATTGCCTTCAAGCCCCACCACTTTTCACATGCTTGTAACAATGCTCAACCAAGCTCGTGAGAGAGCAGATAAGACATTTGGAACTTACAGCCTTGAACACTTCTGAGTCCAGAGACGAATATCATCTTTTATCCTTAGCAGTGGAATGGCTACAAAAGTATAAATGCTCAGTCATTGCAAAGGATTGTGTGGACCATTAAATTTTGAGGCAGCATACAAAATGTACACTCCTCATCTAGTAACAACAACTAGTGTGGAAGGGAGAGGGGAGAGTCTTTTTTATTTAATTGTAACAAATTTAGTTGAAGCAGGGATGCATATAGAAACCATGCCATGGGAGGGGGGGGGGGGGGGGGGGGGGTTTGCGATGAAAAACTTGGACTTGGATGGGGCAAAATATATTTGACGAATGATAATTTTTTTAGGGCTTGACCCAGTATCAAAATTTGAAAGGGGGGAGGGGTTACTAATGCCCCCTTCCCCACACCCATGTACATGTATGTGAATAAAATATATCATAGCAGACCATGCTATATATACTTGTCTAGTGTTAATTCAATTCCAGCATGTACCTAATAAAATTCTGAAACAACAACAGGAAAACAGTTCACATTTACAATAATAACACTGATATGACCGGTGGATGCCTTGTTCTCTTAGGCACTGGTGCGATAAAAATCCAAATGTTGTTGCAGCTAATCCAGAGTAAGTTCACTAATCTAGAATAGCCGTATCTTACTGTTTTTAAATTCTGGCACTACTCTCAAGCTCTTTGCCAGCTCTACTTTCTAACAGCTACTGAATATCTATAGAGGAAAGCATATTCATCACGCAGAGATGGGCGATGAAATAGGAGGATAAAAAGTATCATAACTCCAGAATGGTCGACAATAAAATGTTGAAACTCGACATTCAGTTAGTTTAATAGTGAAGCTATAGAATGACGAGAAAAAATTAAAAATAATAATAATAATAATATTTAAAAAAGTTTACTCCCCCCTAGAGCATGCTAACATCAACCAACTAGTTGTAGCTAATAGCTGGGAACACTTTACCTGAACTCCCTACAACCAGACACACTGACTTATTATCATTTAAATTAAGAGCATGCCAAAATTAAACCAACTAATTGTAGCTCATGGTTAGCAATGCTCTGCCTGGATTCCTTACAACCAGACACATTCGCTTATCATCCATCTATTAAGAGCATGCCAACATCAGTTGTAGCTCATTGTTGGGAGTCAGTAAGGAGGGACAAAAATGGTCCCGTCCACACCAATTTTTGGGGTTCCCATCTATCCCTTGGGCAGGCTCAAGCTCGGATTCTAGCAGCTAGCTTTCTCCTGGGACTAACATTGCCAAGTTAGAGCAAAGCAAAAGTAATCCCACTTTGTAGAAAACTGTCCCATCGAGTCCCAGGTCAACCTTGGGAAAGTGAGCCGATAGATCAGGATATATTATGACTCACCTTTGATTGGCACTGCACAGGCACCCAAAAGATTAATTAATGGCTGACTGGCATCCCTCCCCCCCCCCCCCCCCCCCCCCCCCCATAAACACCAACAAAATTTATGGTTACAACTCTGTTGCTCCATGGCTTCAACTCAACTCTGTTGCTCCATGTCTTCTTCACACTTCAATGTGTGAACTTGCCTAAAGGTCGATTTCTTTTATTAAATTTAAAATGTAGTAACCATGCCAGAGTTACATACATCTAAAATTGGAAAACGTCATATGAATGCCTGAATTCCTAGCAAGAGAACCGGCTTTTGATGCTCGACTACCTAGTTATGGTTGATCACCTAATGGAAGAATTTAAAAAAATCGTCCATTAAAGCCCTCTAGCCTCAGGCATTCATTATAGCTGTCTGCAAGTTACACTCGAGAATTTTAGGTACTGTATGATGAAGTAGATCCACCATATCAAATGAAGCATCCTATGTATCTAAAACTTTGGAAATAGCAAGTAGATAGATGCAACAACAGTTTGAACTTATTTCATGTGTAGTTGCCCGTGGTGTGTGTGTGTGTGTGGGGGGGGGGGGGGAGGGACTGTACGTCAGCACCACCAAAGTATTATAAATCGCGATAACTTTTGTTGAATATGCAGGTCATTTTATTCCCTATTTCCTTACGCTTTGTTCCTAATAATAATTATGTTGAATGTCTCTGCAGACATATTTTCTCGGAAGATACATCAAGATCCCTAAATAAGTTGATCTATCTTGCAGTACAATTCATAACTGCCCTAATTATTAAGACTAAAGTCCCAGATTTGGTCAGCTGATAGAGAAGGCCCTATTCTACAATATGTGAACAGATTATCAATAAATGTAGTGGTTTTTGTGTGGCAGGCCACCGCTTTGGCAACTGGAAAACACCAGGAAACATCCCAACCTCACCACTTCAAATCACCATAACTTGCTAATACTTAGAGTACTTAAAATTTTGGCACATACAATAGATAGATAGTTAGAAGGGCTATCCAGTGATATAAAAATTATAATTTTTTTGTAAAGTTAAAAAAGTTATGAGCTTTACGATGCAAGATGTGTTCTCTTTGTAGTTTCTTGATCTCTTACATGGACAAAAAAATTGTTTGCAACAAGAAGGAAAAAAAGAAGGGAAAAAAAGAAATCTCTAATTTTTGACGCATAGTCCCCCCTTTTAAGACGTTGAGCAACGGGTTCCTTGGCTTCTGACATCATCTATGCTAGGTTTTTCATCTCTTTCTCTTGCATGTAGTAGGAAAAGCTATACTGGACCATCCCTAAGTTGTTTCTGTCGCATCTCTACTGTGGACATCTTCACAAGGTCAGAGGCTATTGATCCACTCTCTTTCAACACAGAGACTAGGCCTCCTTCGTGACTCTCTCTGCCACATGCCACATTGCGTACATGGTCTTCGAGACAGTGCATCTGCATTCTGGTGTTTCCGTCCAGGGCGATGGGAGATAGTAAAATCATACTCCTGTAATCTCTCTAGCCAACGTGCAAGCTGACCCTCCGGTTCTTTGAAATTTGAGAGCCAGGTCAAGGAGCCGTGGTCAGTCCTGAGAAGGAACTGTCTTCCCAGGAGGTATGGCCTAAACTGCTGAACAAATGTGACCACAGCAAGCAATTCCCGTCTAGTCACGCAGTAATTACGTTCCTGCCTGGGCAATACCTTGCGCTATAACCTTCTCTGTTCCATCCTCTTGGGGTTGCGATAGCACAGCTCCTATGCCTGTTGCACTCGCATCAGTGTCTAGGATGAACACTCGGCTGTGGTCAGGAAATGCTAAGATTGGTGCCATCACAAGTCTATGGCGAAGGTCCTGGAATGATGTCTGGCATTCAGCAGTCCTTTCAAACTTTACTGTCTTCTCTGTTAACCGATGAAGAGGTTTAGCTATAGTAGAAAAGTTATGGACAAATCTTCGATAGTAGTTGGCTAGACCAAGAAACTGTTGCACATCCTTCTTAGAAGTGGGTGTTGGCCACTTTGCAACCTTAGCCGTCTTGCGTGGGTCGGTGTGCACACCATCTCTAGACACATGTCCTAGGAATTCCACCTGTGGCGAGCAGAAGTTACACTTGCTGGGTTTGAGTGTCAGTCCTGCCTCCTTTAATCTCTCAAATACTTCTTTCAGATTAGATAGATGTTCCTCAATGTCTTTCCAATAACAATTATGTCATCCAAATAAACTAGACAGTTCTTCCACTGGATGCCCGCAAGCACCATATCCATCAGTCGCTGAAATGTAGCTGGGGCATTGCAAAGGCCAAAGGGCATCACTTGAAACTCGAATAGCCCTTCATGTGTGCAGAAGGCTGTTTTTTCCTGGTCAGCAGTGCCCATCTCAACTTGCCAATAACCGCTAACAAGGTCCAGGGTGCTGAACAATTTAGCACCAGAGAGAGTGTCTAGTGTGTCATCCACTCGAGGAAGTGGTTAAGCATCTTTCCTCGTGATGGTATTGAGTTTTCTATAGTCAACACAGAATAGTGTAGACCCGTCCTTCTTTACTAAGACAACTGGTGCTGCCCAGAGACTATTTGAGGGTTTAATTAGGAGTGAGCTATACGGCAGCCAAAATGAAATTTCTGTTATTTTCATTAGGGCTGAGTTTTCTTGTCTTCTATATAACCTATCTCAGCATGAAGTGGGGAAACAATTGGCCTGGGGTCCAAGAAAAAAGTGTGCAGAGCCCTTTTGTGTTAGCACACCTTACATTTAATGCATGCGAGTGCATTTTAGAGTTTTTCTCATACCTCAGGTTCAGCTTTAGGTAGAGACGTCATCTAAAACAGTTTTCTGGGGTTATTTAGTACACAGAAAGTCATAAAAGTAATTAGAAAATTATAGAAGGACAATTACTGGTCAAGAAATTTATTTTGGACTAATATTTAAAACCTAGCTGGCCTAAAGTCCCTGCTGATTGATTTCCCTGAGACACTCCAATTTGCAACATTCACATCCAGAGTTTGGACTTATCCACCTTGGATTTGGACTCCTTGGGCATTGCTGCCTCCTCCAACAGTGAAGGGTCAGGATGGCACTGCCAAAGAAGAGGAAGGTGGATGCAGAAAATCGAGCCTTCAATGAAGAATGGACCAAGGAATTCTTCTTTATCTCAGACAGGAGCAAGTGTCTCTGCCTCATCTGTCAAGAAAGCCTCGCTGTTACAAAGCTATTGAACATCCGGTGACACTACCAGCAGTCAAAGCATTCAGACAAGTAACTTTATCTTTCAGGGCAAAAACAATGAGCTAGGCTGCCTGCTTTCTGTATTACAGGTATGATGGACTGATAGGAGAGCAACGAGTTGCCAAGGCCGAAGAGCTCAAGTCCAAGCTGTCCAGACAGCAGAACGTCTTCAACCAGACCAGTCAATGAAGGCAAGGCTGCCATGAAGGCCAGCTTCTTGGTGTCACAGATCATTGTCAAGCGAATGAAGCCCTTCAGAGATGGCGAGAACATCAAGGAATGCCTGCAGACAGTCGTTGAAGTGATGTGCCCTGAGAAAACCTCCTCCTTCACTGCTGTCAGCCTGAGCAACACAACGGTCATCAGGCGGGTGGAAGATCTGTCCAAGAACCTGAAGGAGCAGCTGCACAGCCTGGCCTCAGAGTTCACAGCCTTCTTGATGAGAGCACAGACATCACCGACACTGCACAGCTGGCCATCTTCATTAGGGAAGTTGATGCAGAGCGTAACATCACAGAGGAGCTCCTCTCTCTCTGCCACATGAAGAACACATGCACTGGAGAGCATGTCTTCCTCGAGCTCAACAGGGCCATGCAGGAGCGAAAGCTAGACTTCAAGAGGCTGGTAAGCATTGCCACAGATGGCGCACCTTCCATGCTGGGGACCAGATGAGGACTACAAGGCTAAGTCATGGCTGAGCTGACAGCAGGGGTCTGCCACGTGACCTGGTCTGGTGCCATTGCATCATCCACCAGGAAGCACTCTGTGCAAAGACTATTGGCTTCCAGGAAGTGATGAGCAAGGTCATCTCGCATGTCAACTTTATCAGAGTGCATGCCCTCAACCACAGACAGTTGAAGGAACTGTTGGAAGAGCTCAAGGCCAACTATGGAGATGTGCTCTACTTCGCTTCTGTCCATTGGCTCATCAGGGGATGCACTCTGAAACGTTTTTGGGAACTCAGAGAAGAGCTGGAGATGTTCTTTGGCATGAAGGGCCATCCAGTCCAAGAGCTCTCCAATCCCCAGTGGCTGTGTGACTTGGCCTTTCTGGTGGACATTACAGACAAGCTGAACTTGTTCAATGTCTCCATGCAGGGCAAGGAGAAGCTCGTCCACAACCTGTTCGGGAGTGTGCAAGCATTTCAGGTGAAGCTGCAGCTCTGGCAGACTCAGTTGGAGGCTGGTAACCTCGACCACTTCCCTGCCATGAAGAGTCTGCACTGTGAGGATAGAGCTGATGATTTTTATGGGCAGAGATATGCTGCAGAAGTTGAAAACCTGAAGAGAGAGTTTGAGCACCGCTTTGAGGAGTTCAGGTCGAGAAGCCTGGACTTTGAGATCTTCTCTATAGATGCCATTCACAACTGACCCAAGCAAAGCTCCAGTCAAGCTTCAGCTGGAGCTCTTTGAGCTGCAGAGCAACATGGACATCAAGTTCCAGTTTCTGGAGAAGGAGCTAAAGGAATTCTACAAGACCCTGCCATGCAACACGTTCCCGAACCTAGCTGCCAATGGCCATGTTTGGCAGCACATACATCTGTGAGCAGTTTTTTTCAAGGATCAAGTACGCCAAGTCCAAAGTACCGGAATTTGATCTCTGATGCGCACTTGGAAGACACTGTGAGAGTGGCTTCTTCCCATCTCAAGCCTGATATCGATGTCATCATGGAACAGCAAAAGCAATTCCATGTTTCACACTGATTGTGATTACTTCGTGCAACTGTAATGTGTTTTCTGCTTCACATGTATCAGAAATACAGAAGCAAAATTTTTCTTGTCCTATCCCCCCCCCCTCCCAATGGCCTCCGGTCCTCGACACACTCAAGGTAGTCCCCACCGGCCCCAGGGCTAAACATTTGGGAAACACTGCGAGTCTATGGGATGAGTATTTCCATCAGGTGATAAAATGCCAGTAAGTGGTCAAGCATGCGGGTTGAAAAAAAAGTCGGGTTGAAAAAAATTTCCTTCCAACACAGACAATTTTTTTCAACCAACAAGTATGACCAGCGAGTATGACCAGTTACTCACATTCTAGTGCTTCACTGTTTAACCGCGTCATTAAAAATTCCATTATAACAAGTGGGGTGGAGTTATTTTCAAGTACAGTACAGGAGAGAAAAAACACGTGGAGCTTGGACTCGAGGTTTGAAATTATCTGCCCTAAGGCAGAGCGGAGTCTTGGCCACCAGATCATGAAAACAATCTAGTCTGCCACGCTTTGCCAATTGGAGTTCATGCTTCACGATCTCTAGGCCTATATTCGATGTTAAGGCCATATTTAGCTTACTATTGACTTTTGTGCCACTCCTGCTCTTATAGAAACAAGGACAAATGGAGTGTAGAAGCTTTACCCGAGCTTAAGGAAGCTCGAGACAGGGTTGATGCCTATTACTAACTATGAAGACAAGAAAAAAACTAACTATAATTTTGTACATGAATAATTTTCATCGTGTATACATGTATATCTAGCTAGCTTATCTTGTTAGATAGAGTTATAAGGTTTAGGTATGGTAGTAGGGGATTGTTATAAGCAGTGCCAAACAAGTTTAGGGGGAGACAGTTGCATTTGGGGGGGATAACCCACATGCTTTTTTTTTTGTGTGTGTGTGTGTGGTTACCACTTTATAACTCCATAGATTATGTAAACTTCATGTTATGGACTTGATATAATATAGCTCAAAAGATAGGTCTCTCTTTGTGCTCTCTGTTGATACTAAAATATTTTTCATAAGTATAACTATAGCCTAGTTAAGGGAGTACAAGTGGAGGGACCCTCAAAAACCTTAATGCCTGCAACCTCCACATAAATAAATTAAGTTCGAAAGATTAGTACCAGTGGCTAGAGGAAGCCCTACTCTATGCAATGAGTGTTCTCATTAGGCGTTAAAATGTAAGTACGTAGTCAAGCACGCGGGTGGAAAATGAAAATCCATAAAACTCATTTTGCACCCGCGCGCAACACGGAGTTATTTATGTGGAGGTTTCAGGCATTCAGGTTTTGAGGTCCCTCCACTTTAGGTCTAGTAACTTGCCTATAGTTATACTTATGAAAAATATTTTAGTATCAAATGAGAGCAGACACAGAGACCTATCTTTTGAGCTAATGTATATATCAAGTCCATATCATGAAGTTTGCAGAATCTATGGAGTTCTCAAGTGGTAACCATAAGTTTTGGGGGGGAAATTAAAAAATGCAACTGTCCCCCCCCCCCCCCCACCTTAAAAATAACAAGCTACATGTATTCTGAAGGGATCAACTGATCCCTACATATCACTGCTGTCCTACCCATCAACACCTCTACCCTGGTGTGGATTATCTCCAGCCGAGCTACTGATGGGAAGGCAACTGCGATCAAATATTCCCCAGACAACCGAGACTCTCATACCACAGTGGCCATACCTGAATGATTTCCGACTGGCAAACTGCAAGCTCAAACAGAAACAGAGAATGGACTATGATGCTCGTCATGGTACCCGACCACTTGCTGACATTCCTGAGGACACCAGACTCTGGGTGACAACCTCCAACACCCGATCAACAGGACTTTTAATCACTCATGCAGAGACCCCGAGGTCCTACCTGGTGGAGACACCAACTGGAGATGTTTGACGCAATCGAGTTCACATGACAGTGAGACCGGACCCACAGCCATCTGGAGTCATGGATGCAACACCATCTCGTAAACGAAGCCCAATCATGACTAGATCTCGGAAGTAGGTATTTTTTATTTGCTTTGCTTTCCGAGACATCTCTGATTTTTACATATTGTGTAGAAAACATGTCGGGCTACAAATTTGACCAATAATTCATTTCAATATCAGGAGAGCTACAAGGTCAAATTCAAGGTCAAACTATGGGTCAAAAGGTCATCACATTTTAACTTACCCCTACCAAAAAATAATGGCAGATTTTGAATCCCTGGGGCATTTCCTTTCCAGAGAGATCAATCTCATCAAGATCGGTCAAGTGGTTGCAGAGTTATGGACGTTCAAAAGTAAGTATGATTGAGTTTATACAGCTTTCCCACAGCTTTCCCTGCCAAAATCAGCACAGACACCAAATTTGAGAAAAATCTGAGGGGGTATAGACCTGCCAACTCACCTGATGCTGCCGGGTGTCACCAGATTTCAACGCTAATCTCCAGATCTCCCGATTAATATCCAATTCACTCGACTTTCTGAGGAATTGATTTTTTAAAGATCAGATCAGGGCTCAGGTTCAAAATATATATATTACATTATACCCTCGCATATCCGATCCTTTGATTATCTGAACGCTCGGATTATCTGAACTCCAGATTAAATAATAAACCTGGTAATGGTCGTCGATCTGCAAAATTGTTTACGTAAGTTGCACGTGGCGAGTAGTTTTGTCCATCCAGCCATTCTAAGCAAGATATCAAATGGAGCCTGTCTAGCTGGACTAGCAGAAGAGTAAGGCATAGGGAAGTTGACAATAACGGAGATAAAAAAGAACGAAGCCAAACTTCGAGTGTTCGCAGGCAACCTTGACTGTCAGGGGGATAAGTTCAGCTCGCAAAGTCATGCTCCTTGCTAAAGACGAACAACTAGAAAATGCTTTATATCTGTGGTTCGTTCAGAAAAGCGAGCAAGCCCCAGCCACTGCAATCAGTGGACTATTTGCTCAGAGAAAATACAACATTATGAATATAAATAACATGAAAAAATATGTATGTAAAACAGCATGCCAGTTACTGAGGACCTAAATCCTTCTGGTACAAGGAAGTGAGCTTCTTATTATCCAAAGGACCAGCAGATTAATAGGATATTGAAAATAGTTCCAACGTGATTCAGTACATTCATGAATATTTGTGGTTTTTTGCATATCCGAACTACCTTGTCAGCGTTTCAAATACCTATTTCGTGTCGCTGAGGTAGTTGTCCTCCCTTACAGTAATGCTGAAGAGGAATGACACTTGAGCATTGTCGGAGAGAAAAAGAAGGACGCTCGGCAATGAAGCTCGATGGCACTTTGTCAAGCATTCTAGCCATGAAGCTAGCATTCCCTGAATCTGAAGTTCCCTGTTACCGCTGGGTGCATGATGAAAGGGCAACTTCTTGCTATAATCAGAATCATTAAACTGATATCAGTGTGTTATTTGGAGAGGGAAATTAATTTAGTATGCTATGTTATGATTTGATACAAATGATAACCAGATTTTATACGATTTTTGGGGGGATCTCCAGATTTTCATGACTCTGGGGTTGGCAGGTCTGGGGTAGTGTTAACATTATTGGGTGAGCACATAGACTGTCCAAGGCTATATTCAATACTAGCATGTAAAGTGAGCACTCCAAGGCTATATTCAATACTAGCATGTGAAATGAGCACACAGACTGTCCAAGGCTATATTCAATACTAGCATGTGAAGTGAGCACACAGACTGTCCAAGGCTATATTCAATACTAGCATGTGAAGTAAGAACACAGACTGTCCAAGGCTATATTCAATACTAGCATGTGAAGTGAGCACACAGACTGTCCAAGGCTATATTAAATAAGCATGTGAAGTGAGCACACTGACTGTCTAAGGCTATATTCAATACTAGCATGTGAAGTGAGCACACAGACTGTCCAAGGCTATATTCAATACTAGCATGTGAAGTGAGCACACAGACTGTCCAAGGCTATAATCAATACTAGCATGTGAAGTGAGCATGTAGACTGTCCAAGGCTATATTCAATACTAGCATGTGAAGTGAACACACAGACTGTCCAAGGCTATATTCAATACTAGCATGTGAAGTGAGCACACAGACTGTCCAAGGCTATATTCAATACTAGCATGTGAAGTGAGCACACAGACTGTCCAAGGCTATATTCAATATACTAGCATGTGAAGTGAGCACACAGACTGTCCAAGGCTATATTCAATACTAGCATGTGAAGTGAGCACACAGACTGTCCAAGGCTATATTCAATACTAGCATGTGATGTGAGTACACAGACTGTCCAAGGCTATATTCAATACTAGCATGTGTAGTGAGCACACAGACTGTCCAAGGATATATTCAATACTAGCATGTGAAGTGAGCACACAGACTGTCCAAGGACATATTCAATACTAGCATGTAAAGTGAGCACACAGACAGTCCAAGGCTATATTCAATACTAGCATGTGAAGTGAGCACAGACTGTCCAAGGCTATATTCAATACTAGCATGTGAAGTGAGCACACAGACTGTCCAAGGATATATTCAATACTAGCATGTGAATTGAGCACACAGACTGTCCAAGGCTATATTCAATAAGCATGTGAAGTGAGCACACTGACTGTCTAAGGCTATATTCAATACTAGCATGTGAAGTGAGCACACAGACTGTCCAAGGCTATATTCAATACTAGCATGTGAAGTGAGCACACAGTCTGTCCAAGGCTATAATCAATTACTAGCATGTGAAGTGAGCATGTAGACTGTCCAAGGCTATATTCAATACTAGCATGTGAAGTGAACACACAGACTGTCCAAGGCTATATTCAATACTAGCATGTGAAGTGAGCACACAGACTGTCCAAGGCTATATTCAATACGGCATGTGAAGTGAGCACACAGACTGTCCAAGGCTATATTCAATACTAGCATGTGAAGTGAGCACACAGACTGTCCAAGGCTATATTCAATACTAGCATGTGAAGTGAGCACACAAACTGTCCAAGGCTATATTCATTACTAGCATGTGAAGTGAGCACACAGACTGTCCAAGGCTATATTCAATACTAGCATGTGAAGTGAGCACACAGACTGTCCAAGGCTATATTCAATACTAGCATGTGAAGTGAGCACACAGACTACCCAAGGCTATATTCAATACTAGCATGTGAAGTGAGCACACAGACTGTCCAAGGCTATATTCAATACTAGCATGTGAAGTGAGCACACAGACTGTCCAAGGCTATATTCAATACAAGCATGTGAAGTGAGCACACAGACTGTCCAAGGCTATATTCAATACTAGCATGAGAAGTGAGCACACTGACTGTCCAAGGCTATATTCAATACTAGCATGTGATGTGAGCGCACAGACTCTCTAAGGCTATATTCAATACTAGCATGTGAAGTGAGCACACAGACTCTCCAAGGCTATTATTCAATACTAACATGTGAAGTGAGCACACAGACTGTCCAAGGCTATATTCAATACTAGCATGTGAAGTGAGCACAGACTGTCCAAGGCTATATTCAATACTAGCATGTGAAGTAAGCACACAGACTGTCCAAGGCTATATTCAATACTAGCATGTGAAGTGAGCACACAGACTGTCCAAGGATATATTCAATACTAGCATGTGAAATGAGCACACAGACTGTCCAAGGCTATATTCTATACTAGCATGTGAAGTGAGCACACAGACTGTCCAAAAGTGAGCACACAGACTGTCCAAGGATATATTCAATACTAGCATGTGAAGTGAGCACACAGACTGTCCAAGCTATATTCAATACTAGCATGTGAAGTGAACACTCAGACTGTCCAAGGCTATATTCAATACTAGCATGTGAACTGAGCACACAGACTGTCCAAGGCTATATTCAATACTAGCATGTGAAGTGAGCACACAGACTGTCCAAGGATATATTCAATACGGCATGTGAAGTGAGCACACAGACTGTCCATGGCTATATTCAATACTAGCATGTGAAGTGAGCACACAGACTGTCCAAGGATATATTCAATACTAGCATGTGAAGTGAACACACAGACTGTCCAAGGCTATATTCAATACTAGCATGAGAAGTGAGCACACAGACTGTCCAAGGCTATATTCAATACGGCATGTGAAGTGAGCACACAGACTGTCCATGGCTATATTCAATACTAGCATGTGAAGTGAGCACACAGACTGTCCAAGGCTATATTCAATACTAGCATGTGAAGTGAGCACACAAACTGTCCAAGGCTATATTCATTACTAGCATGTGAAGTGAGCACACAGACTGTCCAAGGCTATATTCAATACTAGCATGTGAAGTGAGCACACAGACTGTCCAAGGCTATATTCAATACTTGCATGTGAAGTGAGCACACAGACTACCCAAGGCTATATTCAATACTAGCATGTGAAGTGAGCACACAGACTGTCCAAGGCTATATTCAATACTAGCATGTGAAGTGAGCACACAGACTGTCCAAGGCTATATTCAATACAAGCATGTGAAGTGAGCACACAGACTGTCCAAGGCTATATTCAATACTAGCATGAGAAGTGAGCACACAGACTGTCCAAGGCTATATTCAATACTAGCATGTGATGTGAGCGCACAGACTCTCTAAGGCTATATTCAATACTAGCATGTGAAGTGAGCACACAGACTCTCCAAGGCTATTATTCAATACTAACATGTGAAGTGAGCACACAGACTGTCCAAGGAAATATTCAATACTAGCATGAGAAGTAAGCACACAGACTGTCCAAGGCTATATTCAATACTAGCATGTGATGTGAGCGCACAGACTCTCTAAGGCTATATTCAATACTAGCATGTGAAGTGAGCACTCAGACTGTCCAAGGCTATATTCAATACTAGCATATGAGGTGAGCACACAGACTGTCCAAGGCTATATTCAATACTAGCATGTGAAGTGAACACACAGACTGTCCAAGGCTATATTCAATACTAGCATGTGAAGTGAGCACACAGACTGTCCAAGGCTATATTCAATACTAGCATGTGAAGTGAGCACACAGACTGTCCAAGGATATATTCAATACTAGCATGTGAAGTGAACACTCAGACTGTCCAAGGACATATTCAATACTAGCATGTAAAGTGAGCACACAGACAGTCCAAGGCTATATTCAATATACTAGCATGTGAAGTGAGCACAGACTGTCCAAGGCTATATTCAATACTAGCATGTGAAGTGAGCATGTAGACTGTCCAAGGCTATATTCAATACTAGCATGTGAAGTGAACACACAGACTGTCCAAGGCTATATTTAATACTAGCATGTGAACTGAGCACACAGACTGTCCAAGGATATATTCAATACTAGCATGTGAAGTAAGCACACAGACTGTCCAGGGATATATTCAATACTAGCATGTGAAGTGAGCACACAGACTGTCCAAGGATATATTCTATACTAGCATGTGAACTGAGCACACAGACTGTCCAAGGCTATATTCAATACTAGCATGTGAAGTAAGCACACAGACTGTCCAGGGATATATTCAATACTAGCATGTGAAGTGAGCACACAGACTGTCCAAGGATATATTCTATACTAGCATGTGAAGTGAGCACACAGACGGTCCAAAAGTGAGCACACAGACTGTCCAAGGATATATTCAATACTAGCATGTGAACTGAGCACACAGACTGTCCAAGGCTATATTCAATACTAGCATGTGAAGTAAGCACACAGACTGTCCAGGGATATATTCAATACTAGCATGTGAAGTGAGCACACAGACTGTCCAAGGATATATTCTATACTAGCATGTGAAGTGAGCACACAGACGGTCCAAAAGTGAGCACACAGACTGTCCAAGGATATATTCAATACTAGCATGTGAAGTGAGCACACAGACTGTCCAAGCTATATTCAATACTAGCATGTGAAGTGAACACTCAGACTGTCCAAGGCTATATTCAATACTAGCATGTGAAGTGAGCACACAGACTGTCCAAGGCTATATTCAATACTAGCATGTGAACTGAGCACACAGACTGTCCAAGGCTATATTCAATACTAGCATGTGAAGTGAGCACACAGACTGTCCAAGGCTATATTCAATACTAGCATGTGAAGTGAGCACACAGACTTTCCAAGGATATATTCAATACTAGCATGTGAGGTGAGCACAGACTGTCCAAGGCTATATTTGTGGAGGACTCAAGCCTCCATTAAACCGAACAGTATTATTGTTATTAATTCTGGAATATAATTGTGTATCTTGTTTTCTTCGACTGTTTTGGTGACCCTCTGTGTTGTAATTGGTTTTGAGTTGGAAATTCTATGTTTTCTTGTCGGGTGTATATTTCATGTTAGATTTATATTAGCTTATGGAACTCTATGGGAATCCTATGTGTTGAATTTCTGTGTGTGTATGTAAGATGGAATGATGGAATGTATGTGGGCTGGAAGGAGATAAAAAGGTCCTGCCAGCCACTGTTGAGACTCTCTCTCACTCAAGTTCCTAATAATTGTTATTTAAAGAGGACTTCTGACCACAGGCTGGCTGTAGTGTTTGACTACCTGGGACTATATAGATCCAATTTAAGTAGCTGGAAAGGGTTTACTTTCCATGAGTGAAGTTCTGAGAACCTTTCAATCCTTCACAATATTTAATACTAGCATGTGAAGTGAGCACACAGACTGTCCAAGGCTATATTCAATACTAGCATGTGAAGTGAGCACACAGACTGTCCAAGGCTATATTCAATACTAGCATGTGAATTGAGCACGCAGACTGTCCAAGACTAAATTCAATACTAGCATGTGAAGTGACCACACAGACTGTCCAAGGCTATATTCAATACTAGCATGTGAAGTGAGCACACAGACTGTCCAAGGCTATATTCAATACTAGCATGTGAAGTGAGCACACAAACTGTCCAAGGCTATATTCATCTATATTCATTACTAGCATGTGAAGTGAGCACACAGACTGTCCAAGGCTATATTCAATACTAGCATGTGAAGTGAGCACACAGACTGCCCAAGGCTATATTCAATACTAGCATGTGAAGTGAGCACACAGACTGTCCAAGGCTATATTCAAAACTAGCATGTGAAGTGAGCACACAGACTGTCCAAGGCTATATTCAATACAAGCATGTGAAGTGAGCACACAGACTGTCCAAGGCTATATTCAATACTAGCATGAGAAGTGAGCACACAGACTGTCCAAGGCTATATTCAATACTAGCATGTGAAGTGAGCGCACAGACTCTCTAAGGCTATATTCAATACTAGCATGTGAAGTGAGCACACAGACTCTCCAAGGCTATTATTCAATACTAACATGTGAAGTGAGCACACAGACTGTCCAAGGATATATTCAATACTAGCATGTGAAGTGAGCACAGACTGTCCAAGGCTATATTCAATACTAGCATGTGAAGTGAGCACACAGATTGTCCAAGGCTATATTCAAAACTAGCATGTGAAGTGAGCACACAGACTGTCCAAGGCTATATTCAATACTAGCATGTGAAGTGAGCACACAGACAGTCCAAGGATATATTCAATACTAGCATGTGAAGTGAGCACACAGACTGTTCAAGGATATATTCAATACTAGCATGTGAAGTGAGCACACAGACTGTCCAAGGATATATTCAATACTAGCATGTGAAGTGAGCACACAGACTGTCCAAGGATATATTCAATACTAGCATGTGAAGTGAGCACACAGACTGTCCAAGCTATATTCAATACTAGCATGTGAAGTGAACACTCAGACTGTCCAAGGCTATATTCAATACTAGCATGTGAAGTGACCACTCAGACTGTCCAAGGCTATATTCAATACTAGTATGTGAACTGAGCACACAGACTGTCCAAGGCTATATTCAATACTAGCATGTGAAGTGAGCACACAGACTGTCCAAGGATATATTCAATACTAGCATGTGAAGTGAGCACACAGACTGTCCAAGCTATATTCAATACTAGCATGTGAAGTGAGCGCACAGACTGTCCAAGGCTATATTCAATACTAGCATGCACACAGACTGTCCAAGGCTATATTCAATACTAGCATGTGAAGTGAGCACACAGAGCTGTATTCAATACTAGCATGTGAAGGGAGCACACAGACTGGACTCTACCTCATGAGAAAAGGGATGATTTGAAAAACTGATTATTCATACGATAGAGAAAGTAAAGGCTTTCAGATGATATAAAAATAATTTACTAATGATAATAAAATAAATGGAATTTCTAGTGCTCCTGAGCACTTCCAAAAGAGGATGTCTGCAATTCTCAATGGCCTAGAAGGAGTTGTGTGTCAAATGGACGATGTATTAGTATTTGGCAGAGACCAGACAGAACATGACACAAGGCTCACAGCTGTACTCAAACGCATCGAGTCTGCAGGTGCTACTTTAAACCCTGTTAAATGAGAATTTTCACGAAAGACACTGAAGTTCCTAGGAGACATCCTAGATGAAGATGGTATTCGAGCAGATCCTGAGAAGAGTACCGCAATCCGAGAGATGAACCCCCCTACAAATATCTCAGAGATACGGAGGTTTATGGGGATGGTTAACCAGCTAGGGAAATTTTCCAAAAACCTTGCTACTCTGACACAACCCTTACGCGAGCTATTGAACAAGAAACAAGCTTGGATTTGGGGCCCAAGTCAAGAACAAGCCTTCACAGAAGTGAAAGAGGAGTTATCCAAGGCAACTACCCTTGCCCTGTTTGATGTCCAAAAGGAGTCAAAGATCTCGGCAGATGCTTCAGCCTATGGATTGGGAGCAGTTCTCCTACAAATGACTGATTCAGATTGGAAGCCAGTCGCTTATGCTTCTCGATCCTTATCTGAGACGGAACGCAGGTATGCACAAATAGAGAAGGAGGCACTTGCCATTACATGGGCCTGCGAGAAATTCTCTATGTATGAGCTTGGCAAACGATTTTCAATCGAAACTGACCACAAACCTCTCGTACCACTTCTTGGATTGAAACACTTAGACAACCTCCCTCCTAGAATTCGACTACGTCTCACACAATTTGATTACTCAATCGAAAGGGAAGCACTTATACACTGCAGATACCTTGTCACGAGCACCACTCCCTTCCTATGTAGACTCAACCTTGGGAGAGCTAGTTGAAATAGCCATGGAAGCATGTATTGCCCACCTGCCAGCTGGACAGAATAGACTCAATGAGTATCAAGAAGCTCAAGCCTCAGATCACCTATGCTCACTGGTGATCAAGTACTGCTGTACAAGTTGGCCTGTCAAGGGAAAAGTAGACGAGGCACTCACTCCCTACTGGGAAGCCCAAGGAGCTCTTACCCTACATAGGAACCTTCTTCTACATGGGACTAGAATTGTCGTACCTGCATCAATGCAGCGAGAGACGTCAGCGAAACTTCATGAGGGACATCACGGAATTGAGAGATGTAGACAAAGAGCCAGAATTTCAGTATGGTGGCCTGGTCTGTCCAATCAAATTGGAAAGTTGGTGAAAAACTCTAAACATTGTACGAAAGAGAGCACACCTTGAAAGGAGCCTCTGATGCCAACTGCTCTTCCTGACTACCCCTGGCAAAAGATAGAGATTCACCAGTTTTCACTCGATGGAACCACTTATATGATTGTGGTTGATTACTTCTCCAGATATCCAGAAGTGATAAAACTGATGTCTACAACATCATCAGGAGTCATATCTGTCCTCAAGTCTCTCTTCTCAAGAGATGGCATTCCTGAAGAAGTGATAAGTGACAATGGACCGCAGTATGCATCTCAAGAATTCTGTGAGTTTGCAAAGAAGTAGTACAGTTTCAAGCATACTACTAGCAGCCCTCATTTTCCTCAAAGCAATGGACATGCTGAAAGAGCCGTCCAGACCGCAAAGAAGCTGTTGAAGGGATCAACTGATCCCTACATGTCACTGCTGTCCTACCAGTCAACACCTCTACCCTGGAGTGGATTATCTCCAGCCGAGCTACTGATGGGAAGGCAACTCCGATCAAATATTCCCCAGACAACCGAGACTCTCATACCACAGTGGCCATACCTGAATGACTTCCGACTGGCAAACAGCAAGCTCAAACAGAAACTGAGAATGGACTATGATGCTCGTCATGGTACCCGACCACTTGCTGACATTCCTGAGGACACCAGAGTCTGGTTGACAACCTCCAACAGATGTTCGACGCAATCGAGTTCACATGACAGTGAGACCGGACCCACAGCCATCTGGAGTCATGGATGCAACACCATCTCGTAAACGAAGCCCAATCATGACTAGATCTCGGAAGTAGGTATTTTTTATTTGCTTTGCTTTCAGAGACATCTCTGATTTTTACATATTGTGTAGAAAACATGTCGGGCTACAAATTTGACCAATAATTCATTTCAATAATAGGAGAGCTACAAGGTCAAATTCAAGGTCAAACTATGGGTCAAAAGTCATCACATTTTAACTTACCCCTACCAAAAAAAAAGCAGATTTAGAATCCCTGGGGGATTTCCTTTCCAGAGAGATCAATCTCATCAAGATCGGTCAAGTGGTTGCAGAGTTATGGACGTTCAAAGTAAGTATGATTGAGTTTATACAGCTTTCCCTGCCAAAATCAGCACAGACACCAAATTTGAGAAAAATCTGAGGGGGTAGCAGACCTGGCAACTCACCTGATGCTGCCGGGTGTCACCAGATTTCAACGCTAATCTCCAGATCTCCCGATTAATATCCAATTCAATCGACTTTCTGAGGAATTGATTTTTTAAAGATCAGATCAGGGTTCAGGTTCAAAATATATATATTACATTATACCCTCGCATATCCGATCCTTTGATTATCTGAACGCTCGGATTATCTGAACTCCAGATTAAATAATAAACCTGGTAATGGTCGTCGATCTGCAAAATTGTTTACGTAAGTTGCACGTGGCGAGTAGTTTTGTCCATCCAGCCATTCTAAGCAAGATATCAAATGGAGCCAGTCTAGCTGGACTAGCAGAAGAGTAAGGCATAGGGAAGTTGACAATAACGGAGATAAAAAAGAACGAAGCCAAACTTCGAGTGTTCGCAGGCAACCTTGACTGTCAGGGGGATAAGTTCAGCTCGCAAAGTCATGCTCCTTGCTAAAGACGAACAACTAGAAAATGCTTTATATCTGTGGTTCGTTCAGAAAAGCGAGCAAGCCCCAACGCACTGCAATCAGTGGACTATTTGCTCAGAGAAAATACAACATTATGAATATAAATAACATGAAAAAATATGTATGTAAAACAGCATGCCAGTTACTGAGGACCTAAATCCTTCTGGTACAAGGAAGTGAGCTTCTTATTATCCAAAGGACCTGCAGATTAATAGGATATTGAAAATAGTTCCAACGTGATTCAGTGCATTCATGAATATTTGTGGTTTTTTGCATATCCGAACTACCTTGTCAGCATTTCAAATACCTATTTCGTGTCGCTGAGGTAGTTGTCCTCCCTTACAGTAATGCTGAAGAGGAATGACACTTGAGCATTGTCGGAAAGAAAAAGACGGACGCTCAGCAATGAAGCTCGATGGCACTTTGTCAAGCATTCTAGCCATGAAGCTAGCATTCCCTGAATCTGAAGTTCCCTGTTACCGCTGGGTGCATGATGAAAGGGCAACTTCTTGCTATAATCAGAATCATTAAACTGATATCAGTGTGTTATTTGGAGGTGGAAATTAATTTAGTATGCTTAGCATGCTATGTTATGACTTGATACAAATGATAACCAGATTTTATACGATTTTTGGGGGATCTCCAGATTTTCATGACTCTGGGGTTGGCAGGTCTGGGGTAGTGTTAACATTATTGGGTGAGCACATAGACTGTCCAAGGCTATATTCAATACTAGCATGTGAAGTGAGCACTCCAAGGCTATATTCAATACTAGCATGTGAAGTGAGCACACAGACTGTCCAAGGCTATATTCAATACTAGCATGTGAAGTTAGCACACAGACTGTCCAAGGCTATATTCAATATACTAGCATGTGAAGTAAGCACACAGACTGTCCAAGTCTAAAATTATTCAATACTAGCATGTGAGTGAGCACCCAGACTGTCCAAGGCTATATTCAATACTAGCATGTGAAGTGAGCACACAGACTGTCCAAGGCTATAATCAATACTAGCATGTGAAGTGAGCAAGTAGACTGTCCAAGGCTATATTCAATACTAGCATGTGAAGTGAACACACAGACTGTCCAAGGCTATATTCAATACTAGCATGTGAAGTGAGCACACAGACTGTCCAAGGCTATATTGAATTACTAGCATGTGAAGTGAGCACACAGACTGTCCAAGGCTATATTCAATACTAGCATGTGAAGTGAGCACACAGGCTGTCCAAGGCTATATTCAATACTAGCATGTGAAGTGAGCACACAGACTGTCCAAGGCTATATTCAATACTAGCATGTGATGTGAGTACTCAGACTGTCCAAGGCAATATTCAATACTAGCATGTGAAGTGAGCACACAGAGTGTCCAAGGATATATTCAATACTAGCATGTGAAGTACGCACACAGACTGTCCAAGGCTATATTCAATACTAGCATGTGAAGTGAGCACACAGACTGTCCAAGGCTATATTCAATACTAGCATGTGATGTGAGTACACAGACTGTCCAAGGCTATATTCAATACTAGCATGTGAAGTGAGCGCACAGACTGTCCAAGGCTATATTCAATACTAGCATGCACACAGACTGTCCAAGGCTATATTCAATACTAGCATGTGAAGTGAGCACACAGAGCTGTATTCAATACTAGCATGTGAAGGGAGCACACAGACTGGACTCTACCTCATGAAAAAAGGGATAATTTGAAAAACTGATTATTCATACGATAGAGAAAGTAAAGAGCTTTCAGATGATATAAAAATAATTTACTAATGATAATAAAATAAATGGAATTTCTAGTGCTCCTGAGCACTTCCAAAAGAGGATGTCTTCAATTCTCAATGGCCTAGAAGGAGTTGTGTGTCAAATGGACGATGTATTAGTATTTGGCAGAGACCAGACAGAACATGACACAAGGCTCACAGCTGTACTCAAATGCATCGAGTCTGCTGGTGCTACTTTAAACCCCGTTAAATGAGAATTTTCACGAAAGACACTGGAGTTCCTAGGACACATCCTAGATGAAGATGGTATTCGAGCAGATCCTGAGAAGAGTACCGCAATCCGAGAGATGAACCCCCCTACAAATATCTCAGAGATACGGAGGTTTATGGGGATGGTTAACCAGCTAGGGAAATTTTCCAAAAACCTTGCTACTCTGACACAACCCTTACGCGAGCTATTGAACAAGAAACAGGCTTGGATTTGGGGCCCAAGTCAAGAACAAGCCTTCACAGAAGTGAAAGAGGAGTTATCCAAGGCAACTACCCTTGCCCTGTTTGATGTCCAAAAGGAGTCAAAGATCTCGGCAGATGCTTCAGCCTATGGATTGGGAGCAGTTCTCCTACAAATGACTGATTCAGATTGGAAGCCAGTCGCTTATGCTTCTCGATCCTTATCTGAGACGGAACGCAGGTATGCACAAATAGAGAAGGAGGTATTTGCCATTATATGGGCCTGCGAGAAATTCTCTATGTATGAGCTTGGCAAACGATTTTCAATCGAAACTGACCACAAACCTCTCGTACCACTTCTTGGATTGAAACACTTAGACAACCTCCCTCCTAGAATTCTCCGCTTCAGACTACGTCTCACACAATTTGATTACTCAATCGAAAGGGAAGCACTTATACACTGCAGATACCTTGTCACGAGCACCACTCCCTTCCTATGTAGACTCAACCTTGGGAGAGCTAGCTGAAATAGCCATGGAAGCATGTATTGCCCACCTGCCAGCTGGACAGAATAGACTCAATGAGTATCAAGAAGCTCAAGCATCAGATCACCTATGCTCACTGGTGATCAAGTACTGCTGTACAAGTTGGCCTGTCAAGGGAAAAGTAGATGAGGCACTCGCTCCCTACTGGGAAGCCCAAGGAGCTCTTACCCTACATAGGAACCTTCTTCTACATGGGACTAGAATTGTCGTACCTGCATCAATGCAGCGAGAGACGTCAGCGAAACTTCATGAGGGACATCACGGAATTGAGAGATGTAGGCCAAGAGCCAGAATTTCAGTATGGTGGCTTGGTCTGTCCAATCAAATTGGAAGTTGGTGAAAAACTGTACACATTGTACGAAAGAGAGCACACCTTGAAAGGAGCCTCTGATGCCAACTGCTCTTCCTGACTACCCCTGCAAAAAGATAGAGACTCACCAGTTTAACCCGATGGAACCACTTATATAATTGTGGTTGATTACTTCTCCAGATATCCAGAAGTGATAAAACTGATGTCTACAACATCATCAGGAGACATATCTGTCCTCAAGTCTCTCTTCTCAAGAAATGGCATTCCTGAAGAAGTGATAAGTGACAATGGGCCGCAGTATGCATCTCAAGAATTCTGTGAGTTTGCAAAGAAGTAGTACAGTTTCAAGCATACTACATGTACTAGCAGCCCTCATTTTCCTCAAAGCAATGGACATGCTGAAAGAGCCGTCCAGACCGCAAAGAAGCTGTTGAAGGGATCAACTGATCCCTACGTGTCACTGTGTCCTACCGGTCAACACCACCTCTACCCTGGTGTGGATTATCTCCAGCCGAGCTACTGATGGGAAGGCAACTTCGATCAAATATTCCCCAGACAACCGAGACTCTCATACCACAATGGCCATACCTGAATGATTTCCGACTGGCAAACAGCAAGCTCAAACAGAAACAGAGAATGGACTATGATGCTCGTCATGGTACCCGACCACTTGCTGACATTCCTGAGGACACCAGACTCTGGGTGACAACCTCCAACACCCGATCACCAGGACGTGTAATCACTCATGCAGAGACCCCGAGGTCCTACCTGGTGGAGACACCAACTGGAGATGTTCGACGCAATCGAGTTCACATGACAGTGAGACCGGACCCACAGCCATCTGGAGTCATGGATGCAACGCCATCTCGAAAACGAAGCGCAATCATGACTAGTTCTCGGAAGTAGGTATTTTTTATTTGCTTTCAGAGACATCTCTGATTTTTACATAAATTATTGTGTAGAAAACATGTCGGGCTACAAATTTGACCAATAATTCATTTCAATATCAGGAGAGCTACAAGGTCAAATTCAAGGTCAAACTATGGGTCAAAAGGTCATCACATTTTAACTTACCCCTACAAAAAAATTATAGCAGATTTAGAATCCCTGGGGCATTTCCTTTCCAGAGAGATCAATCTCATCAAGATCGGTAAAGTGGTTGCAGAGTTATGGATGTTCAAAAGTAAGTATGATTGAGTTTATACAGCTTTCCCTGCCAAAATCAGCACAGACACCAAATTTGAGAAACATCTGAGGGGATACCGGTAGTGTCATGGGCATACCCAGCATAGAGCACTCAGATCATGTGCACCCCCCCCCCCCCCCCCTAGAGTACAGAATGCCAACAAAAAACAAAACAAAAAAGTGTGGCCAAGAGTAATCCACATGTGCGCATGCAGTAACTAGAGAGCCACCTCGTGTTCCATGATGATAACGTCATAGACCGATTTGGAAAACTTAGAATGCTGCTACTCAATCCTCTCAACTAGTCCCATTAATCATTTATTTTTGTCATATCATGTACTTTATATAATGTAAATACCGTGATTTGATGGTTAGCTATATGGACATATTTCTAAGATATATTTTTTAATTGGTGCCAGACATTCTGATCACAAATTGGTTTTCCGCATGCAGCAATACACTTAATTGAGCTATAATTAGACTACAAAGGCCTTGGAGAGAGCACCCCCCTCTCTAAATCCTGGGTATGACCCTGAGTGTTAACATCATTGGGTGATTTGACATGGAATGACCCATTTACTAGAACTGGCAAAAAGTTTAGGTAATTACACACATTTCTGAGATGGTAGTATATTCAATATCAACAGCCCAGATATATTTTTTTAATCCTATTATATATTTATTCATGTTATAATTATATATAATTATGTACCTGACGCCATTCCTAAGGCCAGCCAGAGAAGAGGAAAAAAGAACATTTTGTTGAAGCAAAGAGTCGGAAGAGGCTGGAAATGAGCAGGGCCTGACAGCGAAGTACAACTCGGACGATGAGAGCGAGGGATATGGGCGGCGCGGAGCTTCCTCAGGGAAGTTGTTATTCCCGCTTGCGCGACGTATGGATTAGGCTCTTATAAGTGTGCGGTTTTTAAATAATAATTATGCAGATGATGTTGTTCTTCTGGCGGACTCAGGGATGGAACTGCAAGCTCTGTCGAATGTGGTACAGGCTTATGTGATAAGGTGGAAGATGAAGTTTAATATTTACTATTTATTATTGTGCTGTCATTATTAATTTTGTTTATTGTCTCACAAGCCCTTGCCAAGCCCCTTCTCTAGGTACTTCCTAGAACTAGGACTCCTTGTGTTCTGGGGTCATTACTGCTGTGTATGTATTCACTTTATTTTAATAATAAAGTTGGTTTTCACACACATAACAAGAAGTCGATAAGTGTTGCTGTGCAACGAGGCAATGCTGCAAGCGTGATGGGAACTGTAGCTAATACCAGAAATCTGGAGGAGATTTATTATTTAATGTGATTTTACATGTTTTTGGTTTTACAGTTAAAAAAAAAATGTCTCCCGAAAAGAAAAAAAACAAGAAGAGCAACGTCATGGTAAGAAGGATGAATTGGAAGATTGGTGAGGAGATATTTGAAGAGGTCAAAGGATTCAAGTACCTGGCAGTGTGGTGTGATAGGAAGCTAAGGGGCGATGTTCAGTTAGAGGAGATGGCAAAGAAAGCAGAAAAGTGGGTTGGAAAGGTGACATGGACGAATTGGCAGGTGGAAGTAGAGAGAGGAAGAATAATTAGTGTGGGAGCTTCTAGTGAGACCTAGTTTGGAGTATGCAGCCGAAGTGTGTTGGACAGGAGGACATGATGCTTACAAGAAGTTGGAGTCTGCACAGATGAGAGTGGGTAGGTGGCAAGTAGTACAGTAGCAGGAGTGGCAGTACGGGGAGATATGAGGTGGAGCAAGCTAGAGATAATAGTTGTGTTTGGTAAGAGATTAGAGGTATTGGAACAGAGTAGATTGATGTAAATAAACTAAGTGAGGATGGAGGAATCGGATGGTGGGAAGAATATGAGATCTTGAGGAGAAAATATGAGCTGAACAACGAGGTTGGATCAGTACGTAAGTGGAAGGGGAAAGTGAAGGTGAGAAATACACAGCACATTGTGACACTAAATTGAATATTACTAATTAGTAATAAATATTAAGCAATGACTGGCGAGTGAAGATAAAAGTTAGAACATGTTGATGAACCAAGGGTCAGGGCAAACCAATTTCTTGTGAAAATGGAACAATTAATGATGATGATGAACTCTCAGACACAATTTTCCACAAGATATTGATCCCTTGGCAAAGATGTTCAAATAATATCATATGTATATATTTATATTTAAATAACTGAAGTTTGAGTTCCAGATATCTTTAGCGACTTTTCATCCAACATTCATCTAATGGTGGTCTTGGTGATAAATGGAAAGATGACACCAAGGAGGATGCAGTGCTTGGAAGGGAGTGACCAAGCATGCCAATTTTAACGTGCTCATCATCCCTAGGCATTCTTTGGAATGTACTTGCCTCAACCATTAATTTGTCATTTTCTTACTCTTGCATCAAACATCGAATCAGAGCTTTCCTCTATTCATTTTATATATAGCTATCTTCAATCACAATATCCCTTGCACTTTCCATTACATTTGTCCTTGTTCTTCCTGCTCCACAAAGGCTACTCCAAAGCTGGTGTTTCTCCTTCAACAGCTGCTACTGTCACACTCTGCTCTCCTTAAGCCCAATGTTGTCAAGTTCATAACAATAATAATAATATTAAAACCACCTTCTCAATAATCAACTTTGAATTGTATTCACTCGACGTTTTGACTAGATGCTCTAGCCTTCTTCAGAAATAATGAGATGCTAAGGCTCACATGAGCCTCCTGTATACTGGTATCTAGCTATCCATATTGAGAAGGTGATTTTAATGTTATGTCAACTGAGAGTTCATTGAGAGTAATAATATTAATAATAATTATAACTCTTGTCAGCCGTAATGCTTTCTCACCTGCTGGGCAAGGTGGTTTTAGAGGGCTTGCCGTGCCATTTCAGGATGACTTGTTCTGCTATCGGGAAACGGGTATCAGCCATTAAGCTCGCCATTCATTCCTCTCTCTCACTCCATTTCGTCAGCTTATATCACTAAACCACACTACAGTTCCAGGTATTCATGACAACCGCATAATAATAAGTTGCTGGGTATAGCGTTAGCTACCTCATGAGAATGTGAGATTGACATTTGGTGTATGTATGTTTGGGAGCAGTTATATATAAATATACATGAACCGAAGAAGTAGGCACAAGCTGCTGCCTGTAACATATATAGCTGCAGCCCACCTATTTGGCTCTTGCTGCCACTCTACCCTGATGCCACCAGGAATTGTGGAGTAATGAAATATCTCTTCAGAGCTCCCAGTCCTACCATCTGTAATCTTGTCCACTTTAAAATGTACTCCAATTTTGGCATTTCACAAACGTAGGAATCCCCTAACCTAGAGCAATATGCCAACCACACTGCTGATAAGCAGCTCTTAATGGTTCCAGCTGACAGACGCTCCTGATACTCCAATGCCACAAAATATGATATGACATCCTCAGTTGTAGGATACGCAAAACCCCACATACTATTTCCCTCGCAAACTCTGTGGTTTGAGGTGGCAATCCGCACCGAAACAGTTCTTGGATAGCCATACCCAAGTCTATGATATCCAATCAGGCTGCTAATATACCAGTAGAGCTGATAGATAATGTGGGATGTGATATTGTGAGTTGACTCCACAGAAACGTGAGAGAATATAACATTCCGATCACCCTGTGAGATGGCATGCAAACACTCTCCAATGTGCAAGTTCTAAATATTATATGCAATTTCAGAGTATTAAGCAGGGTTTTACCAGGAGTGGGTGTTCCAGCACCAATGGTGGCTTTCAATTTTTGCTACAACTTACAATGTTGTAATTAAAACAAAGGCAACAGCTCAAAGTTGATTTTCCATACACTTAGTATACACGTGTAAGTATGGACTGAATGCCGACCATAGTATTGGGTACTACTCTGATAGCCTCTACAGGCTCCAAGCCAATGGTGCACACTAAACATAAACTTTCATATGGATTACATTTTAGGTAGATGGATCTTGCAGTGCTCTCTCTGTGAGGAAATTGTCATCCATAGTTTTGATGTGTGCTAATGATTAAGCAAGAAGGAAGTGAGCATTCAACATTCAAGATCAGACATTATCAGACATCTACCATCATTACAGTTGCAATCTACTTAAATTTTGGTCCACACAAATGAAGGAAGGCTATCCTGAATTGATCCTGGTGTAATGGCACTGTCCCCTGAAACTACTGTAGCTGTGTTTTTATGTGCCAATAAGAATGACCACCAAACATGTCTCTCCTGAACACATCTGGTTAATGCTCATTGCATTGCCCTATAAACTTGTAAATCATCAGATTTTCTTCTTATTTAATATCATGTCATGTTTATATTTCTGTTGCATTGTTTCACTTAGTATCTCATGACTCTTACTTTTATGAGATAATGAAACCGGCTCCAAATATTATAAGCATCCATGCCCAGTCCTGTTTGGGGGCTGTGAGCTTACTATCTTTGCAGAGGATTCAAAGCATGCTCGAAGTAATTTTTTATGTCAAAATGCACTGAAACACCACTTAAGGTGCTAACCCAAGTGACCTCTGGTGTAAGTACTGGGGAGTGGGTTCGCCCCCTCACCCCCCAAAAGACAGTTGCGATGATTTTGCAAGTTTTGCACTAACCTTGGTATTCTTAGCTTTTAGTTGTTGACTGAATATTTAAATTTATGATACTTGATGTAATCTGCCTTTATAAAATGGTGGTGAAATCTATAATTATAGAGAGTGACTACATCCCCCAATATATGCTCCATGTGCAGCAATAGCAACTTTTCCTTCCAACTATCCACGAGGACTTGCTTCACTCACCAATTATAAGCAGAATGAATGACACATGCTCTGTTCTGCTGTTTGGTTTATGGAGTTCTCACTCTTGGAAAGCTGGTATCAAGTGCAAAGGTGACTGTAGCAGATTATCTACCAAAACATCTGGTGGAATTCTCGTGTGAAACCTGTTACCAAGTCCTTGAATGAGGCAGTAGCTCATCCTACATAGCTACAGTCAACAATAGCATCATGATTATCTCAAGCTGAATTTTGTGAGTGGCCTACTTGATACAGTGAAGAATAAGAAGACATGGCATGTGGTGGGGCATGCAGGAGTAGTGCAACATCACAACATGTTAAAGCATGGCCCTGAAGCTCCCACTTGCTGTAGTTCTCCCCCGCTCAGCTAAGACATGAGAAACATCAGAACAAACAGAATAACAACACACAATATTCTCATGTAGACTACAACCAGTTAGTCTATTGGTCTATAATTAAGTAAAGACTCATCTCACTGGCTGTGCTCTACATGCATATAGTCTTGTTTCCTTTCGCTTTTAACAGATCAATCCAATAATGTTGTTTATTCTTAAATGGAACATTTTTCTTGTTTGTTTATGGTTGTCATTACCCTAGCCACAGTGACTGCTCTAACTGTATGGCAAACACATCTCATCTACAAAACTATAGCGGTCTAATTCCAGCAAGTCAGCGAGAGAAACTTACCCCATTACTGTAAGAAATCAACCAATGGAATATATAGCATCTCAATCTGGGACAGTACAAACATAACCTAATACACTAGCACAGCTCAACCAACCATCTTCTATCAAAGGCCATGTGACACCTGGTGCATCTAAAAAAATGCAATCGACAATCCCCAAAAGATCAGAAGTGGGTCTCACACCCATGAACCACATCCGCCACAATTATCATTGATGCAGGAATAAAGAAGAACTTCTCTCACAGGAGCTCCAGTGCATGTATCCTTCAGATATATAGCTCTTGTATTTAATACTACTTCCCTGTGTTGGCTGCAAATGCCATGACACTATCTTGAACTCATCAATGTGGATAGGGAGTGGTACACTGAAATCTGCTCCACTTCTGAGACTCCCAGTCCTGTGTACAATATCTCACAAAAGGACCCTGAGGGAATGTAGCCGCATTCAAACCAACCCAGACCTACCTGTTCATGATGATCTAGAGAATCTTCCCAGACTGTGACTAAAGTAATGGAGATCATTCTGGGTCTCTGCAGAGTCCCTGAATGAAGCACATATTGACTGAGAGAGCTTGGGTCAGCATCTGGGAAACATGGATTTTACCAACAACAATGAGTTTATGCAAGATCCTACTGTGATGTCTACATGAGTTAAGCTCAGTAGGTGACACTGGACTGCCATCAATATGATATACAACCGACATGCCAGGACAGATATCATCTCACAAGTTATATAGAAGTTCCAAGATAACTGAATGTTTCCACCTGGATCAGACTATTGTGATGGATGAAATTTCCAGGAGGCATCAAGAACATCCATCCACCTTGTGACAGATGATCTAACCTGGCTCACCAACCTGGACCTGCCTCTGTGAACTGCTGCTACAATCATATGCTAGAGGATGACCATCTTCTAGTAATGGGTGATTTCAACATCCTGGATGTCAACTGGTCAGGTCCAACTGATAGTTCTCCTCTCAATTAGTGTAAAAAAGCTACTCCTCATAATATTCTAGATAAGGTTCTATCTATTTTTCCTTAATTTCTGTGTACCCTTTACTGTTGATAGTTGAAGTTGCTCTAGCCTTAAGTTATAACCTTCAATGTAGCTACAAGTTTAAGAAGGGTTAACGCCATCCCAAACAAAGTTTTCAACTTCGTAAAAACAGATTTGTCAGTCCTTGCTGACCTCTTACTGGAAACTCCATTTGCTGCTGCCTCGCCTACAACACTTCTTACAAAAATTAATGGTGAATAGCTAGCTACTGGTATATAGCAGGCTCAAGTGAGTCTTAGCATCTCATTATTCCTGATGAAGGCTAGAGCATCTAGTCGAAACGTCAAGAGAATACAATTTCAAGTTGATTATCGAGAAGCTTATTATATACGAGAGAAAAACATCTGCTACTAGACTTCATATGTGACAGGCTCTGCGAAAACGTGCCTTATGACATTTTTTTGTTTTTCATTTTATTGTTTTATGTGAAAGAGCGATAAAAAATACTTATAAAAATCTTGAAGTGACTTAGTAAAACATTATGACTTGGAAGTTACAGGGGCTTTTCTTTCATCCCGTCAGGGACGCTGATTGTGCTCGAACAGCATAGCTAGATAGCTACTAGCTGTGGTCGTAACTTTTAAAAAAATAACAAGAAAAACAAGGCTAGCTAGCTAGGTTGCTATAAGCTTTGGGATAGAGACTAGCTTACATGATTGTCATTGGTTAGTAACTAGCAAAAGCAACTAGCTAGAAAAAAAGCTAGCTAGTCCTCTAGCAAGCAACTGGTCATCTAACTAGAAAATTAGCTAGCAAGCAGTCCAGTAGATAGCGGGCAATAACTACCATACATTACTAGCTATAAGGCAGATGGCAGTTAATTCATAGGTACTAACTAGGTATACACTGAACATGGCCATGTAAAGCTTTTATTTGAATAATAAAGTCAGTGTATTATACGATGATCTTCATAACCCCCATTCCCATCATGTCCAGAATCCTCAGTATGGTGACCTTCATCCTCCATGTGGCAGCCCCAATCTTCCCCCAAGCTTGCTAATGTATGTTGTGATTGTAATGTCCATGTGATTGTAATTATAAGAATTGTATTTTGTATGTCTTCTTACTGCAACATTCCAACTCATCAAAATTCTCTTCATCAAGCTCATCATCAAGAGTGGGGAGAGTGAAGTAGTCTGCAATAACCTCCAGCATAGATGCCTGGTCCTGTGCATCCAGTTTCATGACCCGATTGATAGTCAAAGCTATCTCATTAGCTTGTTCTGTGAAACCTTTGGAAAATTGCACTGTTGACCCTTTCCAACTACAAACTATGAATGTTATTATAAAAAAGGGAATGTCCCTAGGAAAATTGCACTGTTGACCCTTTCCAACTACAAACTATGAATGTTATTATAAAAAAGGGAAAGTCCCTATTACGTAATAATTATTATTCTCCGCGTACGTAGCTAACGTTTGGTCAGTCCAGTTCTAACTGCTGTAACTTATGTGTGAGAGGGATTCAAGGCTTGAAATTTTCTGACCAGTTAGGAGACAGACCCTAGATAACAAATACCCAAAAAAGTCAAATTTCATAGTGTATGACAATAGGCTCTAAAACTTGTATTATTGAGAAAAGTACTTTTGGTCATAAGGCACGTTTTCGCAGATCCTATCAATTATATGTAATCAGCTCTCACAAGACTAATAAGAAGGTTTAAGTTTCAGTTTTAGTAGACTCTAGTGACACTTCAACATTCAAACCAAGCATAAGTCATCTCAGTAAATCTTCTTCTATACATAATTTAATCTTTGATCATTAGAAAGCATTTGACTCCGTACCATATGCAGAATTGCTAAATCACTGGCCGCTTGTGGTTATGTTTTAAGCTTACCTTTCTAGCCTCAGAACTTTGTATGCATACGTACAAAGTTCATTCTCAAATACTTTACCAGTCCATTCTGGGATTTCACAAGTAAGTCTTTTTGGTTTTTCTTTTTTTATCAACACCAATGACATCCTGATGCTTTAAAGTTCTATGTTAGGGTAAGATTGTCTTTTAAATAATTTCCAAATTCCAAAACTAGGATATAATATATTATCTGAATTATGTACCCAATAAATATAGGACGTGAGTATTATGATGAAGTAGACATTCCGTTACATGATGTGTATATAGTGAATGTGAGTGAATGCAGTAAGAAGTAACACTCACTATAATAGTTTGACACAGTTTTTAAAACATGGTGGACAACCACTGCCCCCACTCCCACCCCCAAAAAATAACAGAGGTCATATCTCAGCTCAAAGACGCATTTGCATGCTTTCACTGCTATTAACTCCGAAAAGATTTCTAGTTTGCCGTGTATATATGCAATGGTAAGATTAGAACTGGCAGATGTTAAAACTGGGCAAGTATCGAAACACCTCTATCTTCTATGTCTGTTTTTTACTATGTTGCAATACACATCTGCAACTATTCTGTTTCTGTATTGCAGCAAAAAGGGATGGCCAGCGTGGCTGTCAATTATGCTATCAAGCTAGCCCATGTGGTATTTAATAGTAAGGATGAGGTAAAGTTGTCATTTTGGATACATGATCAAATTTATGAACATGTTAATGGAGGACTTCCACAAGTATGTCACGTACATTCAGCGACATTTACTTATGATATCAATAATTCTATGCTCCAAAGGAAAATGTCTGGTTCTTCTTGATTTGCAATGACTTTGTGAGCATTAGACATTATTCATTATTTGCATATATGTACCAAATTATAAAACTGGAAAGCTCACAAACTCTATCAAATCTGATCGTGTTTGTGCAAGCTATGGTTGAGGAAGGAAAGTGAAAGTGGTGTAATTGTGAGCCTGCCTGTGAGATTGCTGCTAATTCTTCTCAGAATGCATTGCAAGGCGGCTGTTTTTTTCAGGAATCTAAAAGTTCCCTGGATGGGAGTGAGCTTAGTGCACTTCATGGAGGGAGGGACTACTTAGGTATCTCTCACTTCAACCAGCACCTGAGTTTACTACATGTAGCACACTCTGTTCATTCCCATACATGGAGCTCCTCCCCTGAGAGAAATCATTGAACCTCTGCCGTACAATGTAACTAGTAGCAAGCTCACAAGTAAGCTCTGCAATAACAACACTTCAACTTCCACTCTTTACTATCCCTCAACTTTTGGTTGGAAAGAATCGAAAAATATACCAGATTGTAGCATATACTGTGAGCTTTCCAGCCATATAGTTTGGTCCATGTATACAGTAAAAGGATGGTCAATACTCACACAAATTCATTGACAACAATACATTTTCCTATGAATCATAGAATGAATGGAGGTGTAGCTCAACGTAGTAAGTCCCATTATTATGTGCTGATGCTTTTTTGTATTCATTCATAACTATAAGCTCTATGGTATTCATGTTGAATACTCCATAAGCAATAATCAGTTCACTGCCAGTATATAGTCATGCAGGGAAGACTACACACACGTCTTCCACATAAATTCTGATGATAACAAATAATTATAATACGGGAAGATAAGAGTCAAACAAATGGCTGTTGTTCAAAGCTCCATAATATATTTCCCAGACCATGCAGTTGGTTTGGGTGGCAATGTCTCATTTCCTTCAGCATTTATCAGTGAGACTTTCATCAGTTGAGTTTATAGCAACCCTAAGCCACACTGCAAGATGGCCACCTTATAACCATGTATGGAGATGGGACATTTTCAATCTAGTGGGAATACGATAAGCCACCCACTTTTAAACCAAAAAACTAAATATTAATTTGTAAACATCGAGTTCTGATGCTTATGAAATAAGAAAAATCCTCTTACGTATCTATAGCTGGGACACCTTTTAAATAAGCTAAGACCAAAGTTCTAGAGTTGGTACATGTACTAACAAAAGACCTGCAGAAATAGTAGGAATAATAATAATACATGTGGCCAAGTAGCTAATAGTTGAGCAAAGTGTTGAATGAGATTTGATGCACATGAAGAGTTCCACTGAGGATGAATTCAAACAAACTTACTGCAAGACTATAAACCAATGCTAGCCCTCTGCTTGCTTCCTTAGGCTATAGATGGTATCTTGATGACAGATCTGTGGAGGAGAGAAGTTACTCAAAATCAGTGACTGGCAGTGGTGAATCAAAGAGGGAACTCTGCCCCTGTAAGGGGTCATTGGAGGGATTCTTGAGGGGGACTTTGGGTTATACGTTTATTTTCTAGTATTGTTGTCCTCAGCAATTGTTTTTTAAATCAGTTCTTATTCATGGGTAGTGATGATACTTGATCCTACAAACATGTTTCAATGCAGCACTAGGCTAAAGCAGACATTACTGCATCGGGCTTGATCCAGCAGCAGCTGTTATCTGAGAGTGAATAGTTCTGTTGCCAGCAGATCAGAGGTTTAATTGCAGTTAATTATGGCCCCTCCTAATGTTACACTGGTGCTGTTACATGCAGAGTTGTCATAGAATACCAAACCCACTGTCATCTAGGAGCCATAGTTAGCTTAGCCTGCCTGCATGTTTAGCTTGTCTGAATATAAGCGTGATTTACAGTTAATCTTCATACTTTTGTAAGTAAGCAGTTTTTAGAGTTACTTTGTCACTACTGTGTACCTAGCATTGATGGCAAGTATTATTTAGGTAAAGTTTTAGAGTTTGGTATTAAAGACGTAGAGGTTCCATAAATGTAAATATCTAAACTGTAATAACAATGGTCTCAACCAACTCCCAGTTAATATTGTAGACACAATCACTTTATCAATAAATTGCACTTGATGTTTCAGCTAGCTGCTCTATCCTTCATCATTATGAAGGCTAGATGCTCTATCCTTCATTATAATGAAGCCTAGATGCTGTATCCTTCATCATTGTGAAGGCTAGATGCTCAATCCTTCATCATTATGAAGGCTAGAACATCTATATAGCAGAAATGTCGAGTGAGTACATTTTAAAGTTTGGAATGTCAATGATGTTTGTTTATGTATGTCTTCGGTACATATTTCTTTGTCAAAACAGGTTGTCAATTATTGGCGGAATCGCACGAGTCAGTTTAGATGATATCTTTTAAACTTTATCTGTTCTCCCTCCCTCCACAAATTGAATATATTTGTACCTTCATCATAAACTAGTAAGTGGAGACATGATACCATAGAGGCTCTATATATAGACACAATGTTATATTGGTAATTATATTTCGGAAATTTGTGGGTGTTAATACACATTTATAAGGTATGATTACTACAGAATAGTTTGGCAGTTCTCAGTTTGCAGTCAAAGTAACAAATTTTAGCTTTTTCTCTTTCAGGAAGTACTTAGCAAATGCATCAAATATTGGAGCTCTCGACTTAATATCTGAAGATGATGTTCACTCATACTGCACATTGAACTCACAAGTATATAGCTAAGTGCTTCACAAATGTATATATAAGGACTTGCCACTCAAATTAGCAACTTCTGCTTCAAGTTTATGACATAGTTATCACTTGTTCAATTTTACATCCTTTTCTGAGTATTTACTGAAAGACTTAGAGGTTAAAATGGAAGTGTGACACCAAATTCAAAATGTTAAAAAGTCTGAAATACATTCTGTGACTATTTGCATGCATTGGAAGCAGTATCTAACCATCCTGGTATGTTCAAACACACACAATTTAGCAAAATGTGTCATATGATGCTTTTGTGCAATCTGACTTGGTAGGTGAAGTACAAGGGTTTAGTAATATTAAAGTACTGTGTACATACAATTATATAGCCTTAAAGTTGAGCCTGTCTTCACCTGTCCCAGGACTTGAGATTGTATGCAGCAGTTTGCCATTCATCACCATTATTTTCATAGTTGCTTGATGAAATTGTAGGCCAACAAGTCCATCTTGGTGGACATCTCTATGTTCCTATATGTAGCTACTTCTTCTTTACTCTTCATCAGCTCTTACATGGAGAGAATCATGTGGAGTTTCATGGTGGTGAGTAGATAGTTACTATGATTATGAATAATGTTGCAACCTACAAAGTGAGCAATTCTTTTTGAACTTGTATTGATACAACAACCATATATAGAGGTAGGCCTTGGCAGATATCGCTACCATAATTTGGCTAAGTGCTTCTGAGCATCAAGACTCCTGCTAGAAAAAAATACAGTAGCTTTCCAGGTAATAATAAGCACAACTTCAGCCTACTGTAGTATTAACCTTGATTTCCTACACATTGCAAGTGCAACATTTCAGCTGATAGTTTACCAGCTATGCTTTGAATAGGGTTGGAAGGTCTATAAAATAATATAGTGGATTTTTCAGAAATCAATATCGATCAGATGTAATTGATGTGTGTAATGATGTGTGTTATGATGTGTCGGTCAGCAACATAATTGAGAAAAATAGGTACAAACACAATAAATGTAAAAAGAGGAAAATAATGATAATAGAGAGGCCAACAACATACAGCAATATATCCATTCATTTCCCACAGAGTGGCTAACCAATTGCTTCACTAGACAATAATTATAAGTTATTGTGGGGCAAACCTTACCACATCTTGTGGTGGGGGCGGGGAAGAGCGTGCTTGTCTCTGGGGAAAGTGTACATTAGCTGAAGCCAGTGAGCTCCGCCCACTATGTATATTATTATGCTACTCGTATGCGGCAAGGGAAAAAAAATGTGGGTTTCGTGTGACAGTGACGACCTTGTTCCTCTCGCTGTTCTCGCAAAAGTGCTCGTGAATTTTTATCTTGTCATCCCTGCCTGAGTTTTGGCACTTCTTTTGTGTGTACAGATGAACAGCTTTCCTATTCTGTGCACTCTCTTAGGAGCAGTATCAGGTACGTAGTTATACGTTGTAAATTTACAAGTAAATGTCCAAGAACGAAATATCAGCTGGTAGTAATTATGTTGCAGTGTTTGACATAAGACAACTTGATGGGTGTATCATGGAATGTTATGTTAGCTACTACCCTATACAGTAGAACTATGGAGAGACTACTAGTAATGGTATGCTAATGGCTTGCCCACGCTACTACATAGTAAATATTTGAGTCAGCATGAAATAAGCTTTGAATGTGCGTGCATCTTATTAGTATATAGTTCAATGTGTTCATATTATAGTCACCTCTATAATTATGTTGATATTGTTATTACCGATATTATTATTAAATATAGTGTAAAATACAACCACCTTATCACTTCTGGTTCTAAACAACAACAGCACTTCCCTGCCGTGTGGATTGTCAGCCCTGGCTAGCTAAAGCAAAAATGGAGTGCAGGGACAATGACTAGTCCAACAGATGCATAGCTATTCCAAGACACTGAACTGTGAGGGGAAAGAGACATACATTGAGAACCTTATTTGTGTTAGTCTGTGCACGCATGTGGAACAGTTTTTCCAGAAATTGCTAAAACATTTACTACTAGTCAAGTAAGGCCATATAATTACTTATTCTATTAGTAAGGCCATATAAGTACTTATTCTATCAGCTGACCTGGAGGATGCACACAAGAGCAGCCCTTCTCTCAAGAAAGTAGCAATAGTACACCAGATCCTTCAAGATCCTTCAAGTCAAGTCAGTTTTGGCAAGTTCTAGCAAAGTTTTGAAAAGTAGCGGCCTCAGAGTGAGTGAGAGGCTAGTGGTGTTTGGTGACATTGCTCTCAGAGCTAGCACACTTATTATTCATACGCCACTTCCCACTAAGACTGAGCTTTACCAGATTTCAACAGCAGCTACTCTATACTTGCATATTCTATGCCATCCCTGTGCATGATGGAGCCATCGGGAAATGTATAATGGAGAATAGCATATCTGTTCTTCAGGAATCCTGCAAGTACTTATCTTTGCATGTTCTTGAGATATTCTCCTTAAGTTTATACTTCACTTGCGCATAACTGGGATTTCAAGATGAGCCACTTGTTCTGCAATGTTAAACTTCGCGTGTGTCAGCTAAAACTACCTCTTCACTGTGCGGGATATATCTTTCTAAATCATTGCTTAGGCTGATGTATTTGTCATGATGACTTGCTTTCCACCCCAGCACTTGGACAGAACCGATGCGGCTCCACTGGAGTGGCAGCTATAAGGAGTGTAGCAGTCTTATGCTTATGCTTCTTGTAGTTGTGCTCTTGCTTGATGTGCATATAGACATTCTATATCAAGCCCTTGTATAATATCATACTCTCTTACTTGCCTCTATAGGCAAGCAAGGAGGGTCTGAGGGACAAGAACTACTTCTGGTCAGTCTGTGTTTCCAGCATGTGAACCAGATCTGGCAAAAATACAATAAAGATAATGTATGCCATTAGCTAGTTACCTGAATATAACAAAACAAGCTCATGCGAGTCTTAGCACCTCATTATTCCTGATGAAGGCTAGAGCATCTATTCAAAACGTCAAGAAAGTAAATTTCAAGTTTATTATTCTCAAAGTCATTGTAATTTCATTATGTGAACGGAGTGTTCGTTGACAGGTATAAATATTTAATCATCAAAAGATGTTTCCATGAAAACTGTAGAACTTCGAGATCTGTTACTGAAACTCGGTGCTCTGGAGGTGTATGTTTGTATAGTAGATTTCTCTCTCAATTACTGCCACAGTTTGAAGAAACTTATTGCACAGTCCATGGATGTCAGCCTGTAGTCTGTTGAGTGTATTCATCTGTACTTATGGCTAGTCTTACAAAGAAATTCACTCGGCCAGATTATTATGTTTGAATAATACATGCTGAAAAAAGTTGAATGCCCCCTCCCCCACACCAAACCTTGACTTGGTTTTCCTTTACCTTGTTGCAAGCATCAGCTGCAGTAGGTTGGCCAACTGTATCCTCATCAGCTGCAGTGGGTTGGTAGTTATCCAGGTCATAGTCTAAAGTTATCAGGAAGTATGCTATTACTATATCTATATTTGTTTGGCCCACTTTTAGAAATGGAAGATAAAGCCCCAAAATCCAAAGGTCATATTCAGTTAAAACTCCCATTGGCAGATTCTTAGCTGCCTAATGGTGTTTTGGATGTTTCTATTTCCCAAACGACTTGCAGTATACCTTGAACCTTTCACTAAAATAGTGAACTACAGACCAAAAAAACCCATAGAAGGTGTGAAGTGATCTTGAACTATCTATGCATGTACCATATGTACCTGTCTCTGTGTCCACCCACACACAACTTGCATACAAGAGGTCCATTCCTAAATACTTTAGCACCAGAAGACTCCAACTCTTCCAATGCACATCCATGACTCAGAGACTTCTTGATTGAAGGTATTTATCAATGATGCAGTCAAACTTGTTCTTTTTATAGTCAGAGTTGACATCCATCACACTTGGGCTATGCTATGCTGTACAGCTGAATCTCAACTAAGTGGTCAGTTGATTTGCTGATGAATAATCTTCTTCAAACAAGAACAAGCAAAAGCAGGCACTCTACAAGCATAATATATGTAATTAGCAATGAACATGGCATAGAATAACGTCTGCTGTTTGGTTAGTTCTGGAGTTCTCCTCTGCAACTCTTGCACCTCTCCCTGGCTAATTCTAACAGCAAAGCAACATGGTATGGCGTGTAGAGCCACTTCTGTACTGCACTACAATAATAATAAGTTAGATGAGGTGTTTAATAGGAGTGGCTCATTGCTTTCCTCAGAGTGCAACTCTAAAACAGCAGCAACTAAACAAGTGTAAACAAGAATTATGTGTTTTTTTTAAACAACAACAATTACTACTACTACTACTACTATTACTAGTAGTAGTAGTAGTAGTAATAGTAGTCTTTTGGACTGATTGCTCAACAGAGAAAGCAAACAGGACTGTGCCCATGTAGATCACAATCAGTTAGATGATCCTTAACCTTTAATCATATATGCCAATACCTGTGTTATTTTCCCCCTATAACTTGTATAATAATTGTATTACCTGCTGTGCCTCTATATATAGCACAAGGGATCATGTGAAGAGCTGGGCGTGGGTGTCTCTTTAATACAACTATCATGTGGCAGTATTTTAGTTATACTTTCACAATGCAATAAGAATAATAGTTTATGTTAGCATAACTTATTGTGCATGTGACATGCTATTCTCTGTACATGCACTATAATAATATGTTACTGGCTAAGCTGGTTGCTTAGGTGCTCTTATTATAAAGATCATCTACAAACCTGTTCTGAACAATTTCCCCAATTCAGAGGGAGAATGTTTTTTGTTGTAAACAAAGAACACAACAACAACTGAATTTAAACAACATTTTATAATTAATTGAACGGTGTCCAGGCAGCAAACAAAATAAAAGAGAGCATCACTTAATAATACATGTATTATAATAATATATATGATATACAGTAGACCCTCGCATATCCGACCCTCGATTATCCGAACGCTCGGATTATCCGAACTCCTGATTAAATAATAAACCTGGTAACGGTCGTCGATGTGCCAAACTTCGTTTGTACGTGGAAATTAGTTCGTTCGCTTTGGCCAGAAAAAAGTTTTGTCGATCGAGTCAAAGATAGCCATTCTAAGCAAGATATCAAATGGAGCCAGTCAAGCCGGACTAGCGGAAGAGTCAGGTGCAGGGAAGTTGACAATAACGGAGATAAAAAAGAACGAAGCCAAACTTCGAGAGTTCGCAGGCAACCTGGACTGTCGGGGGCTAAGTTCAGCTCGCAAAAAGTCATGTGCCTTGCTAAAGACGAACAACTAGAAAATGCTTTATATCTGTGATTCGTTCAGAAAAAGGAGAAAGACCCAAGGCACTCAGTGGACTATTGCTCAGAGAAAATACAACATTATGAATATAATATACAGTAATATGAATTTTTTTGTATAATTATATGTAAAACAACATGCCAGTTATACTGAGGACCTAAATCCTTCTAGTACCAGGAAGTGAGCTTCTTAATCCGAGCTTCTTAATCCCAAGAACCTGCAGTTAAAAGGATATTGAAAATAGTTCCCAGCATTTTAATTACATTCATGAATTTATAATTAATATTTGTGGTTTTTTGCATATCCGAACTTTTTGCATATCCGAATAGCCTCTGGTCCCAAGCTGTTCGGATATGTGAGGGTCTACTGTACATGTAATATATATCATGTATTATAATATATATATATATTATACAATATATATACGTATACATGTATTATAATAATATATATACATATACATGTATTATAATAATATATATACATATACATGTATTATAATATATATATTATATATATATACATGTATAATAATAATATTAATATATATATATATATATATACATGTATTATAATAATATATATATTATATACATGTATTATAATAATATATATGTGACAGTCCACACCCGAAAACGGACAATTTGGGCTAAATGTGAAGTTTTTAGTTCATACTCAGAAATTGTGCACTGATGCATTATAAAATATGTGGTTAAAGGTTTCAGTTTCATATTTTACATAATTATAGAGTTATGGTTAAAAAACGTACTTCCTGTTTACTTCCACATAGACAGGAAGTGTAATAAAACTAATCTAATTTCTTTTACTTGGGCATATTTGGTTGTTTTCAAACACCACATGTTACTATGCGTCTTTTTTTTACATGGTTGATTTTCTTCCACTTCATCGTCAGAATTATGAGGTATCAAATCTGAATTCTTGGGAGCACTTGGCCGAGGGCAAGTTAAATGTTTTGACAAATTGGTCTTGCAGTGAGGCGTATTTGCTCAAACAAATACCACTGCCGCTTCAAATCCAAGCCAAGTATTGTTTTTCCAGTAGGCATCGAATCAAGATCTATCAGACTGATTCCCGGTTTTAGAATTGGTAGCCATTGCTCTGCACTGTCAGAATATTCTTTCAGGCGAATCTCCCCATAAAAAATCATGAGCTGCTTTGAAGTTGTGAAAGTATGTTACATTTGGAAAAAACTGAGTGAGGAATGATGTCCAGTAGTAAAAGTGAACCAAGCGACGTCCATTGGAGTCACATATCAGCTGAGGAATGTTTTGTCCTTTTCAATGAAGAATGCTTTACCAATGCAGCTTTTCCTTGGATTGTATCAACAGAAGAATGCCTGTAGAATTTCTTGAACAAGCCCCCCAAAAACGACGAGGAGAAAACTTGTATGACCAGTCAGCATGACCAGTCAGCATGAACGATAATTCAACACTTAAATCTCGTTTTGTCATGGTGTGCCAGACAAGGTATTACATGGTACAATTGTTTTTGTTCTGTCCAACAGAATTATCTGCTTGAAGGACGACATCAGACGGTCCAAAACCATAATTCTCCAAGTAATGGTGTATAACACAATCAGCACCTTTTCCAGGGTTTTCTTCTTCATTTATGAGGTAGTTTACTTGAACGTTAGTGCATACTCCAAACACCCCACACTTCTTTGCAGTCTTGAAGTACTCTGGCCAAGTTTGTTGGCAATGAAATTGGAAATGTACGTACTGTGCAAAGTCAAAGGAATACTATTGTGACACGTAAGCGGCTTTTCTCCAGATTGCTGTCTTTGCTCCGATTTCTCAGTAGCCTCAGCTATTTGAGTATTGTAATAAATTCACTCCTCTATAGATTTCCTGATATTCCTCAACTTTTCTTCTTCTGAGACACAAACAGACTTTTGCACAGCCAAGCTCAACTGCTGGCATGTAAAACAGAGATCGCTGCTTGGTGTACTTATTGAAACCAAGCACTCAAAAACCAAGTGCCCTCTGTCTGACCTTGCCAAGTCTACATCAGTACATGTGCAGTATTCTATGTGATTCTCTGTTGGCGGTCACTTTCATGCTCACCAGGAGCCTCCAGCTCTGCACCAACAGAAAACTGCACTCCACTCTCCCCAGCATGCTCTGTGATAACAAACTTTGAACAAATACTTTGAAGAGCAATTTCAATTTCCTGTTGTGGGGCATCTTGTAAAGGATGTATATATCTGCACGTGTTTTACATGTTTCTGATGGTACTGGATATGCATCTTGGGAACTAGAGCTCCCTTGATGATTTCTAACTCAGAGTATTTGCTAGTGAGTCTGCCACCATGTTAGAAATATACTGCAGTTGCTGAAATGTTGAGCTTTACAGCGGGAACCGTCATTGTCGACAGCTCCAAAATTACAAAAATAAAAGGTGATTTACCCTTATGCAAGTACCTAGCTGCAGCAAGATTTAGCTCTGACACAAACTCCATTGCCTGCTGAACTAGAGCTTACTTGATCAAGGTGTTAGCTAGCTTTGGTCTTCGGCTGAAAAGCTAGCATGCTAGAGAATTAAAAATAAAAACAAAAAGCACCCTATGCTTACTCTTAATGATGCTAGACAAGCCAACAACAACAGTGCACCTGCTTACCTGATGAGCCCTCAAGGGATGAAGAAGACACTTGACTCTTGCTAAAACATGTTGATCCTAAAAAATAGAAATTATTTTAATTTTAATTCTGCTAATGTGTTCATGAAATGCTTTATGATAACATTTGTGTGTAATTATTGCAGCTGCCGATATGTTTACATTTCCTGATGAAGTGTGTTCTGAGGACACAGCCACTGCCAGTTGCAGCAGAGGTGACAGTGTATTGGTGTGGGAATATGATGGTATGCGTGTGGTTGTCTTGAGTGACCGGGACACTATAGGTGCTACTACCACCCATACAGTGGATGGAGTTGAATTCTCAGTGACTCTGATAATCCTAAGCAGCACTCTAACCTCATCCAACATTAGCTTCAGTGCCGCTCCAGCCACAGATGGGAAGGTCTTGCGTTGTACTGCAGTAACTGCTTCAGAAGCAACCATACGTGTTGTTAGTGATGGTGAGCTACTCTGAGATGTGATGTTATGCTAAGTTTGCTTCATTAATTTACTACCATATTTCCTTGAATGGTATTTGAAAATGCACACATCTTGTGTGGGTGCAGGTAAATTTTGATTCCTAGATGATAGTTGAGAACCTCATGTGGATGGCAGTAAAAATTGAGAAATTCCCTGTCTAAAGCAGGGAGAGGTCATAGGAGCCGCATCATTAATTGCTGAGCTCAATTTCAAGCTGGAAATTGAGAATGTCAGGATGCTAGCGACCCTTCTGCAGATCTTGACGATGATGATGAAGAACTGGAATACTAGTTGATGACCGATTTCCTCTCACTAGATTCAATTTGTTTGTGCTTGTGTTTGTGGCTTGAGCTCATCAGTGACTGCGCAGAGGAGCTGACTGCACAGAAGAGCCATCCTGGTCTGTGATTAGTAGTGTACGCACTTGAATTGCATTCACTTGCTTAGTGTAGTGTTCATTCCATTAGGATACCTGAAACTATTTGAACCTGCATAACCATTTGAGGAAATATGATATTAATTATGAGGGAATGGATGGGAACATACCATAGAAATGTGTTTTTATAAATTGTCTCTATATTTTCATGTTAAATACTTATTAATTAATATAAGTGACTCTGAGGCCTTACTGGCATATCAGTTACTAGCAGGTCTACATTATGATGGAATAGATCAAACTTGCTGTGATGGTTCTGTATGCCACAAACAGGAGGGGAGTCAAGATGTGACTGGTACCTCATACGCCAATATGGTGGTTTCTACACCCTATCTTCGTCATAACCTATAGCCACATTATGTACCTTAGTACAGTAGACACTCGCATATCCCAACCTCGATTATCCGAATGCTTGGTTTATCCAAACTTGATAAAATAGTAAAACATGGTAATGATCATTAACAGGAAAATTAGTTGGGTTGGGCAGGCTAGAGATTTGCATGTGAAAGCCTCGTCTATTGAGTAATAGTTATATATCTTTGGCAAGAAATCCGGGGGAAAACTACTCGAACTGGACTTAAAGACAGCATTTTCAAGCACCATTGATAGTCTTGTTAAAGGCAACAAGCTTGGAAGTGCTCTATATCTTTGGCATTCAGATAGGGAGGAAGGCTCTCCAAATGGACCATTGCTAAGAGAGGATGAAGCAGATTTCCATGAAAAGTTACGTGAACGAGAATCTGAAGCACCGCCATTATCTGGCAATGCAAGCTGGCTACTGATCAGACACACCACTATGTGTTGCAAGCTGAATCCTCTCAGGCATCACCGATAATCCTGAAAGGAGTGAGACCTCTGGCATGCACCAAGAGGCATGATAACCTGAAGCAAACGACTTATTTTAGTAGTGTATGTACAGAACCTGTTGTGATCAACAATTTCTTATATACAATACATAAGTGACAATTAAATGTGTGGACGTATGTTTGTGAGACAGCATGGCAGCTCCTAAGAACTCGGGTGCTCCCGTAGGACCAGGAAGTAAGCAACTGACATCCCAAGCCCCTGCAGATAATTTAAAACACCAGGATCTAGTATTTTAATTATATTCATGATTTTTGATGATTTTTGGCATTTTTGCATAACCAAACTTCTGCATATTCAAACTATGGTGGGTCCCAATGCATTCGGATATGTGAGGGTCCACTGTAATACTTACATAAAATAAAATTTCTCCTCGTGTAGGATTAAAAAAAAAATTCCACCTTCTCTTAGTTCATCACTCCTGATCATGTAGGTATGCTTATTTCCATATTTGAATCCTTTCCCCTAATATTTAAACCAGTGATTATAATGCATGCAATTCATTCTTCTGCATTCCCCAGACATTTTGTTTTGCTGTGCACTGTCCAGAGATAAATATAAAAATTATAATCACCACTAAAGCATAAAAACTCTCTAACTGTGTTAATATGTTAGAGTTTGTTAGAGTTTGAAGTGTGATTATTGGGCATTATGTGTGAACAGAAGAATCTTGGCCATACACAATCTATTATTTAATGTTTGCCAAATCTAGAGAAACTCTCTATTACGGCCAAGGAGAATAAGGCACTAATACTTGCCAGTGTTGGTGATCTGGTAAGACTGAGCTAGTATAATTATGTCTCCATAACTTACTGATGGAAACTCTTCTGAGTTAAAATCATTTCTGCCAGCCTTAGTCTTCTAATCAACAATAAATAGTAAATGTCGTAATATCACGACATTTTATATTTATTGGAAAACTGTACACAGGTATTGAAAGTTCACCGCAAGGCTATCTTGAATTTTCCACTCCACCTCTACCACACCCACACATATGCTTCTTCAAACAGACATCTCGGTTTAGTTGGAAGGTCCCATGTTCTGCTCCACGGGGTGTCTCTGCATCCTCAACAATAGCCTTCCTCGTAATGGCCAATCATTGGGAGAGCTAATGTGTTGTATAAACTTCATGAGATATAGTCTGACCTGGAGTCGAGTGTGCCTGTACAGAGCATTAGCCCAGACACCATTCAGCATCAGCTGAAATTAAACCAGAGGATTGCCATCACATGCATCACTTGCTCTCACTGTGCCAGGACAGCACATGTGGAATGCCACATGTGGGATGCAGGGAATCTTTGCAAGCCTATATAGACCCTTAGCAGTCTGCAAGACTCTCTTTGTAATGTTCTTCCTTGTGTTGTATTGTTTGCTTGTTTCTGTTGTGCCATTCGACATAAACCTTCAAGTCCACTAAACTTTGGATTTTTTTCTGCATGTTTCTTTTGCAGTTTTAGTATAGCACAGCTACTGTGAATCCTATAGATGCACGCCATTTGCTAAGTGTGCCAGTTCCATATTATTGCAGATGTGCATGTATATTTGGACAGAATTTACACACTGGACATGTAGTACATCACCCCACCCTTATCCTGCTGTATGTGCATAGATCACTGAAATGCCTGCATGTTGCTTGCTTATACATGGACAGTGATCACTACTTGCCTTACTCTGTTTATGGTTGTGTATTGCATTTCTCTGAGTTCCACTTACAACGAGCATGCACATTGCAGTGCAGGTTTAGGTAGGCATGCAAGACTTATCAGGGTGCACTCTATTTCACTCTAGCTGGCGTACCAACTCTCATGGAATATCCATGAGTCTCACGATTTCAGTGTTTGTCTCACCTTCTCACTGGCTAGCTAATCAAGCTCACAGACGCACGCTAGCTGGTCAGAATAGAAGCATTGCTATCATGTTATAGTGTATCGTATCAGCCAATCGTATGGTATCGTATCGGCATATTTTGCATTGTTCACAATATATTACCAGTAACATTACAACAATACAGAAAGAGTCGACGCTGACTTCATCATCATTGGACAGCAGTGACTGCTATCATGCTGGAGTATGCATTATGGTGGTTTTGGGTGAGAAGTTATTGCTGTAGCTATGTGACAGCGCTAATATGCAGCTGCACCAGCTAGCTACAAAACAGGTTTCACCGCTAATACCTGCTACATAGCTACAGTGCCACAAGCTACATACATGTAGTAACTCAACTATGAAACTACTAGCTACTCTAGTGCTCTAATCTGCCTTTAGTTATTCAAGTAAACTTAGGCAATATTAAATCTTGTATCACAGGGAACCTCCAAAGGAGTTGCTGGAGTCTGCTAAGCAATCTACAACGCTATATGTATAAAAACATGTGCAGGAAATAGATTACTTACTGTTTTCAGAATTTCATTCACTACAGTTGTTGTCTTCAGTCAGAGACTGTCAGTCTTCATCTGTCATGTGGTGCATGCTATTGCAAAACTCAAGGGTGTTCAATACTTGAAGGTGACAGGTCTGCTCCAGTTGAGCGATTTGTCACTTGCAGGGTCTTAGAAAGACTGCTTTCATTTAGGCAAGAATTCTTTTAGGGCCAGCATCACCATGGGCACAGTGCTATTCTACACACTCTAGATGTGAGTAACCAAACATAATATCATATATGGCTCAACCTTTATTAAAAGTGTATAGTACAACAAGTGTGACCACTGGTCCTTAGCAACTAGCATAGGACTGTGATACTATATAAACAATCACCAAGGTTCAGTTTGCACGCCTTCACTTGCTTTGTGTCCTTCTTGCGAATATACATGGCAAGGTATGATCTATCATACCAGAAGATTTCCCCCCACCCCCCAACCTTTTTAATGGTGTCATTTAGTTTCAAAGTTTTGTCAGTTTAATTAGCAGCATTACCCGGGTATTTTCTGGGGGGGGGGGGGGGGGGGGGAAATAGAAGTGATGTAAGTATTGATCACAGTTGCATCCTCCAGTCCAATCTTCAAGGTTGTTGCTTATATGAAGTGAAAACTATTTACAGGGTGGTGAAAATTCCCACAAAAGTGTAAATGAAATATTTTCACTACTACATAGAAATGTGTCTTCCCATGAAGCAAGGCCTAGTAGGCACCCAATACCGGCCCTCATGAAGCAAGGCATAGTAGGCACCCAGTAGCTGGCCCCTCATGAAGGAAGGCATAGTAGGCACCCAGTAGCTGGCCCCTCATGAAGCAGGGCCTAATAGGCACCCAGTATGGCCCCTCATGAAGCAAGGCCTAGTAGGCACCCAGTAGCTGTCCCCTCATGAAGCAACGCCTAGTAGGCACCCAGTATCTGACCCCTCATGAACCCTAGTAGGCAGCCAGTAGCTGGCCCCTCATGAAGCAAGGCCTAGTAGGCACCAGTAGCTGGCCCCTCATGAAGTAGGCCTGGGCACCCTTTTGCTGTATTGCAATGATACACATAGTAACAATTTCTTCTTTGTTTCTCCTCTTACTGTGTGCAGCTTCTCCTGGTGGCCCCCTAGGATGCTGCTCTAGTATTTTGTAGCTGTAAAATTACTTGTCTAGGATCTCATGATGAAGGAGTTCTTCTTTTCATATTCCCTTGCTGTGAGCAGCTTCTCCTGAGCCATACCCCAGGGTGCTATTTGTTGACTAGGTTGACGGAGCACTAAAATAAATTAATTCGTTTCTATTTTGTTCATGTTAGTAATTCTCAGGAAATTGCAAAACCGTTCACTTAATTTTGATAGCTGTCTTGAGGTTTGGGGATTTTAGGTTTGTGTTGGAGATTTAAGGACAATATTTTTCCTGCATGTTGCTGGGCAGTTGTTGATATTGCTGCTTCTGCTGTTGTGTTGTGTGTTCGGAATGTTAAAATCACATGGACAGATATTTCTCTAAACAAAATGGCTATCCAATATGATCTCAAACAGCATGACAAGACCTTTCTTCATTTCAAAGGTTCTACTGCTGTTGCTGTTGTTGCTGTTGCTGTTGCTGCTGCCGTTGTTGTGTTGTGTGTGTCCTTGGGAGTGCTAAGAACACATGTGCAGTTATTTCCCTAAATAAAATGGCCTTCACGTTCTCAAATAACATGACAAGACCTTTTTCTTCATTTCAAAAGTTGTAAACCAAACCTTCCTTAGGCTATTTTTAAGGCCACACAAAGTTTGGTCTGGATAGGAGGTGGGTTCCTAAGAGACGAGTGCTGTACAAAGCCTCAGCTTAGACACCCATTAGCTGGCTCATGAGCTTAAAATCCTGCCATGTTGCAGTACTTGTCTTGTATCATCAGGAGTATGTCCCTATAAAATGGCCGACTGGTGATAATGCCAAGTGCTGTGCTGTTATGTTGTAGTGTGTGATTTAATCCCAAGGGGAAACCCCTATTCCAAATCGGACATTCCCATGACATTCCTCGTGAAAGGTTACCCCCAAAGAGTCCTTTTGAACCTCAACCCTCAACCAAGGCTCCCCCTGGAATTATATAGGCCAAACAATCAGTCACCAGTCCTCTTTTATATATTTAATATCAGTACTGATTGCCTTTATCCAGCCACTCCTCCAGACGTGTCTGATGTGCAGCTTGCTGGTATTATCAATGAAGCCAACACATTGAGACTGCCTCTACAGTTCACCATCACTAATGGGAGAGGAACTCCCACTCTGGAGGTCTCACCTTCTGCTGTGTCTCTAGGTTCTCTGCAGAGCACTACTTCTTCTACCTTCAGTGCTGCCATTGCTCTCCTTTACAACACTAACTACATGTTCATCATCACAGCCAGCAACTGTGCAGGGCCTGACAGGAAGGTCATCAACTTCTTGAGAGGTACATTGTACTTGACTAATTATACATAGAGCTACATTCAAGTTAAATATCATGTACTCTTTTTCTAATATAGAGAATAGGTCAAAATATACTTTACATTTACGTAGCATTGGATGTCCGTACAGAATATACTGATTACATGAACCATTCATTTTTAATGACATGCATTTAAGATTGCTATTTTCCGTGGTGGGCTGTGTCCTGTTCAGAGCTGCAGCATTCAAGCAGCAGGTAAACTTTGCAGATTCCAAGAGCTAGTCCAGTATCCAGGTAAGTGGCTAGGGAGCTGTGGTGATGTAGAGAGTAACTGCACTAAGCATCAGTCAACTGTGGCGATGTCTGGATACTGCATTCGAATGACAATCAGCAACGGTGATGTCAAGAGCTACTGCAGTCAAGCAGCCAGTGAACTGAGGTGATAATGAAGCCACTTTAGTTGAGCTGTCTATGTGTAGAGTTTCCAGGAGCTGGTGTGCCAAAGTTGAGAGTGACTCTGAGAATTGGTGTTTTGATGTCTGCTACTCCAAACCATCCTCAGATGCTGCAATGTTGAGGGCCCTCCTCAGGTGCTGTGATATTGGGGGTCCTCAGATGCTGTGATGTCGAGGGCCCTCCTCAGATGCTGTGATATTGGGGGCCCTCAGATGCTGTGATGTTGGGTGCCCTCAGATGCTGTCATGTTTAGGGCTACTACTAATTCTCCGAGGACTGCAGTCAAGGACAAAAGAAGCAGAAAAATAAGTTCTCCCATTTTCCACATTGTCATTAGCGTAATAGTGGATGGGTCTAAATAACGGAGACATAAACTTGTATGTATTAGCACATGCCATAAAAATGCCATCTTTGATCTTCATTTTTTCTCTTTCTATATGCTTGCAATGCTGTCTACACCTGCACATCAGAACACTTGACAAGTTATGGTGTTTTGGGGAGCACTTATACTTCATGGATGGCAAGTTCCCAAACATCAAGCTCACATCTCAACACTCACATGGGCAGTTTCCTAGCTGCCTAAATGTGGTTGTAGCTGCTATTAGGATTCCCAGCAGGCCTTGATGTCTTCATTATGGGAGTATATACAAATGCACCTCAAAACTGTAACAAACACTGACATTCATGTCATTTTGAATGTAAGATATTTTTGAAGTTCATAAAGGATGGATGGAGTTCATAATTCTTGGTATTGACTGCACATGGTCATGAGCGTACTATGAAAGCCTGAATGCAATGCAGTGCAATGTGAAGGCCTCGGGTCATACTTGAACAGTGCAGCCTTGGAGCTGAAGTTGTATGAAGTGTGCAGAACCATAGTGTAGACAGAGGCAGTGGTTGATATGCATGACAAGCATGCAGTGGCAACAGCAAACACATGATCCTGTCCATTGCTCGAGGTTGAAGAGGCTTAGCAAGTGTAGACATGGCTTCCCCTCCCTAGGTACACTCTCCAGAGTGCATCTCTCATGGACACACTTACACAAACATGACCAATATCAAGACAGAGTGCACAAATTGATTTTATATGATGCAAGTTGTAAAAAAAAACATTCTAGAAATTTCCAGTTTCAAACTATTTGCAAGTGTGAATTATATTCTGGTGGATGTGGCAGGATAGGATAGGTATCAATGAGGTATCCACATAATATAGCCATGCAAGTTACACACTATTCTATTGTTCTATTGTTACATGCACACAGCAATGTAGCCTCTCCTATGCTATACTCCATTCTATTATAGTGAACTGCTCCACTCCAAATGTGGCTGCTGATGTGAGAGTGTGGCCCTTCACTAGCACTATCAGAGGAGCTACTATTACATACAGCTGTTCAGATGGGTACTTACCCCAAACTAACCACACATCTCAGTGCACACAAGTGGGCAGTGTTGGAGTATGGATGCCTGACCCAGCACTAACTTGCTCAAGTAGGTATAACCTTGACTATATATTGTTACTTATCATAACAATATTTATTAGTTGTGTGCAGTGCCCCGCCCTCTCCTCTGAATGGGTCAGTGCAAGCTTGTGACTGCCATACATATGTGGAAGGAGATGTGGTGAACTTTCAGTGTGTGTCTGGCTTGAGTCCTGCAGATGTAATGAGTGCTACATGCACTATGGAAGGAAGTTGGAGGCCTGACCCACAACTGCTGAGCTGCTCCAGTGCAACTGAAGCAACACCACCTACTACATGTACTGCAACCAAATCTAATCAAGGTATGCAATTGCCTTACCTGTTAGGTCTGTGGGAAAAGTTCATTGAAGAAGTGTGTGTGTCCATACAATATGCAAGTGGATGGCTTCTGATGATGCCTTTCAAGTAAGAACATGATCTATCACTTCTCATCCCCACACTATTGTAAATACCTGATAATAAGGTGTAAACAAGTGATAGTATCTACATAATGGTACAAACTCTTGTAAATGCTGCAAGTTCCTTTGTATAGTTGATATATTGCTGACATCAGACACACTTGCTATTGTGGTGTGCTGCATATAAAGTAGCTGTTGGACCTCCCCTGACCTCTCTAGCTGATACTCCTCCTGTTGTCTGCAAGAGACTAAACATACAACACAATTACGTGATCCTAACACAGGACAACAGCAGAAGTTTTCTACGCCTTCTTGTGGCAACAACTATTTTTTGCAAATACCAAATAGTTGAAAGTAGAAACCTTTCAAGGATTATTCACGAATATATAAGATGGTTGGTTGGGTGGGTGTGACTATAATCTAGCGGGTCAATGCACTTACTTGGTGGGAGAACTTTTGGCGGGGAAAATTGAAACTCTCATCCACTTTGCATGTATAATATTTTCACATGCATGATGCTATATGTGAGTGTATTTAGTGCCTGCCCCCACCTGTCCCGCCCCCTGCCCCGGCAATTTAAATTTAAATATATTTGGCTTTAGTGGTGGATTATGCGAGCAATAATGCGAGCAATAAATAGTAACTCCGAGTATAGATTACTAGTTTTATACAACGATCAGTCATGACTTTCTGCTCCAGACATCAGTGACCTCTTCCAAGTCTCTATTGGACTTTTTGGTGACTCAAAATGGCTATCTTAATTAATAGGATAGACTCGATTATTTCTTACAGGAATTGATAAAAGGATATTTGCTATGTTGCTCAAGTTAGGGAACATTGCTATGAGCATGCTATTAGCTAAGTTGCCTTCATATCTTCTTTGGACTGTTGAGTGATGTATCTCGATTCCAAAGTGATATCAGAGGAAATAGAAGCTGACTCAACACTCTCTTCTGCTCGCACTGATCCAGCTAAAGATCTTTAACCATAATGCTTCAGGATAAGTGTCAATACAATCTTACCCATCAGTTTGCCTGGAGGAGGCTTTTTTTTAGGATCAAGGATATTGAATGAGGAAATGACATCTTGGGAAGTAAAAGATGTTGCTGTTAACCACATATTGCAAGTGTGTAGATAACGGTTGACTAAGGGGACTCGAGCCTCCCCACTTTTTATTTTTTTAATTTAATTAATTAAAGGGTGAGTTGCTGCTGTTATAAGTACTAAAGCAAAACAGTTTTCCCAGACCCCCTAGTAAGACAGAGAGCCCTGCATGATCTGTCCAATAGGTAAGCATTCCCCACCATCACCACCTATAAAAATGTACATATGAAGAAAAATTAGGCAATATTATTTACCACACATTTCTTCCCCCCTCCTAACAAAACATCATGTATGGAACACAGCCACTGCTGTTATCTAGTTATACCCATCAAATACCATGGTAGCCCAACACTTCATCTCAGTCACCTTCACCAGTTTGCTGACGCTGGCTAATAACATTAGAGTGCTTCCTGTGTGTAATGCAGACACCTTCTATAGTGCTGTGGCTGACCAATTCATTTTCTCCTTTGGAACTTTCCTTCACAAAACCCAAAAGAAAATTGTACTAATATAGTTCATTTGTGCAAGGGCCTCTTCAGGGACTATTCAATACAGGAGGAGAGTGTACAAAACCACTGCACATGAGAGATTAGTACCTAGTTGTATGCACTACTAGTAGGGAGTCAGCCATTGGTTCTTAAGATCGTACAGTTGCTTTGGGAGAGTTGGGGGGTTAAAGAATATAAGTGGCAAGTCCTTGTACACTGAAGTCAACCATTCATGCCACACAAAAAGTTGGCCTACTCCTTGCTCCACCCACTTCCATTTCTAAGTGTTCTCTCAAAATATATACAGTTTCTTTAAATAGCTCTCAAGAATTGTTACCCCCAATTCAGGGGGTATATGTACATTGTTTGTATAACAAAACAGAACAATAATTATATAATCTAACACTGCAAGAAACAACTGAGAATAATTATATAATCTAATACTGCAAGAAACAACTGAGAATAATTATATAATCTAATACTGCAAGAAACAACTGACAAAATAGAATAATAATTATATAATCTAACACTGCAAGAAACAACTGAGAATAATTATATAATCTAATACTGCAAGAAACAACTGACAAAATAGAAGAAGAATTATATAATCTAACACTGCAAGAAACAACTGACAAAACAGAAGAATAATTATATAATCTAACATTGCAAGAAGCAACTGACAAAGTAGAAGAATAATTATATAATGTAACACTGCAAGAAACAACTGACAAAATAGAAGAAGAATTATATAATCTAACACTGCAAGAAACAACTGAGAATAATTATATAATCTAATACTGCAAGAAACAACTGACAAAATAGAAGAAGAATTATATAATCTAACACTGCAAGAAACAACTGACAAAACAGAAGAATAATTATATAATCTAACATTGCAAGAAGCAACTGACAAAGTAGAAGAATAATTATATAATCTAACACTGCAAGAAACAACTGAGAATAATTATATAATCTAACATTGCAAGAAACAACTGACAAAATAGAAGAATAATTATATAATCTAACACTGCAAGAAACAACTGACAAAACAGAATAATAATTATATAATCTAATACTGCAAGAAACAACTGACAAAATAGAAGAATAATTATATAATCTAACACTGCAAGAAACAACTGAGAATAATTATATAATCTAACACTGCAAGAAACAACTGACAAAATAGAAGAATAATTATATAATCTAACACTGCAAGAAACAACTGAGAATAATTATATAATCTAACACTGCAAGAAACAACTGAGAATAATTATATAATCTAACACTGCAAGAAACAACTGAGAATAATTATATAATCTAACACTGCAAGAAACAACTGACTAGACAGCAACAGTCAGAAAACAGTAACTAGCAAAACTCAGTAGCTGGTAGCCTCTCCATCAGGTCAATCATCTTTGGCAGGACCTTTCATAAGTGTATAATGACTAGGTGCATTAGCATAGCTGAGAGTTCAAAGTACTTCTGCAGCCTTCACCCATTCCTCCCTAGTCCTTGCTTTCACCTCCCTCTGTATGTATTCCTTCAGTTTGTGCCATAGGGTTTCAATTGGGTTGGCCTCAAGTGCAGTCCTCCACCAGTCACGCAGTTATGGTCCATGGAGATCTTAGCCGAGTAGCATGTGTGCTTAGGATGATTGTCCTGCGCATGAACCTGTGGTTAGGGACAATGTCCTGAAGAAGAAAAAAAGGTAGAAAGAACTTATTTGAAAGTTCTACATACAACAAGCCCGACATGATGCCTTCAAAGATGCAAATCTTGCTTGCACGCTGCAGGCTAATCTCAATCCAGACATGAACCTTATCAATAATCACTTAGTTTTGTGCATCCTAATTAGTGCACCTTTGTTTGTTCTTTGGGTGGGGGGCACCTCTTTTTGAGCAGCACGTGCAAGTTTCAAGTTGTCGTGTTCACTCATCAGTCCCCACTACATCTTCAAACCCGCCAGACTCTTCTCTATGAAGCTACTGAGCCCATTCTAACCTCTTGAGGGTAGAGATTATGAGGTTAACCTTACCTTTAATTATAAACACACCTTATTGGCATGTTGGATAAGTTGGCAGTAAGAGCTGCCACGAAAGATCCATCCAAGAGCAGTCCAACACCTCTAGATTGCAATACATGGTGAAGCTGGTAGTTGTGGTTTCATCATGGAGCTTCATCTGCTCATTCTCAATTTTTTTATTAATCTCTGCTATCACAATAGAACATCTTCCACTTCCTGCCTGGCAATGTTCCAGTGTTGCTGTAGCAGAGCATAAAATTCCTTACCCCACACTTCTTGTAGGCAGACCTTCATCTGACAGTACCTTGGCAATGGTAGTCGATGTATAGCACTCTCTCATCAAACCCAAGATCTTTTGTTTCTGTCACCATGTTACTCACATAAATAGGACACCTGATGATTGAAGGATAATGAAACAGAAACCTACACAAGGGGTACTAATTTTAAGGGAAGCAAGGGGCACTACTATTCCAGAACGCAAGGGGCACTACTATTCCAGAACGCAAGGGGCACAGGAACCTACACTGATTACACTGATTCTTGATAGACTGGCTCACAACACTGCTACTAGACCACACCTACCAAGGGGTAATAATATAAAAGCTAGCAAGATTTTTTTTTAATGGATGAGAGACTTATGCTCGTCCGTAGAACTAAACTGCTTCAAGACGGGAGATTGACGCTCACTGCAGTAATTATGGTTCGTTCAGTGGATTGCTTGGCTAGAGTAAACAACCTGGGACTACACTTAACTGCACACTTCCGAAAACAAGACTGGAGGCTAAAATGGTATGGAAAGACTTGATGTGTGTTTGAATGATCGCCGAAGCTCATTATGTAAGTAACAGCATCACCTTTTGCTATAGGGGGCATACGAACACATCTTCAAAGGGTGCCATAAGACTTTAAGCTGCAGCTCACCATTTACCAAGAAGAATTTCTGAGAAAGCTTCATGGCTAGAGAAAATGTGAGATTGGCAACATGAATTAAACAATGTGCAGGTAAGCTTCAATTCAGCACACCTTATGCCACAAATAATTGACATGGAGAGGAAACTGTTCGATTTTCAACCACTGGTGCTGAAAAAAGTGTTTCATAATAGCTTTCTGTGCAACAGAGAATGGAACCAAACTCCCTGCTCTTGTTATCTTCAGGGAGCCAAATACAACATTGGGCCCATGCATCAAAGCACAACTTCATGTGCCTGATAATCTTGAAGTCACTGCCACTGAAAATTGATTGATGACTTTCTCTAAAGTGCATAGCTGGCAGCGTAAAGTGTGAGGCTAGTCTTCAGAGCCCACTCCATCCTTTATGTGGGAGCTCAAACAGCATAGAGGACTCAGAGGGAACATACATACCAGGGAAAGTGTTCCAAAGGAGATTGAAGAGGACAACAATGACATCAAAGATACATTTGTAAATCTTCAGGTGAAGAAGCTGATGAAGTGGAGGCCTGGAAAAATCTTTGCAGTGAGGGAGTAGCTACGAACAATAAACACTGCCTGGCACAACAATACAATAGCTCTATTATTTCAGGCCAAGTTAAGTTTTTATGCACATCTCAGCCATGCCTAGATCCATGTACAAATCATGCATGTTTAGTGTGAATTATATGGAGTACTACACTACTCTCTTTGCTCACTGGCAGGCATATTTGCTAGAGCAAGTGTCCCACCCATCAGAATTTTGAGATAAAAGGTTAAGTGTCCATGGGTGCTGACTGTGTAGTCTATGTACGGTGTGCGTATTTATATAAATATTGTGTGTGTGTGTGTGTGTGTGTGCTGTGTGTGTGTATGTGCAGTGAGTGTACCTGTAGTTGTTACAGCTGGTGTGTGCATCTTCCTTCTGGGGCTGTTGTCTGGAGTGGCTGCAGGAGTGGGTGCAGTCATTGTCTACACCAAGTGCAGCAGGGAGACACGCCCATCCCCCAGCCAGCCCCCACCTCCTGCTCCACTCTATGAAGACATAGAGCTACCTACTACTACCAAACATGAAGTGGAACTTCAACATAATGTAGCTTATGGACATGTCCATTAATTAAGACTTGTTAAACTTAATAGTTCTTTTTGTTTTTAAAAATATATCAACATAAATTATATATACATGTATATACGCATTATATAATGAGAAGCTCCGTAGTTATTTCAATGTCATTGTCTGCTATTATTAATAGTTAGACCTAAAGGTCAAGCAAATGGGCTATATTCAATCTTGCACCTTAACCTCTAACCCCCAAGGTTCACCTACACAGTCTCAGGGGTTTTGCCTCTTTCACAATTTTGTCCAAGAGCTCACGAAAGTAAGTGGCTTTGTCAAGGGATCTAGATCATATGCTACAAGCTTATTCTTGCAGCATCTGATTCTGCTGAATCCGCACCTTTTCAAGTTCTAATTATTACCATCATGTACTATAATTCCACTTTTGGCAGATACCTTCATGAAGGCTAGAAGCCTAGAGCATCTAGCTAAACCATTGAAGAAGAACAAATGTCAAGCTTTTCTACCAGCAGATTTACCAATACATATGTTCCCAAAGTTCATTTACAAGCTCCATTCCTTGATTTCTCAAATATCTAAATACTATATATAGGAAATTAATGGTACGCAACAGAGTGATGAATCATTCAATTATGACCACTAGTGCATTACCAGGCCATTCTGTTTAGGAGCACCTGCAAAATCATAAAAGTAACCAACACTACTCTGCCCACCATATCATATGATGAGTGGGATGCACTGTAATCTCCATGTCCTAGAGGCAGATTCAGTGATGTGTGCATTTATGAAAGTTAGCATGTCCAAGTACACACCTGTCTAGATCATGTGCTATAAGCTTATTCTTGCAGCATATGATTCTGCTGAATCCGCACCTTTTCAGTTCAAATATTACCATCATGTACTAGAATTCCACTTTTGGCAGATACCTTCATAGAAGCCTAGAGTATCTAGCTAAACCATTGAAGAAGAACAAATGTCAAGCTTTTCTACCAGCAGATTTTCTACCAGCAGATTTAACAATACATATGTTCCCAAAGTTCATTTACAAGCTCCAATTCCAATTCTATTTGATTTCTCAAATATCTAAATACTATATATAGGAAATTAATGGCACACAAATTAATGGCACACTGTGAGAAAGGTGAACCCTCTTCCCACTCTAGGAATATTACTTCCTAACAATATAATTCTTCGGAAGAAGTCTCAGCACAACTTCTCTTTCCAGGTTCGCTTTCTTTGATGCCCAGACCTTACTGTTGCTTCTCTCTCACAATAGCCTTATCTAGACCAAGTAATCAACCAGAGTCTTTTCTCTCTCTCTCTAGACCTCTGCCCTCCTTTTCTGTATAAGGAAAGTTGATTATAATCAACAATAAGAAAATGATGTACACGACCACAATGTCTATCAATACATCATTACTCCTATTGTTTTCTACCGAATTATATATATATTACACAGAGCCAGGTCAGCTCAGTTCTGAGTCTCTCTTCAGTTCGTTGAGGAGTTAGTTAGTTGAGGGGCTTTCCTTCTTTCTCCCGGCTTGTTGATTACTCCTTCTCCTTCTCTCTTTTCTTTCAAAGTCTCTTGTTCTTTTATAGGCAGCCGGTTTCTCTTGTTTTGTGCATTCTCCTCAGAGACTGATCTGACCAATCTCAGGAGTTGCTTTTTCTAACCAATCAGGGGTCTCTGCTGTTGAAGTGGGATGATCCATAGTAGCGGTTTTGGTTCTGAGTTGGTGGGTGTCTCCTGCCACTTGTGGGTGTGTAGTTTGTAAACATGGTTGTGTACTGTCTAATCACCTCTGACGTGTTTCACCTCTAACAGCTTCCTCTCTAACAGCTGTCAGGGGCACTCCAACCTCCCTCTGACGTGTTTCCCCTCTAACAGCTTCCTCTCTAACAGCTGCCAGGGTTTTCTCTGACACTCACAACAGCTAGTAATGAATCATTCAATTATGACCACTAGTGCATTACCAGGTCATTCTGTTTAGGAGCACCTTCAGAGTAAATCATAATAGTAACCAACTTTGCTCTGCCCATCCATATCATATGATGAGTGGGATGCACTGTAATCTACATGTCCTAGAGGCAGATTCAGTGATGTGTGCATTTATGAAAGTTAGCATGTGCAAGTGCACACCTGCCAAGCTTGTGTAAGAGTACAAACACTTCCACAAATAACATATTTAATAGGTGCACCTAAAGTCAAGCAAATGTGCCATGTTTGAGGTTCTTTCCCATCCTCCCTTGAGATGCTGATTTTGGAATCACAAGATCAAGTCAAGAAATCATTAGTGGAATTAGCCTATAGCACTAAACTTCACTGCAAGTTTCAGGTATTCATGGCAACCAAGAGTTACTGGGCACATTTTAGCCATCTCATGCACATGTGAGATTTACATTTGGTGTTGTTACTTTATATATATATATATATATATATATATTATACCAGTATCTGCTGAGGTAATTGGGAAAATATACAATAGTAATACCACAAGTTAGACGTACTACAAAATATAGCTACAAGCACGTCCAGGTAAGAGTTAGGTAATCCATGTGCCACACAAAGAATCTCATTATGTAACTACATGTATATATTTATGCATCTATGTATTATAATATTGGTCCTCATTATATTAAGGATCCTGTAAATGTTTTTAATCTACATTGGTAAATTCTAGTTTAAATTTGTTTGTACCTGTTTTTAAATATAACTAGTTTCTATTTGCTAGCTTATAGTCAAGCAGCCACCTACAAGAAGTTGCTCAGTCTAACACCAGAACTAACCAGTCTTAATTACCATGTGTATTACTCAAGTAGACTGTGTATTCATAGATACATGCACCATAAGTAGTTGAGTAGACACACATGCCTATGTATTCATATGTGAATTGTTGAAAATTGAAATTTCAGAAAACTAAATTTTATGGATGGATGTGTTGTGGTTTGCAAGTTATAAGCTTGTGAATAATTAATTAGTTTGATGGCGTTATAATTAGAATAAAATGTATATTATGGTTAAAGGTAAGAGATCATTACAATAACAGAGTTTATAATACATTTACACAAAGTATGAAGTCAAATTAAGATATCCTTATGCCTTTGCATGTTCTTTTAGTATGTCCGATTTCATGGCACACCGAACATTTCCTTTTTCCACGGTCACTTGCTGCTTCTGTGGCTGTTTTTGAGAGACTGTTGACTCTGCAGATGTACTGCTCACCATTGTCGGTTTGCTTTTAGCTGCAGGCTTTGGATATCTTGGCATAGGGCATGTGGAATCAGCTGAGAGAACACTTTTACAAAAAGGGATTTGTTCATAAAGATACCATTGACGTTGTTCATCTAGACCTTTGATGTTAGACAGCTGTGGCATACCAACATCAAGGATGAACTGATGTTCAACCTTCAGTACAGATACAGTAGAATCTGTTGACAATGCAGTTTCTCTCACTGTAACTACACCTGGTTTCTTAGCATCAAAAAAGAACCTAGGATACTGCAGGATATTAGGAATAGGTTTGAAGAATTGCTGAAAGAATATCGTCCATTGATAAAAATTCACATGCTTACGTCCTGTAAGGTCTCTGATAAAGTTGTGCTTTGTTCTGCTTTGTAATGGTAGACTCATTGACAACTGCAGACAAGTGGTTAATGATGTCCACACATGATCTCCTATAGCACTTCTTTATCAACCCAAAGAACCTGTCTGGAGCTAACTTTGTGTGTCCAACCAGCATAAATGACAGTTCTGCAGTTACATGCCTACCTGTCATCACCCACCATAGTATTGCATTATTTTTGTTTTGCCCTGTGCAATTATCTGCTTGAAAAACAACATTGTTCTCACCACAGCCATACTTCTCCAGAATGAACAAGACTGATCGTACCATCAGCTCCTTTTCCAGGGTTCTCCGCCTCATCAATTAAGTAATTCACTTGTTCACTTTTCCCCTCACAGCATACACCAAATATTCCACACTTGCGTGCAGTTTTAAAACATGCTAGTAGTCCTGTTTGTTGTGAATCAAAAGGAAAATGAACCTGCTGAGCAGCAAAATCATATGAATAATGCATGAAGCATACATTTTTACTGTCATCCGGTAAGCCATCCAAGAACCCTTGGCCTTTTCACACTGCTCTGGATAGTAATGTCTCGCTTCCCTGGCTTGATCAAGGTGTAAAGGTACCTTTTGATACCTCTCTTTTCTTACATGTTCAGGCATTGGTTCTGATTTCATGATAGACAAGTTGACTTATAACAAAGATCACTCGCTGGCTTCATTACAGCTTACATAAGGTGTAAATTGAGACCACAGTTTATATCTTTTATGACCAGGGCGCAGAGAGATAGAAGATAAGATGAATTTCAAAGTGTTTTGTTACTTTCACAGTTTTAACATCTGCCAGTTCTAACCTTAGCAATGCATGGGCACACTAGAAGTCTTTGCCAATGTATTTTTCATCAGAGATATGAGCTCTGTTATTTTAGGGGGTTGTGGTACACCATTTTAAAAACTAGATCAAACTAATGTAGTGAGTTGTACTTCCTAACTGCATTCATATTCACTACACATCATGTGACAGAATGTTTGCTTCATCGTAATACTCATGTCCTGTATTTATTCATAATTCACATAATTATGTTGTAGTTTTGGAATTTTGAAATTTTGGAAAATAATCTTACCAGAATAAAAGCATAAGGTATCAGGTCATTGTTGTTAATAAAAAACAAAAGACCTAAGGTGATTCCTTGTGAAACCCCAGAATGGAGTGGTAAGTTATTTTATTTGAGAATGAACCTTGTATTGCATAGTAGTTTAAGTGAGATTTAGAGAGAAAGTTAGGCCACAAGAATTATTAGTGAGACCCCCTGACCTGTTGTTCCTTGGGAACGATATGCACAACAAGTGGAGAAAATCTCTTCAGCAGTAGGCACTCAAATAACTTGAAGAAAGTGCAAAGGAGTGATATGGGTCAATAACTAGCTGGATCAGCTGCAGATTACCTGGCTTTAGGATGGTAATCATTTTATCCTTTCTCCAAATTGATGGTATGACACCAGTTCATGGACTGTGGTGAAAAATTAAGTCAACCATTTACGTCCACTGGTTCCCAGGTTCTTCACGAATTCAGGGTAGATGCCATCAACAGCTGTGGCCCTCCTTGCTTTGGTAAAGGAGAATCAGCATCGATATCAACTCTGATGTAAGGATCACAGAAATTGGATATTAGTGGTGATGAGGAGAGGGTCTCTGTAAAGTTTTTTTCCACTTCCCATCAGGCTTCTTTTATGGAAGCCATCGAAGTAGCCTAGCAGCAACTGCATTGTTGAAACCTAAGATGGTTGGTGAGCAGTGGGTAAAGCTGCTTCAAGATTTTTAAAGAGATTCCACGACTTCCTACTAGAGTTTGTGAAATAGAGTTCTTTGACAGACTCTAGCCAGCGTTGTGTTCTGGCTACAACTAAATGATCTAAGAGCTCTGTAGCAATATCAGGGTCATCTGAAGCTTTGTATTGTTTCAGGAGTTCCTCAGTGGCTGACAAAACCCAAGGTTTATTTGTGTTTTGGGATTCTACAAAAGCTGGTGTAACTCTCAGGGTTTGACTTTCATTTCATCTGTGAAACCTTCCCAGTTAGCTTAGCTTAGCTGAAATTCAGTGGAGAGTGACTTAAGAATTAATCATAGGAATCTGAATACCAATATGAATCAAAGCTGGTTGATTCTGGTTATGTGTGTAATGGGAGACGATCTTTTGGGAGGCAGGGGATCATTGACCTGTTTAGAAAAAACACAGGTCAGGATTGGAGTCATTCTTCCATCTGCATAAATGGAAAGAACCTGGCTGCTTGGCTTCGTACAGGAGATAATGATCAATGGCAGAAGCCCTGAACAACAATACAGTTTGCCGTGTCTTGGTAGGCATAGCTGAACTTAGTAAGTAATCAGAATTGAGGTATAAACATTTGGAAAGAACAATAAGTAGAAAAAAAGGAAATATAATAGGAAAATAACGAGAAAAAAAGAAGAGAAAAGGATGTAGAAGTCCTAGCATAATCCACCAAGGCCGACAAGATATATAATAATATATAACTGGCATATATATATACCAATTTAATAAACCATCACTTCCCATGGAGTGTTGCTTACTTCAAACACCAATTGCTCCACCAGAATTGTGTGGCAAGCCTGAGCACAGCTTGTGGTAGGGGCGAGGAAGAGAGTGCATGTCTCTGGAAAAAGTGTACATTAGTAGACGACAGACGAGCAACGTACAATGTAAACAGCAATGTAAAAAATAATAAACCCTGAAATTTGATCATTCATAGAGTGGAATCTGACTCTCTACAGCAGGCATTCTATTTGACAGGTCTGCATACTCAATCTCTCCCATTATCGTGCGACATTGACAGAACTACTTTGTGTTGTCCCAAGTGAGCTCCGCCCCACTATGGGTCGTGTTCTGGTAACTTATACGCATGACAAATTGACAACCTTGTTCCTCTCGCCGTTCCTCTCGCAAGCTTGTGAATTTTGATCCTACGAGTTTACCACTTATTTTGTATGTACAGATTTTCCAAATGAACAGATTTTCCAAATGAATAGCTTTCCTATTCTGTGCACTCTCTTAGGAACAATATCAGGTACGTAGTTATACATTGTTAATTTAAATTACGAAGTATCAGCTGTGTTATGTTGACATAACACAACTTGATGGGTGTATCATGGAGTGTTATGTTAGTATACAGTAGAACTATCATAAGAGTGACTACTAGTAATGGTTTGCTAAAGGCATGTCCACGCTAGTCCATATTAAACATTTGAGTCTTCAAATAAGCTTTGAACGAGCATCTTATTAGTAGTTCAATGTGTTCATATTATAGTCACCTCTACAATTATGTTGATTGCAAAAATACAAACCACCTTATCACTTCTGGTTCTAAACAACAACATCACTTCCCTGCCGAGTGGATTGTCAGCCCTGGCTATATAGCAAAAGCAAAAATGGAGTGTAGGGACAATGACTAGTACAACAGATGCATAGCTATTCCAAGTCACTGAACTGTGAGGGGAAAGAGGCATACATTGAGAACCTTATTTGTGTTAGGCTGTGTAGCATGTTGAAAATATTTTCCAGAAATTGCTGAAATATTCACACTATGTATATGACTAGCTGGTCAGTTGAAGTATGGACATATAATTACTTATTCTATCAGCTGACCTGTTGGACGCACACAAGTGTAGCTGCTCTCAAGAAAGTAGCAATGATACAGTAGATACTTCTAGACCCTTCAAGTCGAGTCAGCGTTGGCAAGTTCCAGCCATGTTTTGAAAAGTAGTGGCCTTGGCTTCAGAGTGAGTGAGAGGCTAGTGGTGTTAGTGGCCTTGCTCTCAGAGCTAGCACACTTATTATTTGCTTCATATGCCATTTCCCACTGATTGCTTTACCTGCTGTTTGCCAACCAGCACAGATTGAAGCAGACGTAGTTGCCGCTAGGCTGCTTCACAACTCTAAGGTATTCAGCTGCAGTGGGTTGGTAGTTATCCAGGGCATAGTCTAAAGTTATAAGGAAGTATGCTATTGCTATACCTATATTTGTTTGATCCACTTTAAAAAATGGAAAATAAAGCCCCAAAATCCAAAGGTCATTCAGCTAAGACTCACAGCTGCCTAAATGTTGGTTGTCGATGCTATTATCACTAAAAACACTTGAAGTATACCCTGAACCCTCACTAAAGTAGTAAACTGCATTAAAAAAACAGATGTGAAATCATCTTTAAGGAGCTATGCATGTATCATATGTACCTGTCTCTGTGTCCTCCCACACATAACTTGCATACATAAGAACTCTAGCAACAGAAGACTCCAAATCTTCCAGTGCACATCCATGACTCAGTAGTGATGACTTGACTGCCATAGAAAGGCATTTGATGCAGTCCAGCTAGCTCATGTGCTGTTTATAATCTGAGTTGGGTAAGGGATATCCTTCACAGGACTTGGGCTATGCTATGCTGTGCAGCTGAATGTCAACTGAGTGGTCAGTTAATTTGCTGATCAAACAAGAACAAGCAAAAGCAGGCCACTCTACAATCATGTATCTAATTAGCAATGAACATGGCATAGAATAGCATCTGCTGTTTGGTTAGTTCTGGAGTTCTCCTCTGCAACTCTTGCACCTCTCCCTGGCTAACTCTAACAGGAAAGCAACAAGGTATGGTGTGTAGAGCCACTTCTGTACTGCACTACAATAATAATAAGTTAGATGAGGTGTTAACTAGGAGTGGCTCATTGCCCTGCTGAGGTTTGCTTGCCTCAGAGTGCAACTCTAAAACACCAACAACTAAACAAGTATAAACAAGAATTATGGTTGTTTTTAAACAACAACAACAACAACAATTACATCTACTACTATTACTACTACTACTAGTAGTAGTAGTAGTATGTTGGACTGGTTGTAAAAAAAGAAAGCAAACAAGCCTGTGCCCATGTAGATCACAATCAGTTAGATGATCCCTTTAATAATCATAATAATATGCCAATACCAGTATTATTCTTCCCCTATAACTTGTATACTAATTGTATTACCTGCTGTGCCTCTATATATAGCACAAGGAATCATGTGAAGAGATGTGCGTGCATGTCTCTTTAATACAACTATCATGTGGCAGTATTTTAGTTATACTTTCACAATGCAATAAGAATAATAGTTTATGTTAGCATAACTTATTGTGCATGTGACATGCTATTCTCTGTACATGCACTATAATAATATGTTACTGGCTAAGCTGGTTGCCTAGGAGGTATAACAAAGATCATCTACAAACCTCCCAACGCCTACCAAGAGCCTGCATCTACCCACCAGCATGCTTATGTGTACGCAGGTTTTATGTGGGTGTGGTGTGTACCAACAATATTTTTTACCTCAATGGATTATATGATATCAACAGCTGAGGCTTGTGGGCATGGCAGATATGGAAATAGCACGTGCATAGTGGAGTGTGTCACACTTAGCATCAATTTACATCTGGTCATGTTAATGAGCTTGTTTTGTTGAAAGCATTATTCTTTGCATACTATGAATAATGGTATTGGAAGCTAATGCAGCAGTGTGGTGTTAATAATGTTGCATTAATACACACCAGCTAAAGGCCCACCTTCATGCATGAATAAGACAGGAGGGTAAGGGGGGAGATGGAGGCAGCTAGGCCCACCTTCATGCAGGAATAAGACAGGAGGGCAAGGGGGGAGATGGAGGTAGCTAGGCCCACCTTCATGCAGGAATAAGACAGGAGGGCAAGGGGGGAGATGGAGGCAGCTAGGCCCACCTTCATGCATGAATAAGACAGGAGGGCAAGGGGGGAGATGGAGGTAGCTAGGCCCACCTTCATGCAGGAATAAGACAGGAGGGCAAGGGGGCAGATGGAGGCAGCTAGGCCCACCACCATGCATGAATAAGACAGGAGGGCAAGGGGGCAGATGGAGGCAGCTAGGCCCACCACCATGCATGAATAAGACAGGAGGGTAAGGGGGGAGATGGAGGTAGCTAGGCCCACCTTCATGCAGGAATAAGACAGGAGGGCAAGGGGGGAGATAGAGGCAGCTAGGCCCACCTTCACGCAGGAATAACACTGGGCAAGGGGGGAGATGGAGGTAGCTAGACCCACCTTCATGCAGGAATAAGACAGGGCAATGGAGGCAGCTAGATTAAAGGTACAAAGATTGGTAGCTCAAGGTAATATTATTTTACACACACACGCACCACACACACATACACACACACACACACACACTTCTCCTCTTTGGCAGGGCCAGTGCAGGATGCAGTCATCATTATTTCCATAATCTAGAGCCAAGCTGAGCACATGGTGAACTACTGGGCCCGCACAGTGTGCACAGAAACCTGCTTGTTATTTGGGGAAGGATTCCCTGTGAAATAAAAATGCTATTTCTGTAAAGATCTCTGATAATTATTTTCTGGTTTCAGTATCAAGCACATTCATTCCAGAGGAAACCCACTCAGTGTAGCTTCTTTATAGGCATAAGCAGCTCACCTGCCAGGAGAAGCCGGTGCTAAGTTGTTATCTTGTATCATTAATAGACATGTGTCTTGTTCCTATTTTTACAGATGATGAATACATGCATAGATAGTACGTGCCATGAGGGCAATGCCTAGATAGCACGTGCCATGAGGGCAATATCAAGTTTTCCATTCAACTCCCCCCTGTGGGGGCTCCTTTGCTTGCCAATTTTGATATCTTGTGACACCGTCTAATATAACCACTTATGGTGCATGTGTCTATGTGTATATATGAATACATAGGCACGTGTGTCTACTTGAGTAATACAACCACTTATGGTCTATGTGTATATATGAATACATAGGCACGTGTGTCTACTTGAGTAATACAACCACTTATGATGCATGTGTCTATGTGTATATATGAATACATAGGCATGTGTGTCTACTTGAGTAATACACTACTTATGGTGCATGTGTCTATATGTATATATGAATACATAGGCACGTGTGTCTACTTGAGTAATACAACTACTTATGATGCATGTGTCTATGTGTATATATGAATACATAGGCATGTGTGTCTACTTGAGTAATACAACTACTTATGATGCATGTGTCTATGTGTATATATGAATACATAGGCATGTGTGTATACTTGAGTAATACAACTACTTATGATGCATGTGTCTATGTGTATATATGAATACATAGGTCTACTTGAGTAATACAACCACTTATGGTGCATATCTCTATATGAATGCATAGGCACGTGTGTACTTTGGTATATGATTGGTAACTATAGTGAGCAACTTCTTATACTTGTGAGTGGCTGCTGGACTATATAAAACAACTATAACAAATAGAAACAAGAAAAAATGTTTCTATTATAAACTTTAAAACAATATTGGTCAAGAAATAAGCGTTGATCAATCTTGACTACAAACATTTTCAGGACCCTTTACCTATTAATATAATGAGCAAGTCATTGTGTTCTCCATTGTTAAAGATCTCTAGTATAGGTACATATACAGACATATCTGCACATGCATTTTGCATTTGCTTGCTGATATTTGATCTACCCACACAAAGAGTGCAGCTTGGCAGGAGCGACTCTCACTCACATTGCTGGCACTTTGTAGTCCTTGTCTTTATTTGCAGTATACTATTACATGTGTGCACTGAAGGAGAAGATGGAAGAAACACACTAGAGCTTGCTTAGTGGTTTCTAAGTCAAGCTCCTTGCTAGTGAGGATGCATCTGATACCACTCTGTTAGAAGTTCACTGATGCTGTTGAGGTCATGGTTTTTAATAGCATACAGCGTTGTTGTCAACGGCTATGAAAATTAAACAAATGAAGAAAAAGTGAGTAAATGTACATATATGGATAAAGGCAGCAAATGATTTTGATGAGAGCAACTCTAGCATGCTAGTGTCTTGCATTACTTGTTATACTAGTGGACAGGGGCACCAGCTAGCATGCTAGGGTCTTGCATTACGTGTTGTACTAGTGGAGCAAGGCACCAGCTAGCCTGCTAGGGTCTTGCATTACGTGTTGTACTAGTGGAGCACGGCACCAGCTAGCCTGCTAGGGTCTTGCATTACGTGTTGTACTAGTGGAGCAAGGCACCAGCTAGCCTGCTAGGGTCTTGCATTACGTGTTGTACTAGTGGACAGCGAGGCACCAGCTAGCATGCTAGGGTCTTGCATTACGTGTTGTACTAGTGGAGCAAGGCACCAGCTAGCCTGCTAGGGTCTTGCATTACGTGTTGTACTAGTGGAGCAAGGCACCAGCTAGCCTGCTAGTGTCTTGCATTACGTGTTGTACTAGTGGACAAAGGCACCAGCTAGCCTGCTAGTGTCTTGCATTACGTGTTGTACTAGTGGAGCAAGGCACCAGCTAGCATGCTAGGGTCTTGCATTACATGTTGTACTAGTGGACAGGGGCACCAGCTAGCCTGCTAGGGTCTTGCATTACGTGTTGTACTAGTGGACAGGGGCACCAGCTAGCCTGCTAGGGTCTCGCATTACGTGTTGTACTAGTGGACAGGGGCACCAGCTAGCCTGCTAGGGTCTTGCATTACGTGTTGTACTAGTGGAGCAAGGCACCAGCTAGCATGCTAGGGTCTTGCATTACGTGTTGTACTAGTGGACAGGGGCACCAGCTAGCCTGCTAGGGTCTTGCATTACGTGTTGTACTAGTGGACAGGGGCACCAGCTAGCCTGCTAGGGTCTCGCATTACGTGTTGTACTAGTGGACAGGGGCACCAGCTAGTGTGCTAGTGTCTTGCATTACGTGTTGTACTAGTGGAGCAAGGCACCAGCTAGCATGCTAGTGTCTTGCATTACGTGTTGTACTAGTGGAGCAAGGCACCAGCTAGCATTCTAGGGTCTTGCATTACGTGTTGTACTAGTGGACAGGGGCACCAGCTAGCCTGCTAGGGTCTTGCATTACGTGTTGTACTAGTGGACAGGGGCACCAGCTAGCCTGCTAGGGTCTCGCATTACGTGTTGTACTAGTGGACAGGGGCACCAGCTAGCCTGCTAGGGTCTTGCATTACGTGTTGTACTAGTGGACAGGGGCACCAGCTAGCATGCTAGTGTCTTGCATTACGTGTTGTACTAGTGTAGCAAGACACCAGCTAGCCTGCTAGGGTCTTGCATTACGTGTTGTACTAGTGGAGCACGGCACCAGCTAGCATGCTAGGGTCTTGCATTACGTGTTGTACTAGTGGACAAAGGCACCAGCTAGCATGCTAGTGTCTTGCATTACGTGTTGTACTAGTGTAGCAAGACACCAGCTAGCCTGCTAGGGTCTTGCATTACGTGTTGTACTAGTGGAGCACGGCACCAGCTAGCATGCTAGGGTGTTGAGCTTAAATACTAGCATACTAGAGAAACAAAGCAAACTGAAGCAAAGGGAAAACACTCCCACTCCTTGTATGCTCACTTTATTAATGGCACTGGGCAAGCCCACAACTAACAGTGCACTGCAGCAATTACCTGATAGAGCCCTCAGAGGATATGGAGGCCACATGGCCCTTGCTGTTGTTGAAGGCCTGTCCATTCTGCCACTCATAAGCACCTGTAGCCTGAATAACCTGAATTCCCATCAGTGCAGATTGGTCGTATTCTCACTATAAACAAGAGCCCCAGCAACACCAACAATGATGTTGTGTTTCCCCTACTGGGGGTTAGTAACCTACTGACCTGAAGGAGACCCGTCCTGCAGAACAAAAAGGATGTGGCTAAGGGAAGGACAGGATTATGTAAGGATGCAGCTCCATGAATCCCACAGAGGAAACAAGTCAGGAGGAAAACTCTAGCCTTAACACTAGCTGCAGTATAATTAGTCGAGGTATTCATCAGTTGCTACATCTAGAGACTCTAGATGGTTTATGCCAACAACTTCAAGCAGGTCATACCTGATTAACATTCTAGTGTCCTCCAAGCTCTGACATGTAACCTTCACATGCGAAGTTTTATATAATGCACACTTTCCTAATCAATTTATTGCTCTGACGGTTTGAGTCAATTCAGACCACCTCTGCAGGTGCATTGACTCTGAATCACATCAAGAGGTATTTCCTCATTCTAATTCAGTGTGCACACAGCAATGCACAACACTGAATGTGTAATGAGACCTTTGTTACATTATCTTATTAGTACATGTAATAACATAACAATGATGATGCTAGTGTTAATCTGGCAATGCTGTGCTTCTGCTAATGACTACTACAAAGACTTCTTGTGCTTGTTTGTTTCTATTTGAACACATTAACATTCTCTATGTAATTAAATTATTGCAGCTGCCAATGTGCTTACATTTCCTGATGAAGTATGTTCTGGGGATACAGCCACTGCCAGTTGCAGCACAGATGGTATCGATTCATTGATATGGGAATATGATGGTGTGCGTGTGGTAGCCTTGACTGACACAGACACTGTAGGTCCTACTACCACACATACAGTGGGTGGAGTTGCCTTCGCGGTGACTCTGATATCCCAAAGCAACACTCTAACCTCATCCAACATTAGCTTCACTGCCACTCCAGCCACAAATGGGAAGGTCTTGCGTTGTGCTGGGGTAACTGCTTCAACAGCAACCATACGTGTTGTATCAGATGGTGAGCCACTAACATACACATATGCTCTGTGTGCTTCGTTAGTGTATTATTAGTTTATGGGAGGGGGTGGGGAGGGTAGCATAATAATGTTAAATAGATATTTGTATGAGTTGCTCAGTGACTCTTTATTCTTTATGGCCATATCAGTTGCTGCAAGTCTATATTATGCTAAGGCTTGATAGAGTGGGTCATACTTAGTGTTTGAGTATCTATGCCACACACAGCACTATCTCACCCACAAGGCTATCCTGCCACCTTGTGCACAATATAGTGTGTTCCATATACTAAAAGCTGGTGGCAATACCTTTTTTCAGCTGCGTCATTGTGTGAAGCGTCCACAAGCATTCTCAAAAGTCATTCTATCGTATTGTCATGGTTCACAATGTTGTTCGAAGACATGCGGAGTGAACGACCGTTACTGATTTCCAACCTTTTACTTCTTTATTGAAGATTGTGAATACTTGGGAGTCCAACTTCAACGACAGCTCTGAGAGTGATGATGACTACAACACAGCACATCCATTGCTTACAAACTCCGCTTAATGTAGCTTTCTAAATAATACGCAGGTTGACAAAATCACATGGGATGAAGAAGCAATCTGATTGGCTGATCGGATGAGGACGCTTTACACCTGGATGCAGAAATAGAACTCGAGGCTATCCGAATGTCTTGGAGCGTTCACTTTTTTTAGAACGCGTACGGACATGCACAGTTCACAAGACACTTTAGGACGCCTGAGGACGCGATGTGATGTTAACTATTTGCGTTGTATTGTGAACCAGCCTTAAGTTTACACAACCTATATTAACAATATGTACCCAATTGTAAATATTTGCACCTTTAAAATTTTCTATTACAGCAGTGGATGTAGGATTTTAATAAAGGAGGGGGGTGGGGTTATCACCTACCTCTCGGGGGATTTCCAGTAATAAAATAGATAAATAAATAAGGATGCCAAACCTGCCCAAGCTAACAAGCACACTTGAGTTCCCCCATTCCCACTCCAAGATCTGGAGCATGTTGTCATGTGTAACTGTCTAACAAGCACACTTGAGTTCCCCTATTCCCACTCCAAGATCTGCAGCATGTTGTCAAGTGTAACTGACTAACAAGCACACTTGAGTTCCCCTATTCCCACTCCAAGATCTGGAGCATGTTGTCATGTGTAACTGACTAACAGGCACACTTGAGTTCCCCTATTCCCACTCCAAGATCTGCAGCATGTTGTCATGTTTAACTGACTAAACAGGCACACTTGAGTTCCCCTATTCCCACTCCAAGATCTGGAGCATGTTGTCATGTGTAACTGACTAACAAGCACGTACTTGAGTTCCCCTATTCCCACTCCAAGATCTGCAGCATGTTGTCATATTTAACTGACTAACAAGCACACTTGAGTTCCCCTATTCCCACTCCAAGATCTGGAGCATGTTGTCATGTGTAACTGTAACTGACTAACAAGCACACTTGAGTTCCCCTATTCCCACTCCAAGATCTGGAGCATGTTGTCATGTGTAACTGACTAACAAGCACACTTGAGTTCCCCTATTCCCACTCCAAGATCTGGAGCACGTTGTCACGTGTAACTGACTTACAAGCACACTTGAGTTCCCCTATTCCCACTCCAAGATCTGCAGCATGTTGTCATGTTTAACTGACTAACAAGCACACTTGAGTTCCCCTATTCCCACTCCAAGATCTGCAGCATGTTGTGATGTGTAACTGACTAACAAGCACACTTGAGTTCCCCTATTCCCCCTCCAAGATCTGCAGCATGTTGTCATGTGCAACTGACTAACAAGCACACTTGAGTTCCCCTATTCCCACTCCAAGATCTGGAGCATGTTGTCATGTGCAACTGACTAACAAGCACACTTGAGTTCCCCTATTCCCACTCCAAGATCTGGAGCATGTTGTCATGTGCAACTGACTAACAAGCACACTTGAGTTCCCCTATTCCCACTCCAAGATCTGGAGCATGTTGTCATATGTAACTGTAACTGACTAACAAGCACACTTGAGTTCCCCTATTCCCACTCCAAGATCTGGAGCATGTTGTCACGTGTAACTGACTAACAAGCACACTTGAGTTCCCCTATTCCCACTCCAAGATCTGCAGCATGTTGTCATGTGTAACTGACTAACAAGCACACTTGAGTTCCCCTATTCCCACTCCAAGATCTGCAGCATGTTGTCATGTGTAACTGACTAACAAGCACACTTGAGTTCCCCTATTCCCACTCCAAGATCTGCAGCATGTTGTCATCTGTAACTGACTAACAAGCACACTTGAGTTCCCCTATTCCCACTCCAAGATCTGGAGCATGTTGTCATCTGTAACTGACTAACAAGCACACTTGAGTTCAACTATTCCCACTCCAAGATCTGGAGCATGTTGACATGTGTAACTGACTAACAAGCACACTTGAGTTCCACTATTCCCACTCCAAGATCTGCAGCATGTTGTCACGTGTAACTGACTAAGGCACACTTGAGTTCCCCTATTCCCACTCCAAGATCTGGAGCATGTTGCCATGTGTAACTGACTAACAAGCACACTTGAGTTCCCCTATTCCCACTCCAAGATCTGCAGCATGTTGTCACGTGTAACTGACTAAGGCACACTTGAGTTCCCCTATTCCCACTCCAAGATCTGGAGCATGTGGTCATGTGTAACTGACTAACAAGCACACTTAAGTTCCCCTATTCCCACTCCAAGATCTGCAGCATGTTGTCATGTGTAACTGACTAACAAGCACACTTGAGTTCCCCTATTCCCCCTCCAAGATCTGGAGCATGTTGTCATGTGTAACTGACTAACAAGCACACTTGAGTTCCCCTATTCCCACTCCAAGATCTGCAGCATGTTGTCATGTGCAACTGACTAACAGGCACACTTGAGTTCCGCTATTCCCACTCCAAGATCTGCAGGATGTTGTCATGTGTAACTGACTAATAAGCACACTTGAGTTCCCCTATTCCCACTCCAAGATCTGGAGCATGTTGTCACGTGTAACTGACTAACAAGCACACTTGAGTTCCCCTATTCCCACTCCAAGATCTGGAGCATGTTGTCATGTGTAACTGACTAACAAGCACACTTGAGTTCCCCTATTCCCACTCCAAGATCTGGAGCATGTTGTCACGTGTAACTGCCTAACAGGCACACTTGTGTTCCCCTATTCCCACTCCAAGATCTGGAGCATGTTGTCATGTTTAACTGACTAACAAGCACACTTGAGTTCCCCCATTCCCACTCCAAGATCTGGAGCAGGTTGTCATGTGTAACTGACTAACAAGCACACTTGAGTTCGTCTATTCCCACTCCAAGAGCTGCACCTAATAATGTGTACTGCAAATGGTCCGGCCAATGCTGGACTGGATGGGATGTCGGAGCCACCATTGCTTTATACAGCATACACATGCACTTGTCTAGGTGTGCACTATCCAGAGATAAAATATCTGTTGCAATAAATATATAGTCACTACTGAAACATAAAGACTCTCTATACCTCCCCTAATGTGTTTGTTTTGAAGTATATACACAGGGGGGTAGGAACTGGTCCGGCAGACCCGGCAGCTGCCGGACCAAAGTTTCCGACCAAAGTTTAACTACTAATCTCCAGTTATCAAGCAACTTTTTAATCTTTACTGAGAGCACTCTCAGACTCTTCTCCAGCCAGCTCTATTCAGTTGTCTTGTTAAAAAATTCAAATGAAGCCCACCAAACTACGCCCCTACATTTTTGCGCGTGCTATTTTAGTATTATAGCGAGTGGATCATGGCTGCGAGTAGTGACTTGAGTAAAATTCCTGACCAATTCCAGCCTAATAAGCTCTACAAGTTTCCAAAACGGAAATTTGGGAAAGGCAAAGATGAGAGGTATATAATATCTATATAAAACTTGCCAATCATTTGGCATCTAGTGATGCCAGCCACCTTGTTCAGGTGGTCACTGACACTGTATTATGTTACTGTAGCATTAAAATTGACAGTGCTAGAAAAATCATGAGGCTCAACCAACAGCAATAAAGGCAAAATAGAGTTTGCATTATCAGGGCAATGTATTTATGATCCATTTCAAAGTAAATAACTAGTTTAACTTATTTTAACCGAGCTGTGCACTAGAGACAAGGCCTTAATCCAATCATCCAACTTGGTTTAGTCTTATCCAAGTTACATAGTAATACAATAATCTAGATTAAAAACACCAGGTAATAATAGCCTACCTATAAAAATTGATGGATTACAATCCTTTAGAGATCTTGAGTAAATAGCTACAGAGCAAGATGAATGAAAGTGCATATATAGCAAAGTACTGCTAATGTACATAATGGTCAGGGAATGGAACAAAACCACCGTCAGTTGTCCAGGTATTTGACCAAGCCAGGTTGGCATGGATGCCAAGAGTCCCGAAATGATCCATTTAAAAAATCTAATTGCCATCATGCTATTTTGGTGTAAAAGATATATACATCTGTCTGAATTAAAAGACATGAGGATTAGGTATACATGTATCTATGTGCATAGCTTTATATATATATATATATATATATATATATGTATACAGTCAGTGGAATATAAAATAGTTGGTAACTTTTGTAATGGGTTAACCACTCAAATATCTTGTACTATGCATAGGAAAATGCCTCAAGCACTTTGAAGTAGATTCAACTTTTGCCATTCTCACAATATTGATTATCATTGAATAATAATCATAATATTAATAGCTATTATCATGTATATGTAGGTTCTTCAGAGCCGATTGGTGTGAGCAATACCCATGGCTTCATTATGATGCTGAGTTAGATGCAGCTTTTTGCTACATCTGTATGAGAGCGTCACAGGAAAGGAAATTTTTGACTAGTTCAAAACGAGACCCAGCTTTCATTCATAAGGGTTTTACTTATTGGAAAGAAGCAACGACTGCTTTCAAAAAGCACCAAGCAAGCAATACTCACTGTGATCCCCATGGCTGCCTCTTAGTGCGTGACCTTGACGAGCGAGATAACGCAGATTCTGAAGGATAGTTAGTAAAATCCTTCTGTTCACTGCCTTTTCTTCTTGGTGTTGTGTGCTCAATAATTCTCCCACATCTCCTTGAATCTGCTTGGGTAGAATAATCAATGCCTCATTAGCCTGATAAAGATGAGAACTTTATTCAACTCTTACTTCTTCGAAGTATGGACAACCCAGAAATATTAACTTGGCTGCACAAAAAAGCCAATACATATGTAAGCCCTGCCATACAAAATGAATGTCTCCAGCTTATGGCACTCCAAATTGTCCGCCAGTTGTGTAAGAATATTCGCCACAGTACCTGTTATACTCTAATGGCTGATGAATGTACGGATGTATCAAATAAGGAGCAATTCACTATATGCTTGAGGTGGGTAGGTGAAGATTTGGAAGATCATGAAGACTTCATTGGCTTATACCAAGTGGACAGAATTGATGCTGCTTATCTTTTTCATACACTTCAAGATACGCTTCTTCGGATGGGTCTTGATATGTCCCACTGTCGTGGTCAGTGCTATGATGGGGCGGCTAACATGGCTGGTATCAGGAATGGCGTTGCCACTAAACTGCTTGCAGTGGAAAATCGTGCCGTGTATACTCACTGTTATGCTCATGCTCTCAACCTTGCCGTTGGAACTACAATGAAGCAATCTAAAGTGTGTTGTGAAGCATTGGAAGTAGGCTTTGAAATCACCAAGCTAATAAAATTTTCTCCCAAGAGAAATGTCATCTTTGATCACATCAAAGCCGAAAGAAATGAAGGGGAGAGTAGTATTGGGATACGATCATTTTGTCCTAGCAGGTGGACTGTCCGTGGAGAGTCAATTGGTAGCATCCTTGAAAATTACAATTGCTTGAATCAATTATGGGATGAATGTCTTCAATTACGATTGGTTCCAGATGTAAAATGTAGAATTATGGGAGTAAAATCACAAATGTCTCAGTATAGGTTACTTTTTGGACTACAGCTTTGTGAGAGAATACTGAAGATTACTGACAACTTGAGCAAAACTCTCCAAAATGAGTCCTTATCTGCAGCAGAAGCTCAAGTTCTGGCTAAACAGACGGTCCAGACATTACAGAACATGAGGAGTGATGAGATGTTTGTTCTTTTTTCTAAGCATATTGAGTGTCTACGTGAACGGACTGATACAAATGAGCCACTACTACCTCGGAATCGAAAAGCTCCAAAGCGTTTTGAGAGTGGAACAGGAGAATCTCATCAGTACACTGCAGTTGAAGATTATTATCGTTGCTTTTACTTTGAAGCAATAGACTTGGCCATGTCAGCAATTCAAGATCGCTTTGATCAGCCAGGATATGCTGTTTATCAAAATCTTGAAGAATTGCTTGTAAAAGCTGCCAATAAAAAGGATTATACTGCTGAGTTAAGTGAAGTTGTTTCCTTTTATGGAGATGACTTCAATAAGAGTGAGCTTTCAACTCAACTTCAAGTTTTCAGTTCAAGTTTTAGCTTACGTGAGTCAGATGGAACTGTAACACTGCAAGATATCTTGACTTTTCTTCGCAATCTTTCTGATGGTCAACGTGCCTTTTTTAAGCAGGTGTGCTGGGTTGCCCGTCTAATCCTTGTCATGCCTGCTACGAATGCTGAAAGTGAAAGATCTTTTTCCTGCATGAAAAGAATAAAAACATACCTACGAAGTACTATGAAACAGGATAGACTTAATCATCTAATGATACTAAACATTTATAAAGAAGCTTTGGATGACCTTGATCTAGTCACAATTGCAAATGAATTTGTAAGAAACAATGAGCACAGACTCCGAGTGTTCAGGAACTTGTGAACTTATTTCAGACTAGGTTTATTCTATTCTTTTCAATTACCATGATATTTCTTTTCAATAAGGTGCATGTATCCCCCTCCCCCACTCACACTTCCGCCTGACCAATCCCAAAATGCTTCCTACCCCTCTGATACAGTATGTAGCCTAGGGTACTGTAAACCCAGAAAAGTTAGCGGGCCATTAATGTTAGCGAATTTAGCGATGGGGAAAAAATCGCTAAGCTAATAGGCAGCAAACATTTGTGGCAATATAAGTACAAAGTTCAAAAACACTCACGCGCGCGTGCTAGCTGTCAGCAGAGCACGAGGTCGTCACTGATTATGAGCTTTAGAGTTTTGATCGAGCAACTGCGAACTTGCAGCTACTCTTCGTTGGTGAAAGGCAATCGTGCTGGTGGATCTAGCTCAGTTTGTTTACTAGAAGGCGCCGGAGCAACAGCTGCAGCCAACAAAATATCATTCCATATGTCACTACTACTAGAGCGAGACTGGATCTGGCTGACGATCAGTCTGCATTGGCAATATTCGATGTGTTTGCAGCTCATCGCTGTAGTTCTGTTCTTAAAAAGCTTCAAGACAACAATATCCGCCAAGTGTTTGTTCTTACAAGCTGCACAGGAGAGTTGCAGCCACTTGATGTGTGCGTAAATGAAGAATTTAACGTTAACATTAATGGTCGCTAAAATGTGCATGATATCAAAAACGCTAAATAAAAGGGTCGCCAACTTTTCTGGGTTTACAGTATTCATCAGGGTATTCATCAGGTGACAGAGGTGAATCCTAGGATTCTGCTTCAAATCTTGGCCATGCCTAAATTTACACGGCACAGCCACGCCCTCTTCTAGTTGAATACCCCACTCCACCTATGCCACGCCCTCTTCTAGTTGATTTCCCCACTCCACCTATGCCACACCCTCTTCTAGTTGAATTCCCCGCTCCACCTATGCCACGCCCTCCTCTAGTTGAATTCCCAACTCCACCTACACCACGCCCTCTTCTTGTTGGATTCCCCAGTCCACCTATGCCACGCCCTCCTCTAGTTGAATTCCCAACTCCGCCTATACCACGCCCTCTTCTAGTTGAATTCCCCACTCCACCTATACCACGCCCTCTTCTTGTTGGATTCCCCAGTCCACCTATGCCACGCCCTCCTCTAGTTGAATTCCCAACTCCGCCTATACCACGCCCTCTTCTAGTTGAATTCCCCACTCCACCTATACCACGCCCTCTTCTTGTTGGATTCCCCAGTCCACCTATGCCACGCCCTCCTCTAGTTGAATTCCCAACTCCGCCTATACCACGCCCTCTTCTAGTTGAATTCCCCACTCCACCTATACCACGCCCTCTTCTTGTTGGATTCCCCAGTCCACCTATGCCACGCCCTCTTCTAGTTGGATTCCCACTCCACCTATGCCACGCCCTCTTCTAGTTGAATTCCCAACTCCGCCTATACCACGCCCTCTTCTAGTTGAATTCCCAACTTCACCTATGCCACACCCTTTTCTAGTTGAATTCCCCACTCCACCTATACCACGCCCTCTTCTTGTTGGATTCCCCAGTCCACCTATGCCACGCCCTCTTCTAGTTGAATTTCCCACTCCACCTATGCCACACCCTCTTCTAGTTGAATTCCCCACTCCACCTATGCCACGCCCTCTTCTAGTTGAATTCCCCACTCCACATATGCCACACCCTCTTCTAGTTGAATTCCCCACTCCACCTATGCCACACCCTCTTCTAGTTGAATTCCCCACTCCACCTATGCCACGCCCTCTTCTAGTTGAATTCCCCACTCCACCTATACCACGCCCTCTTCTAGTTGAATTCCCCACTCCACCTACATATACCACGCCCTCTTCTGGTTGAATTCCCCACTCCACCTATGCCATGCCCTCTTCTAATTGAATTCCCCACTCCACCTACACCACGCCCTCTTCTAGTTGAATTTCCCACTCCACCCATGCCACGCCCTCTTCTAGTTGAATTCCCCACTCCACCTATGCCACTCCCTCTTCTAGTTCAATTCCCCACTCCACCGGTGCCACTCCCTCTTCTAGTTGAATTCCCCACTCCACCTATACCACGCCCTCTTCTAGTTTAATTCTCCACTCCACTATGCCACACCCTCTTCTAGTTGAATTCCCCACTCCACCTATACCACGCCCTCTTCTTGTTGGATTCCCCAGTCCACCTATGCCACGCCCTCTTCTAGTTGGATTCCCACTCCACCTATGCCACGCCCTCTTCTAGTTGCATTCCCAACCCCGCCTATACCATGCCCTCTTCTAGTTGAATTCCCAACTCCACCTATGCCACACCCTTTTCTAGTTGAATTCCCCACTCCACCTATACCACGCCCTCTTCTTGTTGGATTCCCCAGTCCACCTATGCCACGCCCTCTTCTAGTTGCATTCCCAACTCCGCCTATACCACGCCCTCTTCTAGTTGAATTCCCAACTCCACCTATGCCACACCCTTTTCTAGTTGAATTCCCCACTCCACCTGTACCACGCCCTCTTCTTGTTGGATTCCCCAGTCCACCTATGCCACGCCCTCTTCTAGTTGGATTCCCCACTCCACCTATGCCACGCCCTCTTCTAGTTGAATTCCCCACTCCACCTGTGCCACGCCCTTTTCTAGTTGAATTCCCCACTCCACCTATGCCACACCCTCTTCTAGTTGAATTCCCCACTCCACCTATGCCACACCCTCTTCTAGTTGAATTCCCCACTCCACCTATGCCACACCCTCTTCTAGTTGAATTCCCCACTCCACCTATGCCACGCCCTCTTCTAGTTGAACCCCCCCCCTCCACCTATGCCACACCCTCTTCTAGTTGAATTCCCCACTCCACCTATACCACACCCTCTTCTAGTTGAATTCCCCACTCCGCCTATGCCACGCCCTCTTCTAGTTGAATTCCCCATCCACCTATACCATGCCCTCTTCTAGTTGGATTCCCCACTCCACCTATACCACACCCTCTTCTAGTTGAATTCCCCACTCCACCTATGCCACACCCTCTTCTAGTTGAATTCCCCACTCCACCTATGCCACGCCCTCTTCTAGTTGAATTCCCCACTCCACCTATACCACATCCTCTTCTAGTTGAATTCCCCACTCTACCTATGCCACGCCCTCTTTTAGTTGAATTCCCCACTCCACCTATACCACACCCTCTTCTAGTTGAATTCCCCACTCCACCTATGCCACACCCTCTTCTAGTTGAATTCCCCACTCCACCTATACCACACCCTCTTCTTGTTGGATTCCCCAGTCCACCTATACCACGCCCTCTTTTAGTTGAATTCCCCACTCCACCTATACCACACCCTCTTCTAGTTGAATTCCCCACTCCACCTATGCCACACCCTCTTCTAGTTGAATTCCCCACTCCACCTATACCACACCCTCTTCTTGTTGGATTCCCCAGTCCACCTATACCACGCCCTCTTCTAGTTGAATTCCCCACTCTACCTATGCCACGCCCTCTTTTAGTTGAATTCCCCACTCCACCTATACCACACCCTCTTCTAGTTGAATTCCCCACTCCACCTATGCCACACCCTCTTCTAGTTGAATTCCCCACTCCACCTATACCACACCCTCTTCTTGTTGGATTCCCCAGTCCACCTATACCACGCCCTCTTCTAGTTGAATTCCCCACTCCACCTATACCACGCCCTCTTCTAGTTGAATTCCCCACTCCACCTATGCCACACCCTCTTCTAGTTGGATTCCCCGCTCCACCTGTGCCACGCCCTCTTCTAGTTGAATTCCCCCCTCCACCTATACCACGCCCTCTTCTAGTTGAATCCCCCACTCCACCTATACCACGCCCTCTTCTTGTTGGATTCCCCACTCCACCTATGCCACGCCCTCTTCTAGTTGGATTCCCCACTCCACCTATGCCATGCCCTCTTCTAGTTGAATTCCCCACTCCACCTATACCACGCCCTCTTCTAGTTGAATTCCCCACTCCACCTATACCACGCCCTCTTCTTGTTGGATTCCCCAGTCCACCTATACCACGACCTCTACTAGTTGAATTCCCCACTCCACCTATACCACGCCCTACATTTAAACATGTGCAGTAGTCAGCATTTCTCTATGTTGCTCTTCAGAGTCGCAATGTTTCTCCGTATCTTGAACCTGTAATAAATATGAAGGGGTGCATATTCGTTCATGAATATTTACATCCAACAATAGTCTTTTCTGTTATAGGGATAGCAATGAATTGGATGAAGTTCATGAGATATTGTAAGCCTCTGCCTTCAGACTATGTAAATGTACATAAATATTAGTGGTATGAGTTGCAGTGTGCACTGGAAAAAGAGCATTAGCCAGACACCAAATCTGCTGAAGCTAGACTAACTTTAACATTGCACACATCTTATTTGTCACTGATGTATGGGGTATAGCAGTCCTTGGAAGCCAAGACCCTCAGCAGTCTCCAAGGTTCCCTCGGTAAGGCTTTCCATCATCTTTGGCTATTCTATTGTCTGCCTGCCCTAGTACCAAGTGCCAGCTAATGGTTGCCAATTGGTGCTCCAATGTGGAGTGTCCTCCTCTCCTTTCCCTTGTCAATATTGCACACTAAGAAGCTCCTTATAGTTCTCACTCCATTCTCTCTCTCACTTTCTACACAAGGCAATAAACTCCGTTATTTAGAACTGCTGCTAAGCGTCCTAAATCTGAAATATATACATGTGGCGATAAAAATGCAGAGACAGGAGGAGGGTGGTTTGGTGGGGAGGGGGAGGGGGTGGGGTTTAAGATTACTGTAAGATGATGCTAGACTGCTGACAATTGGTGGAGTAGCCATCGACACCACACAGCATCTGAGGATGGATTGAAGCAGTTGTAGACATCTAGCAGCTACTGAAAGATTGATCATGACTAGCTCACAGAGTCATTCTCACAATCAGCACAGCTAAAGGAACGTCAGTAACCACAGCCTCAATTGAGCTCCTGGAAATGCTACAGATGGAGAACAGCTTGCATTGTTACTGCCTTAGCTCACTGCCCTCTTGACATATATACTGGCACTTGCTTCATGCACCATCCTAGTTGCAATAATTGCATGTGTGCATATATACTGGCACTTGCTTCATGTACCATCCTAGTTGCAATAATTGCACGTGTGCATATATACTGGCACTTGCTTCATGTACCATCCTAGTTGCAATAATTGCATGTGTGCATATATACTGAGCACTTGCTTCATGTACCATCCTAGTTGCAATAATTGCATGTGTGCATATATACTGGACACTTGCTTCATGTGCCATCCCAGTTGCAATAATTACATGTGTGCATATATACTGGCACTTGCTTCATGTACCATCCTAGTTGCAATAATTGCACGTGTGCATATATACTGGGCACTTGCTTCATGCACCATCCTAGTTGCAATAATTGCACGTGTGCATATATACTGGCACTTGCTTCATGTACCATCCTAGTTGCAATAATTGCATGTGTGCATATATACTGGACACTTGCTTCATGTACCATCCTAGTTGCAATAATTGCACGTGTGCATATATACTGGCACTTGCTTGATGTACCATCCTAGTTGCAATAATTGCATGTGTGCATATATACTGGACACTTGCTTCATGTACCATCCTAGTTGCAATAATTGCATGTGTGCATATATACTGGCACTTGCTACATGTACCATCCTAGTTGCAATCATTGCATGTGTGCATATACTGGGCACTTGCTTCATGTGCCATCCTAGTTGCAATAATTGCATGTGTGCATATATACTGGACACTTGCTTCATGTACCATCCTAGTTGCAATAATTGCATGTGTGCATATATACTGGACACTTGCTTCATGTGCCATCCTAGTTGCAATAATTGCACGTGTGCATATATACTGGACACTTGCTTCATGTACCATCCTAGTTGCAATAATTGCATGTGTGCATATATACTGGCACTTGCTACATGTACCATCCTAGTTGCAATAATTGCATGTGTGCATATATACTAGGCACTTGCTTCATGTGCCATCCTAGTTTACAATAATTGCATACATGTGTGTATATATACTGGGCACTTGCTTCATGTACCATCCTAGTTGCAATAATTGCATGTGTGCATATATACTGGGCACTTGCTTCATGTACCTTCCTAGTTGCAATAATTGCACGTGTGCATATATACTGGCACTTGCTTCATGTACCATCCTAGTTGCAATAATTACATGTGTGCATATACAGTATACTGGGCACTTGCTTCATGTATGTACCATCCTAGTTGCAATAATTACATGTGTGCATATATACTGGACACCTGCTTCATGTACCATCCTAGTTACAATAATTGCATGTGTGCATATATACTGGACACTTGCTTCATGTACCATCCTAGTTACAATAATTGCATGTGTGCATATATGCAGGGCACTTGCTTCATGTACCATCCTAGTTGCAATAATTGCATGTGTGCATATATACTGGACACTTGCTTCATGTACCATCCTAGTTGCAATAATTGCACGTGTGCATATATACTGGCACTTGCTTCATGTACCTTCCTAGTTGCAATAATTGCACGTGTGCATATACTGGCACTTGCTTCATGTACCATCCTAGTTGCAATAATTACATGTGTGCATATACAGTATACTGGGCACTTGCTTCATGTATGTACCATCCTAGTGCTGCAATAATTACATGTGTGCATATATACTGGACACTTGCTTCATGTACCATCCTAGTTGCAATAATTGCATGTGTGCATATATACTGGACACTTGCTTCATGTACCATCCTAGTTGCAATAATTGCACGTGTGCATATATACTGGCACTTGCTTCATGTACCATCCTAGTTGCAATAATTGCATGTGTGCATATATACTGGACACTTGCTTCATGTACCATCCTAGTTGCAATAATTGCATGTGTGCATATATACTGGCACTTGCTTCATGCACCATCCTAGTTGCAATAATTGCACGTGTGCATATATACTGGGCACTTGCTTCATGTACCATCCTAGTTGCAATAATTGCACGTGTGCATATATACTGGGCACTTGCTTCATGATCCTAGTGGCAATAATTACATGTGTGCATATATACTGGGCACTTGCTTCATGTACCATCCTAGTTGCAATAATTGCATGTGTGCATATATACTGGGCACTTGCTTCATGTATCATCCTAGTTGCAATAATTGCATGTGTGCATATATACTGGGCACTTGCTTCATGTACCATCCTAGTTGCAATAATTGCATGTGTGCATATATAGGGCACTTGCTTCATGTACCATCCTAGTAGCAATAATTGCATGTGTGCATATAATTATACTGGGCACTTGCTTCATGTACCATCCTAGTTGCAATAATTGCATGTGTGCATATATAGGGCACTTGCTTCATGTACCATCCTAGTAGCAATAATTGCATGTGTGCATATAATTATACTGTGCACTTGCTTCATATACCATCCTAGTTGCAATAATTGCATGTGTGCATATATACTGGCACTTGCTTCATGTATAGTCAATTGGGGTAAAAAAAAGCCGTTTCCCTTAACTTTACCTTTTAAGAGCCAGAGTAAAGGATTTACTAAAAACACATGTGCCATCCTCTAGTACTTTACTATCAAATGATGACTACATAAATTAAAAAAATATATCCTATGTCCTATAATGAAATATTAATAAAAATATGTTGGCTTTTTTTTTACCCCATGAAAGGGGTAAAAAAAAGCCGGTTCGGGGTAAAAAAACACCCACCCCTTTAAAAATATCCTAAACGGTAAAATCAAATGATCACTTTTGCTTCACACTCGAACTTCAGCAGTGCATTCCCTCGACTAACTGTTTCCACTACTGGCTGAACAACGGCCATACATGCAACGATCCACTGCTACTATCTCCACATCTTCCTGCTTTGGCCAATCGTAGAAAAGTCTGTGCTTCGCTCTTTTTTTGTTATGGAAGCTAAATTCAGCTGATGTGGGATCCGCATCTTCGTCATCACTGAAAACTTTGGTCATGATGAAATAGTCCATGTACCATTGACTAGTTGGTTTATTCATATTCAAATAATTCATATTACTCACAATTATGCTTTAACTCACAAATTAGCATGACTGGAGAAGAAAAAATGAAAATATAGTACTCGAAAAAAGCGAGAAAAAAATTGCCCCCCAAAAAAGCCAGGCTTTTTTTTACCCCGAGTGACCAAAACTATCTAGGGTAAAAAAAAGCCGGTCCCAACCCCCCTAAAATATCAAAAAAAAATTGAATTTTTTTTTGGTCAATGAATAAACCATTTAGTAACTATTTTCTTTTGGCTAGCATTCATATTTACTAACTAGTTTGATTAATCTACCCAAAAGTTAAGGTGAGTCAGAAAAAAGTTAATTTCGGGTATTTTCTACATGTTTAGGTTCTTTATTTTGTCATGTCCTCCCTGTCAATATTTTTATACAAAAACACACATTAATGAAAAGCCCATTAAAATTACTTGACAGATCAAGGATTGCTTTAATTCTTAAAGCAGCTGTGTCTTCCCCAGACCCCTGGTCCTTTTTTACCCCAACTAACACCCCAGCTTTTTTTTACCCCAATTGACTACCATCCTAGTTGCAATAATTGCATACATGTGTGTATATATACTGGGCACTTGCTTCATGTACCATCTGCAATAATTGCACGTGTGCATATATACTGGGCACTTGCTTCATGTACCATCCTAGTTGAAATAATTGCATGTGTGCATATATACTGGGCACTTGCTTCATGTACCATCCTAGTTGCAATAATTGCATACATGTGTGTATATATACTGGGCACTTGCTTCATGTACCATCCTAGTTGCAATAATTGTATGTGTGCATATATACTGGGCACTTGCTTCATGTACCATCCTAGTTGCAATAATTGCATGTGTGCATATATACTGGGCACTTGCTTCATGTACCATCCTAGTTGCAATAATTGCACGTGTGCATATCTGGCACTTGCTTCATGTACCATCCCAGTTGCAATAATTGCACGTGTGCATATATACTGGCACTTGCTTCATGTACCATCCTAGTTGCAATAATTGCATGTGTGCATATATACTGGGCACTTGCTTCATGTACCATCTGCAATAATTGCACGTGTGCATATATACTGGGCACTTGCTTCATGTACCATCCTAGTTGAAATAATTGCATGTGTGCATATATACTGGCACTTGCTTCATGCACCAGTGATCACTATTTGTCTTACACTATTTATGATTGTGTACATGTTTCATGTATTGGGGTGAACTCTACTTAGAGTGTGCTCTATTTCACTCCAGGTAGTAAACAGTGCATAGGTGAGGCACTTGTAACTTTCAGTGTCTTGGGAAGTCTTAAGGGGGTGCTAGGGGTACTCTAAAAAAAAAGTTAACCTCAAATACAACTGATCATAACTTTTTTGTTTCTACTCCTATGAACATAATTTTGCTATCAAAAGATAGCCCACTTGTCATGCTTTCAAATGATATGCATATCATATACTTTCTTTTTGTCCTCCTTCAAGGTAACTCATAGAAGCAAGCACCATTGAAGAAGATGCCGCCCATTCCCCACCCTTACTAGTATTTTGTATTGGCTTGTAATTGCTTCAGTGGCTTGAGCATGCATAGTGCTACAAATTGAATGGTTTAGAATCTTCTTTTTTTAAATACACTAGTTATGGCGAGTACAAATGTAAAATTTTACCTTAGATCATCATTAGATCATCAATAACTTACAAAAGAGGCAATGAATTTTTTTTGAAACCATTCAATTTGTATAGTACAATACAGAGCTACAAAATGGTATAAAATGTTAGACATAAAAAATTTATTCGAATGAGTTATTGTGGGCGGGAGGCAAGGAGTCAACATTTTTGACCAAAAAAAGTTATGGCAATGTAAACATTGAAGTTTGGGTTTGCACTGACAGGGGAGGTTGCACTGACAGGGGAGACAGCTGCATTCTCCACCCCCCCCCCCTTTTTAACTTGTGTTTACAACTTTAGAGCTCCATAGATTCTGCAAACTTTATTGTATGGACTTGATATATAGCTCAAAAGATAGGTCTCTCTGTGTGCTCTCTTTTGATACTAAAATATGTTTCATAGGATTACTATAGGCAAGTTACTAGAGGAGGGACCTCAAAAACCTGCATCCCAAAGAATAACTCCAGATTGCTAAGTGCAAAAAATTGGTGCGAGTGGCTAGCCGCCTCTATGCAAACACCTTTTTGATTAGGCGTTAAAAATTCATTACCTGGTCAAGCGTGTGGGTGGAAAATTGAAGGTGTTGCTTTTACAACCCCTTCAATTTTCTACCCGCGCGATTGACCAGGTAATAAATTTTTAACACTTAATCAAAAAGGTGATTGCATAGAGGCGGGCTTCCTCCAGCCACTCGTACCATTTATATTTTTTTTGGCACTTAGCAATCTGGAGTTATCTTGGCAGAGGTTGAGGCGATTCAGGCTTTTGAGGTCGCTTCGCTTTAGAGTCTAGTAACTTGCCTATAGTTATACCTATGAAACATATTTTAGTATCAAAAGAGAGCACACAGAGAGACCTATCTTTTGAGCTATATATCAAGTCCATACCATGAAGTTTACAGAATCTATGGAGCTCTAAAGTGGTAAACATAAGAAAAAACGGGGGAAATGCCATTGTCCCCCCTGAATTCAGGTAGGGTGGATGGTGTGTGCAAAAGCCACTGTAAGTCCAGAATAGAGCATCCAAATCTTCTGTAACTTGGAATCCACCTTTCCAGTATGTTGAAGCATAGTTGGGTGAGATTAAAAAAATTGTAATAAATTAAAAAAATTAAATTTAAATCCGACCCCTAGCACCCCCTTAAGAGCTGCTTTCTATTAGGCAGTTATCACCCATGGCAACCTGATGATGAGTGATCAATAATCAACTTCAAATTTTATTCTCTCGACGTTTCGACTAGAAGCATCTAGTTGAAACTTCGAGTGAATACAATTTGAAGTTGATGATTGAGAAGGTGATTATTATGTCAACTGAGAGTTCATTGAAATATTAATAACATGATACCATATATGGCCTTTCACGTCCCCCTCCTTAAGAGGGCAGCTTGTCATCACAAGGTAGTGGCCAACACATTAGAAGTTAATGAACTAGCACCACACTTCTAACCTGCACCTCCAGGAGAATGGCCGCCTATGAATAGGTGCTTATTAAACACTATTGCTAAATACTTCCCTTAATTCTTAGATGGAGAATTGAAGAGTTATCTCGCGAGCCAGTCAAAGGAGCTAAACCTTCAAACAAGACTAAGAAAGACCATGTCTCTCAATGTAGATTACAAAGGATCAAGTCTCTGAGGTGATCTAAGAAGAAGCTAGTGATGGCCTCTCAAGGATAGTTTGCATTTGACTCAACCTCTCAAAGCATATTAGTCTTTTAGACATCCTTCATGGTGGAAAGCACCCCCTTCCTTGGAACTATGATATAGGCTGCCATATTTCAATTCCTGACAATGAATACGTACATAGATTAATAAAACAAAAAATGCTGTGGTCAAATTGGAGGTTGGGGGACTGAATACCCTAAAATTAATATAACTTGTGGTTATGACCTTAGAGCTCCATAGTTTATGCAAACTTCGCTCTATGAACTTGAATTGTAGCTCAAAAGATAGCTCTCTCTGTGTGCACTGCATAGGTGCCAAAGTTACTGGAGCTACATGTAAAGTGGAGATACCTCAAGATCTGTGTGCAGCAGTTGTGGCTCCTGATTAGTGCTAGACAACTGGAATTAGTAGCAGTGGCTAGAGGAGGCCCTACTCTATACATAACTAGGCACTAAAACTTGAATAATTGGTCAAGTTGGTGCATTGAAGTGCTGCTGGGCACGAGTGAATACACTAACTAATGTTTTAGAAACCACTCATTGTATAGAGCAGCTTCCTCTTGCAGGCACTAGTCTCAGTTGTCTGGCACTCACTAACCAGCATACCTGGTGGCAATGCTGAACTGATGTCAAGGATTTGTCCCAGTGGTAGAGTAGTGGAGAGAGTGAAATGGATAATGTCCATTTTTGGGGTTTAGATGAAGATAGCAAATAGTATCAGGTCCTCATTCTATCACCACTCCAACTTTCCCAGAAATCATGTTCACCTCTACTACATCCATCTCCAACTCCCCTCCCCTTCATGCTACTCAACCAGCCTTAACCAACTCCCTAAATATTATTTTTAAACCTGATATCAGAAAGTTTGAGAAGGACTGATTATCATATGTATAAACTACTCTGATGCATATAGTAGCTGACAGATTCTTGTGTCTCTGATGTCTTGCTTGAACTTGAGCCAGTCACTTCATTTATTGCCCTTTTCTTCAAACAATTTTTACTCTTTCTCTACAAGGGAAAGACTAGCATCACGTGAACACAGCTAATACTATACTCAGGTGGGAAAGACTAGCAGCACATGAACACAGCTAATACTGTACTCAGGTGGTGTCAGAGCTGAGTAGCTCTGATTACTCTGAAGCTCCCCAGGAGGCCGTACGGGCATTGACAGAGTCATCCGGGCCAAACACGGAAGAACGAGGATTGATTAATTATGAGAAGTCACCCAGCGGAAGTGGGTCAGCTAAACGGAATGCAGTTATGGGCGTGCCCGAATTAGAACAAGTAATAAATAACTTACCCAGAAACTCACCTGCTGACGTGGCTCATGAAAGGTCATCTCCAGGACAGGAAGACCAGTGGCTGACGTCATCAGCTGGAACAATTATATAAAGGGACCTGGTGGGTAATATATAGAGAGCGAGCTAAGTAGAAAGTCGATAAGTTGAACTGTTGTGATATCTTGAATTGTATTTAGTAGTGACAACCTAGTTGGTTGCCTACTAGTGTTTGTATTAAGAAAGGACAGCACACCTCTTTTGTGCCCCTTGTTTTAATAAGACTTTTCCTACTCTGCTCATTGTAATCCTTGCTGCTCAGACAGAGACTCCGAGAGTAAGAGGGTTGTGTCAGGCGCTAGTGAGAGTGGCCTGAGTTAGACGGAGCTGGGCTAGTATTAGAGAGAGTGCTAGTGGCGGTTTCCTCTGAAGTGGTTGCCCTTGCCTGTTTGCAGTTGACCAGTTCCTGTGCAGGTAGTGCTAGGCAGCTCACAGTGGTGGCAGCGGTGGGATTCGAAAGAATTGGATCCCAACCCCAAACCTACAGCTAGAGAGAGTTGTAAGTTGACTGGCAGCTAGTGTAGCTGTTGCAGTTTGTCTGGCAGTCAGTGGAGTTGACTGTTGCAGTTGTATATATTTTTTTTCCTTGTTCTTTTTGTTGTTGCTTTTGTGGTTGTGCAACCACCAATAGTATTTGTCTGTTTAGCTAGTAGCTAGCTGGCAGGGACACAACTCTGGTACTTGACCAAAGGAGTTTGCAAACCCACCCTGCAGTAGCCAGGTCGATAGTTAATTGATACTACCAGTTGTTGTTTTTTGTTTGTTGTTGTTGACTTGCTAAATTGATTGAACTCGAATTGACTTCTGTGGTCAAAGCTAAGCACTTGGAAAATGGCAACAGGAGGAGATGAACAAACTCAGCCAGGAACTACCCGACGAGGGACGCAATACCATCAGCCCCCAATACCTACCTACCCTGCTACCATGTTTTCAGCCCCAGAGCCCCGAACTACAGAAATATTCAGCCAGGATCAGAGGGAGGAATCCCCAGGGAGGTTCAATCATAGTGATGGAGGCTCTGAGGCAGGGATAGAAAACCCAACAGAACGGATGATGAGGCAAATGCTCGAATTAGATCAAGCCCGAGCCATAAGACAAGAGAAGCAACAGACTCAAATGATGCAACTTCTAATAGCAGCTCAGACCCCCGTACCGACAGGCCCACCAGTAGCCCAAGCCCCCAGGATCACTCTCCAGAAGTTCACCGAGGGTGTGGATGACATGGGAGCGTTCCTGGAGATGTTTGAGGCCTCAGCAACGTCAGCTGGATGGCCTGATGGACAGTGGGCAGCACATCTGAGGAGTTGCCTATCTGGGCAAGGTTTGATAGCAGTATCAAGGTTGCCAGCTGAAGATCAAGCGCACTATCCTTTGGTTAAAAGAGCACTATTGGAGACCTATCATGTGTCAACAGAGGCTTACCGACGCAAGGTGTTTGATAAGCCGTTTGACCCAAGCAATCCTGAAGGATGGATGAGGTCGTTCAAACAGGCATTTAATCAGTGGACAGCCAGTGCAAAAGGCAACCCCATGGAGACAGTGATTATGGAGCTAGCCTTGCAGAAGCTACCGAGAACTCTGCAAGGCCAAATGAGGAACTTAGACCACCTCGACTTTGAGGCTTTGACCGCAGCAACCACAAGGCATGTAAGCAATGCGACATATGAGCACCATCGGGAAAAGGGCCGACTTGACGAAAGCCAACGACGACCCTTTACCGGACAAAGACGATCCTTTACCGGACAATTCCAACCGAACAAGAACAGAGAGACAGCAACAAGCAGCAACAAGGAGGGGACGAAAGAGTTTCACCCCCCTCCCATAGATCGGAGCACTGTTGAGTGTTACCGTTGTGGGAAGCATGGACACTTCCAGAGAGACTGCAGAGTCAGCATGAAGACAGAGCAGGTTAAATGTAGCACAAGTCTACACCACAAGAGAGGAGCACACCCACCGGAGTGGACTAAAACGATTACCATTAACGGGAGAGAGGTGGAGGCTCTGCTGGATACCGGGTGCACCAAGACTTTAGTGCACCCCAGATGTGTTCACCAAGATGACTACTTGGGATGGAGCATCCCTTACCAGACGGCTTCTGACAAACGAAAGGAGTTTCCGGCAGCAAGCGTGGAGCTGCAAGTGGAAGGCAATAAGATGACCCTAGCGGTTGGAGTCTCTGAACACCTCGACAGGGACGTGTTGATGGGGGGCGACATCCCCCACTTCAGACGGTATCTCCGGAAAGCCCTCGAGAGTGCACCGAGAGAAGATCAAGAACAATCCCCTACCCCAATCCCCGACTCTGAAGTAGGCATGATGACGACCCGAGCCAAACAGCTGGAGCTTGACGCCCTCGAGTTACAGGAAAGTCGCCAGCTGGAAAGTGAAGGCGTCATCATGTCAGACCCATACGCAGAGGCGGAAGGAGAAGGTGCAGAGGACGGATCGAGCGAGGTCCGAAGTGAAGTTAAGGCGACGGAAGTTCCCCACTCGTGCACCGAGGTGGAGAGTGAAGCAGAGGGGGCTCTGGACCACCTGGACGATGTCATCACCAGAGTTGAGCTGGAGCAGGCTCAGAGGTATGACCCCACATTAAAACTGATAAGAGAGAAGGCTAAGGGAAGTGTGAGCGATAGTCCTTACTTTTGGAGAGAGGGACTTCTGATGAGAACCCCTTACCACCCTTTGGGACGGGAGTTGTTAGTGTTGCCCCAAGTTGCACGACAAAGAGTGCTTACATTGGCCCACAATGCCCCAGTGGCAGGACACTTTAGTAAAGAAAGAACGGTACAAGCTATTCGTGAGAGGGTAGATTGGCCGGGGTTAACGAAAGATGTAAGTGAGATGTGTTTATCTTGCCCCGTTTGCCAGAAGGCCAGCCCTGCCGTGACTACACGAGCACCCTTACACCCCCTCCCCGTGATAAAGGAGCCGTTAGCAAGAATGGCTATGGATGTATTGGGTCCCTTAGAACGGACCAAGAAAGGAAACAAATATATCTTGGTGATTATGGATTATGCTACCAAGTGGCCCGAGGCATTCGCCCTCAAAAATGTGCAATCTGAGACAGTTGTTAGTTGCCTGGTGGAGGTCACAGCGAGGCTGGGAGTACCTCAAGAACTACTTTCGGACAACGGGTCCAATTTTATCTCCACTGTTATGTCGCAATACTGCAACTTGACGGGTACCAAACGTATACGGACGTCCCCCTACCATCCCCAAACCGACGGGATGGTAGAGCGATTCAACGCTACAATCAAACGCCTGTTGAGGAAGCTTACCCAAAACCCCAAGGTGGAGTGGGACAGCTGCCTCCCCTATGTGTTGTGGGCGTATAGAGGCACTGTCCACAAATCCACAGGCTTTTCACCCTACCATCTGATGTTTGGCAAGCCCATGAGGATGCCCCTTGACCAGCTCGTACGGTACTGGCAAGGAAAGGAGGAAATGGATGAGACGACTGTTAGCGAATTCGTTCAGACCCTCAAGGCCAACATGGATGTGGTCCGTGAGCTGGCCTTTGAGAAAGAACTGGGGGAGAAACAAAAACAGAATCGATACCATGACAGATCTGCTAAAGAGAGACACCTGGAGGTCGGGGACTTTGTCCTAGTGTTCCGACCTGTCAGGAAGTCCAAGTTACAGAACCAGTGGGAGGGACCGTTCCCCATTGTGGATAAGATCACCGACGTGACCTACAAAGTGGATGTAGGCTCCCCAAAGAAGAAACTAAAAGTGTACCATCTCAACTGCATGAAGCTGTGGCATGCACCTGTGGCCGCAGTCTTCATGGCAGAGGAAGAGGAGGATGAAGAAGACCAGTCGCTCAACGAAGGAGTGACAGAGGCTCGCCTGACGGATCAGCAGAGCAGGGAGCTGGACCAGTTTAAGCGGAAGTACCGAGACGTGCTAACTGATGTACCAGGGAGGACACCTCTAGTGGAGCATGAGATCCCTACGGGAGAGGCGCCCCCAATCAGACAGCCCCCGTACAAGCTGGCCCACCACAATAAAGAAATTTTAAGAGAACAGATCGAAGAGCTGCTGGGACTGGGAGTGATTAGGCCCTCCAAGAGTCCGTGGGCTGCTCCCATCGTTCTAGTGAAAAAGAAAGATGGATCGTCCCGCATGTGTGTGGACTATCGTAAACTAAATGGCGTGACCGTCAACGACCCCTACCCTCTGCCCATCATAGAGGAGCTCATCACCAACATCGGGGAAGCGCAGTACATCACCACATTGGACCTTGTGAAGGGCTATCACCAGGTCCCGATCAAGGCTTCCGATGTGGTGAAGACTGCGTTTGTCACCCCTTTCGGGAAATACGAGTTTGTGACAATGCCTTTTGGCCTCGTAACGGCCCCATCAACCTTTCAAAGACTGATGGACCAGGTCCTAGATGGGTTGCACCCATTTGCGGTGGCCTACCTAGATGACATCCTGGTCCACAGTCAAACGTGGGAGGAGCATCTGGAACAACTCAACACAGTGTTCACCAGGCTGCGCGAAGCAGGCTTGAGCGTGAAGCAAAAGAAGTGCTCTTTTGCCAAAGGAACTTGCGCCTACCTTGGACATGTGGTCGGGGAAGGGAAGGTGCAACCCATGGCCTGTAAAGTTGAAGCCATTAAGAACTTCACCCAACCAGTGACAAAGAAGCAGGTCCGTTCGTTTCTTGGGCTCAGTGGGTACTACCGGAAATTCATCTCCGAGTATTCAACGGTAGCTACCCCCTTGACGGACCTGACAAGAAAGAAATTACCCAACAAAGTTGTATGGACCAAGCAGTGCGATGTTGCTTTTCGGAAGCTGAAGGAGGCCATGTCAACGGCCCCAGTTCTCATTACTCCTAACTGGGACAGGCCGTTTGTCCTACAGACGGACGCTTCCGCCACAGGACTCGGCTACGTTCTCAGCCAGAGAGACGCTGAAGGAAAAGAACACCCCATTGCTTACGGCTCCCGGAAACTTTTGGCAGCGGAGAAAAACTACTCAGCCATCGAGCGAGAGGCTCTGGCAATAGTACGTAGAGTCAAACATTTCAGAACTTACTTGGAGGGGGCGCAATTTACGGTTGAGACAGACCATAACCCTCTCACTCACCTGGGGAACTTGAAGGACAACCACGGCCGACTGGCTAGGTGGGCACTGTCGCTTCAGCCCTACAATTTCAGAATCATCCACCGGAGTGGATCATCGAACGCCAATGCGGATGGCCTGTCAAGAGACCTGCGGTCTCTAACTAAGGTTGGGGGAGTGTCAGAGCTGAGTAGCTCTGATTACTCTGAAGCTCCCCAGGAGGCCGTACGGGCATTGACAGAGTCATCCGGGCCAAACACGGAAGAACGAGGATTGATTAATTATGAGAAGTCACCCAGCGGAAGTGGGTCAGCTAAACGGAATGCAGTTATGGGCGTGCCCGAATTAGAACAAGTAATAAATAACTTACCCAGAAACTCACCTGCTGACGTGGCTCATGAAAGGTCATCTCCAGGACAGGAAGACCAGTGGCTGACGTCATCAGCTGGAACAATTATATAAAGGGACCTGGTGGGTAATATATAGAGAGCGAGCTAAGTAGAAAGTCGATAAGTTGAACTGTTGTGATATCTTGAATTGTATTTAGTAGTGACAACCTAGTTGGTTGCCTACTAGTGTTTGTATTAAGAAAGGACAGCACACCTCTTTTGTGCCCCTTGTTTTAATAAGACTTTTCCTACTCTGCTCATTGTAATCCTTGCTGCTCAGACAGAGACTCCGAGAGTAAGAGGGTTGTGTCAGGCGCTAGTGAGAGTGGCCTGAGTTAGACGGAGCTGGGCTAGTATTAGAGAGAGTGCTAGTGGCGGTTTCCTCTGAAGTGGTTGCCCTTGCCTGTTTGCAGTTGACCAGTTCCTGTGCAGGTAGTGCTAGGCAGCTCACAGGTGGGAAAGACTAGCAGCACATGAACACAGCTAATACTGTACTTAGGTGGGAAAGATTAGTAGCACATGAACACAGCTAATACTGTACTCAGGTGGGAAAGACTAGCAGCACATGAACACAGCTAATACTGTACTCAGGTGGGAAAGATTAGCAGCACATGAACACATCTAATACTGTACTCAGGTGGGAAAGACTAGCAGGACATCAACACAGCTAATACTGTACTCAGGTGGGAAAGACTAGCAGCACATGAACACAGCTAATACTATACTCAGGTGGGAAAGACTAGCAGCACATGAACACAGCTAATACTCTATTAAACATAGGAAAGACTAGCGGCACATGAACACAGCTAATACTATACTCAGGTGGGAAAGACTAGCAGCACATGAACACAGCTAATACTGTACTCAGGTGGGAAAGACTAGCAGCACATGAACACAGCTAATACTGTACTCAGGTGGGAAAGACTAGCAGCACATGAACACAGCTAATACTGTACTCAGGTGGGAAAGACTAGCAGCACATGAACACAGCTAATACTGTACTCAGTTGGGAAAGACTAGCAGCACATGAACACAGCTAATACTGTACTCAGGTGGGAAAGACTAGCAGCACATGAACACAGCTAATACTGTACTCAGGTGGGAAAGACTAGCAGCACATGAACACAGCTAATACTGTACTCAGGTGGGAAAGACTAGCAGTACATGAACACAGCTAATACTGTACTCAGTTGGGAAAGACTAGCAGTACATGAACACAGCTAATACTGTACTCAGGTGGGAAACACTAGCTGCACATGAACACAGCTAATACTGTATTCAACAAGTTATGTGAACATGTTTAAATTAACTTATCTTTCTAAAGTTTGGTAGCATGTTGAAACAAAATTCACTAATTTTAGAGTAACGTCTGTAGCCTTTATTTGGTGTTTCTCCAATTCTCCTGGTGTGTATTTAGGTGAAGTTGTTGTTGCTACTAGCAATAGCTTTGCTAGTGGTGGAGGAGTAAAAGGTTAAGATCTGATCTAAAACAGCAGCAGTCTCTATTTTCTCCGTTATAGTAATGTGACAACTCATGAAACAAGGCCTAGTAGGCACCCAGTAGCTGCCCCTTCATAAAGCAAGGCCTAGTAGGCACCCAGTAGCTGGCCCCTCATGAAGCAAGGTCTAGTGGACAACCAGTAGCTGGCCCCTCATGAAGCAAAGCTTAGTAGGCACCCAGTAACTGGCCCCTCATGAAGTAAGGCCAGCATCCAGTAGCTGACCACTCATGAAGCAAGGTCTAGAAGGCACCCAGTAGCTGGCCTCTCATGAAGCAAGGCTTAGTAGGCATCCAGTAACTGTCCCCTCATGAAACAAGGCCTAGTGGCACCTAGTAGCTGGCCCCTCATGAAGCAGAGCTTAGACACCCATTAGCTGGCTCCCTAGGAAGCAATGCCTAGACGTAGCTGGATCCCTCTGTAACAGAGCTTAGACACCCAGTAGCTGTGCTCCCCATGAAGTAGAGCTTAGACACCCAGTAGCTGTGCTCCCCATGAAGCAGAGCTTAGACAACCAGTAGCTGGACTCCCCTCCCCATGAAGTAGAGCTTAGACACCCAGTAGCTTTGCTCCCCATGAAGCAGAGCTTAGACACCCAGTAGCAGGACTCCCCATGAAGTAGAGCTTAGACACCCAGTAGCTTTGCTCCCCATGAAGCAGAGCTTAGACACCCAGTAGCAGGACTCCCCATGAAGCAGAGCTTAGACACCCAGTAGCTGGACTCCCCATGAAGCAGAGCTTAGACACCCAGTAGCTGGACTCCCCATGAAGTAGAGCTTAGACACCCAGTAGCTGGACTCCCCATGAAGTAGAGCTTAGACACCCAGTAGCTTTGCTCCCCATGAAGCAGAGCTTAGACACCCAGTAGCAGGACTCCCCATGAAGCAGAGCTTAGACACCCAGTAGCTGGACTCCCCATGAAGTAGAGCTTAGACACCCAGTAGCTGGACTCCCCATGAAGTAGAGCTTAGACACCCAGTAGCTTTGCTCCCCATGAAGCAGAGCTTAGACACCCAGTAGCAGGACTCCCCATGAAGCAGAGCTTAGACACCCAGTAGCAGGACTCCCCATGAAGCAGAGCTTAGACACCCAGTAGCTTTGCTCCCCATGAAGTAGAGCTTAGACACCCAGTAGGTGGGCTCCCCATGAAGCAGAGCTTAGACACCCAGTAGCAGGACTCCCCATGAAGCAGAGCTTAGACACCCAGTAGCTGGACTCCCCATGAAGTAGAGCTTAGACACCCAGTGGCTGTGCTCCCCATGAAGCAGAGCTTAGACACCCAGTAGCTGGACTCCCCATGAAGTAGAGCTTAGACACCCAGTAGGTGGGCTCCCCATGAAGCAGAGCTTAGACACCCAGTAGCTGGACTCCCCATGAAGCATGAAGCAGAGCTTAGACACCCAGTAGCTGGGCTCCCCATGAAGCAGAGCTTAGACACCCAGTAGCTGGGCTCCCCATGAAGCAGAGCTTAGACACCCAGTAGCTGGGCTCCCCATGAAGCAGAGCTTAGACACCCAGTAGCTGGGCTCCCCATGAAGCAGAGCTTAGACATCAAGTAGCTGGGCTCGCCTAAACCATAAAAATGGGAGGAAAGGGAAAAGATTGTGATCACAACTTTGAGATGTTGCACACTTCACTGGATGAGTTTTGCTAGTACCTCAAAATATAGATCTCTCTGTTTGCTCTCTATTGCTTTTATGCATGTGTGTAACCATGCCAAAGTTACCTGCAGCTAATTGGGGGCACCTCATATCTGAGTGCCTGAATTGGCTGCAAGTGTCTTCTCATTGGAAAGTGCTAGGCAGCAGTAAGTGGCTAGGTGGTCAAGCATGGCCACTGATGACAGAAAATTGATATTCATAAGCCACTTCCCTCTAAACACATTGTGAGTGCAGATTCCTGTAACCACATTGTGTTCTCTAGTTGATTAGCACTTTCTAGCTGGAAGCCACACTCCCAGCACTCAAGAGTTTGAAGTGTCTCGGGTAACATTGGCATGGTTACACCTACGCAAGAGAGCGACCCACCTCTTGAGCTACATATAAAAGTCAAAAGTTATATCCAAAGAGCCCTTTTGAGTCCACCTAGGAATTCTATAGGCCAAACAATCAGTCATCAGTCGTCTTTTATATATGATTGCCTTTATCCAGCCACTCCTCCAGTCGTGTCTGATGTGCAGCCTGCTGATGTTATGAATGAAGCAAACACCTTCAGACTGACTCTGCAGTTCACCATCACTAATGGGAGAGGAACTCCCACTCTGGAGGTCTCACCTTCTGCTGTGTCTCTAGGTTCTCTGCAGAACACTACTTCTTCTACCTTCAGTGCTGCCATTACTCTCCTTTACAACACTAACTACAGGATCATCATCACAGCCAGCAACTGTGCAGGGCCAGTTAGGAGGGACATCAGCTTCTTGAGAGGTACATTGCACTTGTCTAATTATATATTCAAGTTAAATATCATGTTCTCTTTTTCTAATATACAGAATAGGTCAAAATAAACTTTACATTTACGTAGCATTAGATGTCCGTGCAGAATATACTGAATGCCCTCCAATGAAATACATTTAAATGCACATTTAAATTTATAAATGAAATTATTTTCCTGTGTGAGGGTGATGTGTGTGACCTCATTGCTGTTGATGTTCAGAGCCGCAGCATTCTAGCAGCAGGTAAACTTTGTGGATTCCATGAGCTAGTCCAGTATCCAGGTAGGTGGCTAGGGAGATGTGGTGATGTACAGAGCTAATGCACTAAGCATCAGTCAACTATACATAGTGATATATGGATACAGTTATTTAGACCATTGTTTAAATTAGGCTAACATGAGAAGGGCTACCTCCACCTGGGTGTTGCCAGCTAGAGCTGGTGCGGCCCGTGAATCAAACTTCATGCAGCCCTAGTCAGGTTGAGAACAGAACATCACAGTTAGAGCCTTGACAACCACTACCAGCATTAGATCTACCTGGGTGTTTCCAGTGTCACCAGCCAGTATAGCATTAGATCTACCTGGGTGTTTCCAGTGTCACCAGCCAGTGCTAGCATTAGATCTACCTGGGTGTTTCCAGTGTCACCAGCCAGTATACTAGCATTAGATCTACCTGGGTGTTTCCAGTGTCACCAGCCAGTGCTAGCATTAGATCTACCTGGGTGTTTCCAGTGTCACCAGCCAGTATACTAGTATTAGATCTACCTGGGTGTTTCCAGTGTCACCAGCCAGTGCTAGCAATAGATCTACCTGGGTGTTTCCAGTGTCACCAGCCAGTGCTAGCATTTACATTTTTTAATAAGTCCATGTGGGAATTGGGAGATCACCTACTCGTGGAGAGACACCATGCAGAGCTTATCATTCAACACTCAGCTCATGCTACAGCCACATTAATGAAGTCCCTCTGCCTCTGACTTTTGCCTCAGCCTGAGCATTGATGATGGAGTAGTTGGTGGAGGCCATAGGCAAACATGTGTGGGAGGAGATGCACCAGATTCAGCCACCATGGCAGTCATGGCCACAGACCAACAATGCACCAGGCACTTGGAAGGTGGTTAGTTGAGTGCATTGTTCTAGGTAGAGCCATCCACCAGGCACTTGGAAGGTGGTTAGTTGAGTGCATGGTTCTAGGTAGAGCCATGCACCAGGCACTTGGAAGGTGGTTAGTTGAGTGCATTGTTCTAGGGTAGAGCCATGCACCAGGCACTTGGAAGGTGGTTAGTTGAGTGCATGGTTCTAGGTAGAGCCATGCACCAGGCACTTGGAAGGTGGTTAGTTGAGTGCATGGTTCTAGGGTAGAGCCATGCACCAGGCACTTGGAAGGTGGTTAGTTGAGTGCATGGTTCTAGGTAGAGCCATGCACCAGGCACTTGGAAGGTGGTTAGTTGAGTGCATGTTCTAGGGTAGAGCCATGCACCAGGCACTTGGAAGGTGGTTAGTTGAGTGCATGGTTCTAGGTAGAGCCATGCACCAGGCACTTGGAAGGTGGTTAGTTGAGTGCATGGTTCTAGTAGAGCCATGCACCAGGCACTTGGAAGGAGGTTAGTTGAGTGCATTGTTCTAGTGTAGAGCCATGCCCAGGCACTTGGAAGGTGGTTAGTTGAGTGCATGGTTCTAGGGTAGAGCCATGCACCAGGCACTTGGAAGGAGGTTAGTTGAGTGCATTGTTCTAGGGTAGAGCCATGCCCAGGCACTTGGAAGGTGGTTAGTTGAGTGCATGGTTCTGTAGGTAGAGCCATGCACCAGGCACTTGGAAGGTGGTTAGTTGAGTGCATGTTTCTGTAGGTAGAGCTATGCACCAGGCACATACTGTAGAAGGTGGTTAGTTGAGTGCATGGTTCTGTAGGTAGAGCCAAGCACCAGGCACATAGAAGGTGGTTAGTTGAGTGCATGGTTCTAGGGTAGCAGAGTTGTCAACCATCCCGGAATGGCCGGGACAGTCCCGGAATTTTGGGCCTTGTCCCGGTAATGTCCCGGAATTTATAGCTACGCACACCTTGCGCTTCCACTCGCTTAGATGGCCACTGCAGTCTCAAGCGTGTTTAGGTTAGTCCTTTATCACTCGTAAAGCAACAAAAACAGGACACATTTTAGCAGAGAAAAACTTCAGATAAACAATTACGGCTCCAGCGGGTGTGCCAAACAACCTTTTACCGTGTTTCGATTGGAGGTGTGGCACTCACGGGAAACTTCCCAGCCAGTTATTTGATAATTGCTTTTGCATTGCAATCTCAGCAAAATGGCTAGTGTAGCAAAGAAGCAGAAGAGAGAATGCCATTTTGAAATAAATGGGTTAAAGAATTTCAGTGGATAGGCAAGAGTTTCAAAGGTATAAATAAAACAAATATAATGAAATTGATTTACAATGTAAATTAGCATAAATACAGGGTAAATAATAACATCATGGGTACAGTGTGCTGCTTGTGTTCAATGCAATAGTAGTCTAGCCTTCATCTTAGGTCATATGTATGCACGATGTACTCTGTGTGCAATCGACTTTGGTGTTACCTACAGTATGGTGGTCGTAATGATGTCACATCTCACCTCAAGAGCAAGAAACATAAGGATATGTCAAAGGCTGTGCTATCAACTATTCCAATCACCTCTCTATTCCAACATCAGAGAAGTGATCAAGTAATCGAAGCAGAGGTCAGTTGGGCTACATTTGTTGCTAAGCGCAACATATCTTTTCTGTCTAGTGACCATGCCACCAAGTTTTTCAGCAAGATGTTCCCAGACTCTGAAATTGCAAAGAAATTCTCCTGTTCCCGCACCAAAACCACCGCCATAGTGAAGAAAGCTCTTGCTCCTTACTTCACACAGAGAGTTATTGAGTCAATGTTGCATAATTCTTGTGAGGCTTCTTGATCCACAGATAGGTGAAGTACGGACGAGATTCTTGGGATATGCCTGTTGTGAACATTGATATAGCTACCAACTTGTTTCAAGCCTTGAAGGAGTCACTGACTAAGAATGGGCTCAGCTTTGACAATGCAGTGTCTTTCATGTCTGATACCTCCAATGTTATGAAAGGAGTGAGGTCAGGTGTGCAGAAGCTGATTAAGGATGAGATCCCATCTTTGTATGATGTTGGTTACATCCGGTCAAAACTGGTTTGAAGGCACTCCCAGTGAACATTGACCAGCTCTTCATCGACATATTCTATTATTTCCATCATAGCAGCAAGAGGAAGCAGAAATTTGTCAACCTATGGTGTTCACTTTTCACCTCTGAGCCAGGGGTGATTTTGAAGCATTACCCCACCACACGATGGCTCAGCTTGCTGAAGTGTGTGAATCGTTACCTCAGGCAATATGATGGTTTGAAGTCATTCTTCTCGTCTTGTGAGGAAGCTGAAACAGCCAAGATCTGTAGCATTCTTTCAAGGCTTGAGAATCCTCTGATGAAACCTCTGTTGCATTTTCTTTCTTTTATTTTGCCCTCAATGGATCAATTCAACGGCCTCTTCCAGAAATCTACAGAGAATACTACCTCACAGCTGTATGATGAGATGAACCGGTTAGTTAGGTTATATGCTTCAAACTTTCTTTCTGAGGACACCATTCTAGTTGCTAGTGATAACCTCAAGAATCTTGACTTCGATGAGGCCAATCATGTTTCCAACGAGGATTTGGGAATTGGTGTGGGCTAGTGTATCCCATCTTGAACATCTTCATGACACACCACCATTCTTTGAAGCTATAAGAGCTTTTTATATGTCTTCAACAAAGAAAATGCTCGTCAAATTTCCTTTTGGAGATTCGTTGATGAAAGATTTAAGGGTCATTCAGCCTGAACACACTCTTTCAACACCATCACTTCACTAGCTAAATGTTTTCCACAGATTGGCCTCAACGATGCTGTATCTCTGCAGAATCTGAAGGTGCAATTCCAAGACTTCAATATTTCTCCCAATGATTAACCAACATTTGTCGAGTACAAGGCAGCTGATGGTGTCATGAGACCCAAGGCTGGATTTTTCTGGTTGGAAGTTGGGGAAATGATCACATTGTAAGGGCAGCCAAGATTCGATCTCCTTCACAAATTAATATCATGTCTAATGTCCATTCCAGTCTCTAATGCCAGGGTTGTATACAGAAATTTTGCCAAGGGGGGGCGAACTTGAGATATGGAAAAATAAGGGGGGGCGAGAATGATACAATGATGGTGTATGTAATGTATAAGGGTGGTGTCTAATTTCAAGGGGGGGGGCGAGATTGATACAAGGGGGGGCATTCGCCCCCCCCCCCCCCCCCCCCCGCCCCCCCCTAAATACACCCCTGAATGCTGATTCTGAACGAGGTTTTTCCATACTGAGAAAGATCCGGTCTGATCAAAGGTCAAATCTTGACCAGTCCTCCATTGTTGCCCTTATGGCCATGAAGTTCAACATTGATAGTTGCTGTCTGGACATCAAACTCCCTCCTGAACTGCTCTCAGAGTGCAAGAAGGCTACAAAGAGTTATGTAGCTAGTCCCCATTCTGACTCAGATATTTCAGCTGGTCCTTCTTCTGCTGCTTCTGCTACTACTTCATAAACTTCAATTTTATGTTCATGTTTCAAATAAGGACCAATTACATCATCAATTAGTGGGTGTAACATGCTAATCAGTGATGTGGTCGAAAAATCGCATATGAAATTAATGAAATTAATGGCATGGTCAAGGGAAAGGCGCATGCTAATTAGGGGGCATGGTCAAAAATTCGCACCGTAAATGTCCTGGAATTAACTTATGGAAAGTTGGCAAGTATGAAGATTGTTCATGTGACCTGCTAGGTGAGGTGTGTTAGTTCCACCCATGATTCAACCATGACCTTTCTGTGATGCATAAGACACTAAGCTGCTAGGTGAGGTGTGTTAAAGGCATACATTTGTTTAAGCTGTGATGTGAGAGGTGCTTGGCCCAGTGCTCCTACAATGGGAGTGGGAGGCAAATGTTCAGCAGGTTGGGTTCTGTATTGTTCATATATTATAATGTGTGTACTTATTAGGTCAGTAGTAGAGCAGACTTTGTGGCCAGTTTTTACATTGCTGTGTACCCAGGGTGGGTAGGACTATAGCTTGGCACTGGTGTCTGTGGCGACCACCTGCTGGATGGTCTGGACCATCTGCTCCCGTTCTTAGCAACCCAACCCATTTTATACCTGGACCACCCGTCAGGGATTGGTGAACCATCTGTCGGGAGCCATCACTACAGCTGAGGTTGGGGGGGGGGGGGGGGCTTCTGCTTGATTGGCATATGGTATAATACTCCATATAAGAGCATTAGAAGGATGAGTTGCAATTTGGCCATTGTTCACAGGGACTGCTGTTGGATGGAACTGAAGGTATGCCTGGAATATATATATATATATATTATATATTATCTTGAAACCTTAAGTTGGTTTGTTGCTTTGTTGGTTAGTAGTCGTCTATGACATTAAATTTTAGTGTGTTCACTTTGGGCTTGGATACTTACCAAGTCAGCCTTTGTAATTCCCACCATTGGCTCGTGTATTGGTACTATAGGAGTCCAGAAATGACCGTTCATGGGACTCCTACTTTGACAAGAAAGTTTTCATTTGACGTTCAGAACAAAATCATATATTGGTAAAGGGTCAAAGAATAACTTGCATGATTAATTAGAATAATTCAATAAAGTTGGCGGGAAAAGCCAAGCCGCCACAGAGCTCCCCCCAGTGGCTCAAGCCACGGTAGCGTGCAGCTTGGCTGGAAGTCGGAGTAGTTGGCCCTTTCTACTTCGGCCCACAATGCGAGTGGGTGGTGGGTGTGGTCACTAACCACCTGAGGGATTTTCGGTTGCTCCTGAGGTAGCTGAACTGCTTTCCGATAAGTTTGCTGTGATGTGGGCAACTCGTGAATGCCGAAATCAGCATCCAAGAAGGCAGGTTTAAGGCGATCAACTGATACTGTGTCCCGTCTGCCATTGAGATCCAATGTGAAATAAGATCCAAGGTGAAATACTTGGCTGACCTCTCAAGTACTCGAAATGGTCCATCATAGGTGCACTGTAGAGGTGTGCGATGTGCATCGTGATGGACAAACACAAAGGTGCAGCTCTGCAAGTCCTTTGGCATGTATGTGATACCTTGGTGATGATGTGCTGTCTCCTTTGGTCTCAGTCCAGCCATGGTCATACGTAGGTGGGTAAGGAAATCGGACGCTTCTGGCTGAATACCTGACGTTGCGACGAAGAACTCTCCAGGAAGGCAGATGGTTGTTCCGTAGACCAGTTCAGACGGTGAGCATCCTAGGGCTTCCTTGGGAGCCGAGCGGAGACCGAGTAGGACCAATGGAAGCTCATTCATCCATGCAGGCCCAGTCATCCTGGCTTTGAGTGCTGATTTTAACTGCCTGTGAAAGCGTTCCACAATTCCATTTGCTTGCGGATGGTAAGCAGTCGTGCGATGGTGCTACATCCCCAGTAATGTGTTCAGGGCCGTCCAAAGGTTTGAGGTGAATTGTGGCCCTCTGTCGGAGGAGATGTCTGCTGGTACTCCAAATCATGCAATATGCTGAAAGAGAAGGGCACGGGCACATGAAGTCGCTGTAGTGTCCGCCATTGGTATAGCTTCTGGCCACTGTGTGTAGCGATCAATGATAGTGAATAGGTAAGTTTTACCTTGAGAAATGGGAAGTGGTCCGACAATATCGACGTGAATTCGTTGGAAGCGACGATCTGGAAGTTTTCCATGCTGTAGTGGAGTGGTCACATGCCGCTGAACCTTTGCTTTTTGGCATGGCACACACATTCTGGCCCAGATGCCTACTTGTTTGTTAACACCATGCCACACAAAACGTGCTGTCACCATCTTCCTCGTTGTCTTAATGCCAGGGTGTGCCAGGTTATGGATTGCATCAAAAATGATTCGTCGCCAAGCGAGGGGGACAATGGGTCGTGCGACCCCAGTGGAGGTGTCGCAGAGTAGAGTCATGTTTGAACCTGGAATTGGTAGGTCATTTAAGACTAATCGGGTGATGGCAGTGCGGTAAGCGTGCACCTCAGTATCTTCTTTCTGTGCCCGAGCCATGCCCAGAAAGTCAATGTCTGGGCAACTGACTGCCATGCACATTGTGTTGGTGTCGAGATCCACACGGGAGAGGGCATCTGCGACTGAATTATCTCGGCCAGGAACATGTCGCACATCTGTGGTATACTCAGCTATACAGGCTAGGTGCCGTTGTTGTCGTGGGGTCCTGTGTTCCGAGCTGCTGGCAAAGGCAAATGTCAGGGGCTTGTGGTCAGTGTAGATATGAAATCGGCGACCCTCAATGAAGTAGCTAAAATGTTTAACTGCAGCGTACATTGCCAAAAGTTCACGGTCAAAGGTGCTGTAATTTTTCTATGCCTTGTCCAGTTTCAGAGAAAAGAAAGCAAGTGGCTTCCAGCTATTATCTAGGAACTGCTCCAGGACACCCCCCACTGCTAAGTTGGATGCATCCACAGTGAGGCACGTGGTGGCCGTGCTGCTGGGGTGTACAAGCAGGGTTGCAGAAGCCAAAGCATGCTTTGTTGAGTCGAAGGCTGACTGAAGTTGCACCGTCCACTGAAAGTCTCGCCCTTTAACATGAGACATGCTATGTAGCGGACCCATGAGAGCGGCAGCATGGGGGACGAATCTATGATAAAAGTTTACCATACCTACATGTAAGAACTCGGTTAAGGCCTTGGCATCACGTGGTTGTGGAAACCGATGAATGGCATCTACTCGCTCGGGTAATGGCTCAACATCCTGCAATGTGACTCTGTGACCGAGAAAATCGATTGTATCGACACCAAACGTGCACTTGGCTACATTGACAATTAGACCATGTTCAGCCAGTCTCTTAAAGAGTAGACGTAGGTGACGGTGGTGTTCTCTGGGATAGGAGCTGGCAATGAGGATATCGTCTAAATACACAAAAAGGAATTCCTCGAGACCACGACAAATGTGGTCCATGAGCCTCTGAAAAGCTTGTGCTGCATTCTTGAGGCCGAATGGCATCCTAAGGAATTAAAAAAGGCCAAATGGTGTTATCACAGCAGTCTTCGGGACATCAGTGGGGGCAACCGGTATTTGGTTGTACCCACGTACTAGGTCGATCTTCGAAAAAATGTTCTTGCCCTCCAGTTGTGCGGTGAAGTCTTGCATGTGTGGCACGGGATACCGATCATGTGTTGTGGCTTCATTTAAACGCCTATAATCGCCACATGGACGCCACGTACCTGGAGTTTTCTTTTCAACCATGTGAAGTGGTGACGACCAAGGAGCGACGGACAAACCCCAGTCTTTCCATCTCGGCAAACTCACGTCAGGCGATAGCCAACTTGTCTGGCGATAAACGGCGTGCTTTCGAGTGTGTTGGGGGGCCTGCTGTGGGAATACAGTGCTCTACTCCATGTTTCACGTCAACACTGGAGAACTGTGGTCGTGTGACAGAAGGAAACTCCTTGAGGATGGCAGCAAACACATTTGTAGAGCAGGTGTTGAGTCCGGTGGCATGTGCTGCATCATACTGAACAGGTATGCTCTCATAAGTTTCAGCATCGATAATGTGTCTAGTGTAGATATCTATGAGGAGATGATTGCTGCAAAAGAAATCTGCGCCTAGCATAGGGCGATGAACATCGGCAAGGGCAAAACACCAGTTGAACCTACGGAATCCCAGGTCTATCCATAAGGATTTCGTGCCATAGGTATCAATCCTGCTGCCATTGGCGGCGACTAGAGGTTCGGTTTTCTTCTGACGACGATCATCAGCAGAAGCTGGGAAGATGCTGACTTGAGCTCCGGTGTCAACGAGGAACTTGTGACCACCTCCTCGATCCCATACAAACAATAAGCGGCTCGGATTTTGGTCAGCAACCTGCGCCACTAGGTGCTGGCCTGACTTTTTCCCGAAGTCAGGGGGTGCTCGTTTGCCAAGTGTGAGAAGGCACATGGTGGCCTGCAGGTTTTGGCCTTGTTGCCAAACTTAGCGTGGTACCAACAAAGGTCGTTCTTCGGGGATCTGCGTGGAGGAGATTGTTTCCTTGGTGGCCGGATGGATGCATTGATTGACTGGGTATGCTTCGCAGCCATGATGATGTCGGCTTTATGTGCTAAGGCAGATAAGTTGCCTTCATCCAGTGCAGCAAGCTGAACTCGGACATCCTCCGGTAACTGCTGTAGAAAAAAATACGTCGAAGTAGAGTGTCACGATCGACTGAGAGACCCTGAATAAGTATGTGCACAGAGCTGGGAAGGTGTCCAATCACCAAGGCCGGTAAGGTTAAGAAGCCGGTCTGCCTTTTGGTCATCTGTGAGGCCATATACTTCTATCAATTTTTCTTTCAGGTATGTGTACTTATTGTCTGCAGGTGTTGAAGCCACATCGCCAGCCATATGCTGGTCAACCACGGGGTCCAGGGCAGTAAGGAGGTAGAAATACTGAGTGGTAGAGTCCGTTATGTGGCGTAGAGCAAATTGGGCTTCCGTTTGCTGAAACCACACATCTGCCAGGAATGTGGGCAACTTAACCGATACGGCATGGATTGCAGTTGCGGCAGCAGCAGCGGGGTCGGCCATATGCTCACTTCCAGGGTGTGGCAACGGTGTGCTTTAAATGGAAGAACGAGACGAACTCATCGAATGAAGATGTCAAGTTAGTAAAATAGACGGTCTCGACGGAGATAATGCTCGTAGTCTGTTCGCTTGTCGGGGTCACCACTATAGGAGTCCAGAAATGACCGTTCATGGGACTCCTACTTTGACGAGAAAGTTTTCATTTGACGTTCAGAACAAAATCATATATTGGTAAAGGGTCAAAGAATAACTTGCATGATTAATTAGAATAATTCAATAAAGATGGCGGGAAAAGCCAAGCCGCCACAGAGCTCCCCCAGTGGCTCAAGCCACGGTAGCGCTTGGCTGGAAGTCGGAGTAGTCGGGCCCTTTCTACTTCGGCCCACAATTAGAATAATTCAATAAAGTTGGCGGGAAAAGCCAAGCCGCCACAGTACCATTAAGGACCAGTTGTCTAGCTGGACTGCCCTTACATACTGACCAGGCCTTGAGCCTCTCATGGTCATTATCATACCTTATCTAAATGGCAGGACTGGCAGGAGCAACACCTGATCTAAATGGCAGGACTGGCAGAGCAACAGCTGATCTAAATGGCAGGACTGGTAGGAGCAACACCTGATCTAAATGGTAGGACTGGCAGGAGCAACACCTGATCTAAATGGCAGGACTGGCAGGAGCAACACCTGATCAACATGGCAGGACTGGCAGGAGCAACACCTAATCAACATGGCAGGACTGGCAGGAGCAACACCTGATCTAAATGTCAGGACTGGCAGGAGCAACACCTGATCAACATGGCAGAACTGGTAGGAGCAACACCTGATCTAAATGGCAGGACTGGCAGGAGCAACACCTGATCAACATGGCAGGACTGGTAGGAGCAACACCTGATCTAAATGCCAGGACTGGTAGGAGCATCACCTGATCTAAATGGCAGGACTGGCAGGAGCAACACCTGATCTAAATGGCAGGACTGGCAGGAGCAACACCTGATCTAAATGGCAGGACTGGCAGGAGCAACACCTGATCAACATGGCAGGACTGGTAGGAGCAACACCTGATCTAAATGGCAGGACTGGCAGGAGCAACACCTGATCTAAATGGCAGGACTGGCAGGAGCATCACCTGATCTAAATGGCAGGACTGGCAGGAGCATCACCTGATCTAAATGGCAGGACTGGTAGGAGCCACACCTGATCTTAATGGCAGGACTAGCAGAAGCAATAAGGGAACAGCCTATAACTACATCTACTTCCCAACAAACATACCCAATGCTCCAATCTGGCTAGGTTGAGCCACACACCTGATCCTGTAATGGCATCTGGTGTGTTACCAGCCACCGAGCCCTTCCCTCAATGTTGGAGGGAAGAATCCGCTCTGATAATGCCTGGAGCTCTCCACAGATATCTCTCTAACTCAACAGATGGAGACTTTTGATGGCCACTATGCCATGCTCCCAGGAGCACTGAGGCCTAGGTTGCATGAGGTCATGTCCCTTCCAACATAGAATACATTGATATGTGGTAATTAGGTGGCCAGATCCAGGAGCATGGGACATGCTTGCATAGTGCATGACTGAGTATTTGTAGGAGGCACAACAGCATACAGCAATGTCTGACTAGTCTATGACAGGGTATTCAGCCATCAGGTGGCCCTGACCAGACCCTGCCTCAGAACACTTTGTGTGTTGGTATCCAAGCAGTAGCTATGGTGGGTCAAGGTCCTGTACAGCACTGTGGGGTACATTGCCACCAAGATGTGGCTACCTTTATAAGTAGTCGTCTGGCTACTTTTACAAGTAGTCATGTGACTACTTTTACAAGTAGTCATGTGACTACCTTTACAAGAAGTCATGTGACTACCTTTACAAGTAGTCATGTGACTACCTTTACAAGTAGTCATGTGGTTACCTTTACAAGCAGTCATGTGGATACCTTTACAAGTAGTCATGTGACTACCTTTACAAGTATTCATGTGTCTACCTTTACAAGTAGTCATGTGACTACCTTCACAAGTAGTCATGTGGCTACCTTTACAAGTAGTCATGTGACTACCTTTACAAGTAGTCATGTGTCTACCTTTACAAGTAGTCATGTGACTACCTTTACAAGTAGTCATGTGTCTACCTTTACAAGTAGTCATGTGTCTACCTTTACAAGTAGTCATGTGACTACCTTTACAAGTAGTCATGTGACTACCTTTACAAGTAGTCATGTGTCTACCTTTACAAGAAGTCATGTGATTACCTTTACAAGTAGTCATGTGACTACCTTTACAAGTACCATATTCACTCGAATATACAAGTCACGGCTTGTCAGCCAAATCAAGTTGCGATCTTCAAGCAGTGCGCTTGCGCAGTGCCAAGCCAGTCTTGCGCTATTGTGCTGACGCAATTTTTTGGTGCGTCATTGTGGTTGTGATTGTTTCATTTCAAACATTGAGCTGTAGGTAGTAGTTGGCTGGCAAGAGTTCCTAATCGCTATCGTAATCTAAAATCAGTTTGTTATGTTTGATCTGTTCTTCATCCTCTTCGTCCAAGGAAGCAAATGGATCTTCTCCACCGCTGTCACTTCAGGCGAGTAGCTTGTGTAATGGCTGGGATAGCTAAAGCTGCTACTTTATCGACTTTGAGGCAGTGAATTTCTCCATCTTCAGACCCGTCCACCTTCACAGTGATGCCACACAGCACGGAATGATTTCTTGATCAACTCGGCAGACAAGCTATCTTAGCTAATGATAAACGACTGCACGTGTGCATGAGCGGTGGTGTAATTAACTTAGTGTGCTACATTTGGAGTGTGGCTTTCAGAGCGTCTAATATTCAGTGTGAGACTTATATTCGAGTGAATACGGTATTCATGTGGCTACCTTTACAAGTGTTCATGTGGTTACCTTTACAAGTGTTCATGTGGTTACCTTTACAAGTAGTCATGTGACTACCTTTACAAGTAGTCATGTGACTACCTTTACAAGTAGTCATGTGACTACCTTTACAAGTAGTCATGTGACTACCTTTACAAGTAGTCATGTGTCTACCTAAAGTTACAAGTAGTCATGTGACTACCTTTGCAAGTAGTCATGTGGCTACCTTTACAAGTAGTCATGTGACTACCTTTACAAGTAGTCATGTGACTACCTTTGCAAGTAGTCATGTGGCTACCTTTACAAGTAGTCATGTGACTACCTTTACAAGTAGTCATGTGACTACCTTTACAAGTAGTCATGTGTCTACCTTTACAAGTAGTCATGTGACTACCTTAACAAGTAGTCATGTGACTACCTTTACAAGTAGTCATGTGACTACCTTTACAAGTAGTCAAGTGACTACTTTTACAAGTACTCATGTGGACCTCAGAGCATGGATATGGTGAAACTTATAATACAAAGTATCCAAGTACTTAAATGTCATGTCAGATTTGTAGAGAGACTTTTTACCTTCTTCATGATAAAATGGGTATGTGTTAAATTGTGGTGTGTCAGAATAGAATGACATCTCGCATGAATATGGTTCTATACTCAATGTGTTAATTAAATCATGTTATAATAATTATTGCTCTACATACACATAGCAATGTAGCCTCTCCTATGCTATACTCCATTCTATTATAGTGAACTGCTCCACTCCAAATGTGGCTGCTGATGTGAGAGTTTGGCCCTTCACTAACACTCTTGTAGGAGCTACTATTACATACAGCTGTTCAGATGGGTACTTACCCCAAACTAACCAGACATCTCAGTGCACACAAGTGGGCAGTGGTGGAGTATGGATGCCTGACCCAGCACTACTAGATTGCTCAAGTAGGTTGAATCTTGACTTTATATTGCCTACATGTATTTAATGCTCAACAAACTATCAGTAGATGTAGTGTATGTGAATTGACTTTCTAATAATCAACTTATATTTCCTCACTGGATGTTTGGGCTGATGTTCTAGCCTTCATCAGGTTATTCCTGATGAAGGCTAGAACATCTAGTCGAAATGTAATGCAAGAAAATTTATGTTCATTGTCAAGAAGTCATCATACCTATTTCAATGTTTATTAGTTGTGTGCAGTGCCCCGCCCTCTCCTCTGAATGGGTCAGTGCAAGCTAATGAAAGTCGTACGTATGTGGAAGGAGATGTGGTGAATTTTCAGTGTCTGTCTGGCTTGAGTCCTGCAGATGTAATGACTGCTACATGCACTATGGAAGGAAGTTGGAGGCCTGACCCACAACTGCTGAGCTGCTCCAGTGCAACTGATGCAACACCAACTACTACTGCAACCAAATCCAATCAAGGTATGCAATTGCCTTACCTGTTAGGTCTGTGGGGAAAGTTAATTTGAAGAAGTGTGTTTGTCCATACAATATGCAAGTGGATGGCTTCTGATGATGCCACTCAAGTAAGTACATGATCTATCACTGTGCTAGTAGAACATCATTCTCAATACAGTGTACACAAGTGATAATAACTATTATAATGTTACAAGCATCTGCGGGTCACTCTATACATTATAGACAGTTCACATCTGACACATTTGGTATTATAGTGTGCTGCATATAAAGTTGCTGTTGGACTCTAGCTGGTACTCCTCCTATAGTCTGAGCATACAACACAATTGCCTGATCCTAACATACTGTAGGGCAATAGCATGAAGATTGCTATGTCTTCTTGTGGCAACAACTATTTCTAGCAGGAATGTAGGCACATACTATACTACTAGTATTACCTTAACTAAATTAATTAACTATCCGATTAGGAGGGGAAATATAATAAGAATGTTCCAGCTACTAATAATAAACAACATAACAAAAAGAAATACGACAACAAAAACTCCTAAAATAATAATTAACAACATCATATATACACAGTTACTAACAAAACAAGACCATCCCTTCCATGACCTCTCACTGACCCCAACATGGACACCACATTCCCTCTCTGAACAGCCACCAAGAGATGCTGTAGGAGGTATGCATGAGCCTTCTTCCTCCCTTGTCCTTTGCTGTACTCTTCACCCCTCATGGGTTGGCTCAGGGGACTGCTTCTTTAGTACCTCAGCTATCTTCAGGTCCTCACAGTCTAGCACAATGGAATCCTCCAGGTCCACCTGCAACCCCTCCAGCTCAATTTCCCTCTCCTCCAGCTGGTCCTCAGTTTTCTGGCACTTCATTTCATTTCCCTCTACTTACATCAACAAAGAAAACCTGTGCCAGGTTGAGGAGGTTATGGTAAGGTAGTATTCCTTACGTACTGTTGGAAAAGGTAGAGCATTAGCTTGAAAATTGGCACGAGGTACCTTTGGTGAGAATATCCTGAAGAGATGCCCACCAATGGGGAGCACGGATTTCCCAGAACTCTCATTAAATGAACTGATGCTAAGGAAAGGGATCACTCTAAAATTGTTTCAGTGTTTTGGAGCAAATATAAATATGCGTTTAGCAGAATTGCAATGCAGTTCATATTTGGAGGGCTGAATATATAATATACTTGCACATCAACAAGAGTTAAACATGTATAAGTTCAGCACTTCAGTGCACTATTTATAATACAGTAGTCTCTCTTTCAAGAGAACCATCTTCTGTTAAGCAGCTCCCATAATGACACTATTAGAGTGCACCTGCCTATACTCCTACTTCTAGCCACAGACCACCTCTACAGCAAGACCACTGAAGAGTCCTAAATAACTTGCACAAATCAACACATTGTAAATTATTCAATACAGCAGTAGAGTGTACAGAACCACTGCACATGAGAGATTATTACCTAGTTGTATGCATTACTAGAGGACAATCAGCCATTGGTCCTCAAAATTGTACTTGCTTGCTTTGAAAGAGTTGAGTGTTTAAAGAATAGAAGTGGCAAGTCCTTGCACACTCAAGCCAACCATTCATGTCCACTGTATACACACAGTAATATAAGTTGGTCTGCCTTCTTGCTCCACCCACCTCCATTTGTAGGTGTTCTCTCATAAGAGATGCTACAGTTTCTGTGAATAGCTCTCAGGAATTGTTTCCCCCAATTCAGGGGGTATACATCATAACCTTTTATTTGTACAACACAACAGGAGAATATTTAAGTCTGGCACTGCAAAACAACAATTAGCAGGACAGCAAACAATTAGCCAACAACAATAATAATAATAAATTAGCAAAAATCAGTAGCTGGTAGCAGATCAACCAGTTCAATCATTTTCGTTAGGACCTTTCTTAAAAATTTAGCACAGATGAGAGTTCTTCAAAATTCTTCTATGCCTTCACCAATTTCTCATTAGTCGTTACTTTGACCTCCCTCCATTGCATTCATTTAGTTCGTGACAGATTTTCAATGAGGTCGGCATCAGATAATTGAAGATCTTGGCCAACCGAGATCTGTGCTCAGGATCATTACCCTGCATGAACCAGTGGTTGTGGTCAGGGAAGAAAAAAGGTTGTAAGGTCTTATCTAAAAGTTCTACATACAATTATAACAGATGCCTTCAAAGATGCAACTCTTGCTTGCACCTGACAGGCTTATCCCAGCCCAGACGTGAACCTTCACTGAGTTTGGCCTGTAATTACATCAGTAATCACCTAGTTGTGTGGGATCCTAATTAGTGCACCTTGATTTAGGGGAGGGGGGTTGTATTCATCAGTCCTCACTATATCTTCAAATTCACTAGACCCTTAATATGTATGAGGCTGCTGAGCCCACTCTAATCTCTTGACCTTTAGCCTTACCTCCCAGTTAGAATAATTACATACACACCTTATTGGCATGTCGGATATCCATCCAAGAGTAGTTCAACACCAGAGAACTGTGCGGATAGAGATTGTGTAGTCTCTAGATGACAATACATGGTGAAGCTGGTATGCTTCTCATCATCGAACTCATCAAGTAGAAGTTGTGGAGTGGTCCTGTCACAAGTGATGCAGAACGTGAAGTTGACTGCTAAAATAGTTTGTAGTGGACAGAAAAAGAGTAAGAGAGAGGAATGAAAAATATGATACTTTGCTTGAGGCCAGTATAGGCAGTGGGAAGAAGAAGAGGAAACTGCATGGTTAAGCACCTATTTTCAGCCAACATGCAGGTTGACTCAGAGATCTTCCACTACCTAGTGCGCTCTAAAGGCAGGGTAGTTTGTAACATGGATCTGCTGGAGAAGACCTTATACAATGCTAAGAGAATAGGTACCTTGCAACTTCCATGTGGCTGCCTGGCTGTAAGAAGCAATGGAATGTAGGTTATAGGTGGCACGCGAACACATCTCCAAAAGTGCCAAAAGAGTATAAGCTGCCGGCTACCCTTTACCAAGAAAAATTTCAGAGAGAGCTTTATGGCTACAGAGATTGAAGAGATTGGCAATATTGGATCAAACAATGTGCAGGTAAGCTTCAGCACCTTCTGCCACAAAAAAATGGCGTGGACAGCGAACTGTTCAAATTGCTATACCATTGGTGCTGAAAAGAAGGTATCATAATAGCTTTGTGTGCAACAGGGAATGCAACCAAACTCCTTTCTCTTGATATCTTCAAGGAGCAAAAAGGAACATCAGGCTCACACATCACAGCACAACTTCATGTGCCTGATCATCTTGAAGTCATTGCCACTGAAAATCGATGCATGACTTTCTCTAAAGTGCATAGCTGGCTACACAATGTGTGGGGCGAGCCTCTAGAGCTGACTCCATCCTTTATGTTGGAGCTCAAACAGCATACAGGGCTCAGAGAAGAATGATAGCAGGAAAGTGTTTCAAAGGTGATTGAAGAGGAGAACAACAGATCCCCTTGCAGTGAATAAGCTGACAAAATGAAAGCCTGGGAAAATCTGATGCTGAGGATGGTGAGTAGCTACGAACAATCAACACTGCCTGGCACAACAACACAATAGCTCTATTACTTCAGGCAAGTTATGTTTTTATGCACATCTCAGCCATGCCCTAGATCCATGGAAAATCATGTACAAAGTTTAGTGTACTTTATATGGAGTACTACAGTAATCTCTCTGCACACTGGCAGGCAAGGTTGCTAGAGCAAGTGCACACCTGTCAGAATTTTGAGATAAAAGGTTAAGTGCCAATGAGCATTGTTCCATAGTCTACAGTATGTCTGTGTGTGTATATAAATATATATTGTGTGTGTATGTGTGTGCAGTCGGTGTACCTGTAGCTGGTGTGCTATTTTTCCTGCTGGGGCTGTTTTGTGGAGTGGCTGCAGGAGTGGGTGCAGTCATTATCTACATCAAGTGCATCAGGGCGACACCCCCAAGCCAGCCCCCATCCCCTGCTCCTCTCTATGAGGACATAGAGCTACCTACTACTACTAAACATGAAGTGGACCTTCAACATAATGTAGCTTATGGACATGGCCATTAATTAAGACTTGTAATACTCATGTTAATACTTGTTAGTTCTTTTATATATATACATATATATACATCGACAGTATATTCCTGATGAAGGCTAGACCATCTAGTGGAAACATCGAGAGAAGACAACTTCAAGTTGATTATTGAGAAGGTTACTGTAGTATATATATATGTACACTTATATATACATGTTATAAGCAGTAGCTCTTTAGTAATTTTAACTATTATGGTCCATCTCATTTTAAATTTAATAGGTGGACCTAAAGGTCAAGCAAATGGGCTGTATTCAATCTTGCACCTTGACCTCTAACCCTGCAAGGTTCACCTGCACAGTCGGGGGGGTTGTCTTTTTCACAATTTTGTCCAAGAGCTCAGGAATAAGTGGCTTTGTCAAGGGATCTAGATCATATTATGCTACAAGCTTATTCTTGCAGCATCTCATTCTGCTGAATCCGCACCTTTTCAAGTAAATATTACCATCATACTAGAATTCCACTTTTGGCAGGTACCTTCATGAAGGCTAGAAGTCTAGAGCATCTATCTAGCTAATCCATTGAGTAAGAAATTTTAGGTTTTCAACCAGCTTACTAATACATGTTCCCAAAGTCCATTTACAAGCTCCAACTTTATTCTAATAAATTTCTCAGTTCTCAAATATCTAAATACTATATATAGGAAATTAGTGGCACACAACATCAAGTGATGAATCATTCAATTATGATCACTAGTGCATTACCAGGTCATTCTGTTTGGGAGCACCTTCAGAGTAAATCATAATAGTAACCAACTTTGCTCTGCCCATCCATACCATATGATGAGTGGGATGCACTGTAATCTCCATGTCCTAGAGGCAGATTCAGTGATGTGTGCATTTATGAAAGTTAGCATGTCCAAGTACACACCTGTCAAGCTTGTGTAAGAGTACAAACACTTCCACAAATAACATATTTAATAGGTGCACCTAAAGTCAATCAAATTGCCATGTTTGAGGTTCTTTCCATACCTCCCTTGAGATAGTGATTTTGGAAACACAAGTCAAAAAATCATTTCACCAGTTGACATAATTGTATTAAAACACACTGCAAGTTTCAGGTATTCATGGCAACCACATAATAATGGAGTCACTGTGGACATAGTTAGCTACCTCATGAGCATTTGAGATTGACATTTGGTGTATGTAACAGAACTTTGTTAAATATATATACATAATGTGTTTTATAGTGTCCAAGAAAACTAGTTTAATATACTAATATAAATAATCATACTATAAAGCATGTAGAAGTTATGGAGCTCTAAAGTAGGGATGCTCTATTCTTACCTATATTACAGTAGACCTTCATTTTAACAATACAACTGCTGAGGTGGCTAGGAAAATAAAACAACAATACCACAAGTGAGGTCTGCTACAAAATATAGCCACACATGTTAGAACATCAAGGTAAGAGTTATGTAATTCCATGTGCCACATAAAGAATCTCATCATGTAACAATAGAGATATACTTATAATATTGGTCTTCATTATATTGAGAGTCCCTTAAATGTTTGTTGTCTGCATTGGTAAGTTCATGAATTTCAGTTTGACCAGTTTTTAAATATAACATTTTTGTCTTGTTCCTATTTGCTAGCTTATAGTCAAGCAGCCGCCTACAAGAAGTTGCTCAGTATAACACCAGAACTAACCAATCGTAGATGTTATAAATTACCATGTGTATTACACAAGTAGACACACCTGCCTGTGTATTCATGTACTGCAGATACATCGTAAGTAGTTATCTGGTTTTGTTGGTCTGTGCTGATAACTATCATCACAACAATTATCTTATGAGGATGATACACATGCATTAAAGTGTATAGTTACCGTGTTTCCTTGAATGTTATTCACCCTCCCTAATGTCCACCCCAATAGCACTCACACTCGAATAATGTTTGCCCTATTGTGAAATCTGAACAGACTCACACATGTGCAGATAAAAATTATAATTCGAAGCAGACAACAGACAGTAAAAAATGTCAAGCAGATGGCAGCGAAGATGGAGATATTCACAGCCTAAAGCAAGGAGAGGTGGTCTCTGAAGCCGAACCACAAATTGCTTAGCTCAATTCCAAGCTGAAAAGTCGAGACTGCCAGGATTTTTTGGATCTCAACGATGACAAAGAAGAACTAGAAACTAGTGAAATACTAAATACTGAAGACTGGTAAACTTTATTTCCAACTTGTTCAGGCCCTAGCCTATTATCTCTCACTCAGGAAATAAACAAGAGGAAGAAGGAAGCAGTTGCAGAAGATGAAAAGGGAAGAAGGAGCAACAGAAGAAAGGCAAGCACAAGGTGCAGGCCGACGCCCAGCACAGGATTACAGAGCAGTTCTGACATTCCACTAGTTCTACTTCCACTGACAGTGATTCTGATACAATACTTTGAAGAAAACAGAGCAAGTGAAGAACCTGGACCAAGCAGTATCATTCCAAGCATCATTCACAGCTCCCTGCTCAATCCCTAGAGGACATTGATGATGATGATGGTCTTCTCTGTGGGGTTTGTCACTGCACTGAACCTGATGGTTAGGCATCTGGAGGTGTGTTCTGGATCGAATGTGATGAGTGTGGTGTATGGGTGCACAATTATTGTGTCGTCCATAAAAATGATGTTACTAGGAAATATGTTTGTGAGGATTGTCTTCACTCACTGTGAAGGATTCACTTCAAAATATATTTTGAGTTTAGATTTGTGTGAGCGTGTTTGTGTGTATGTGTGTGTGTGTGTGTGTGTGTGTGTGTGCAAGCAAGCCTTTTAGGTATAAGCATTTTTGTTGACTGTAAAAGTATGAATGCCTATCTCACCTTATTTGCACCCGATCAGGGTATTGTGATAATTGGTAGCATATATCCCATTAGCGCCACTTGAACCATTGTGAAGTTTTTACTTCATGCTGAAAAAGTTTAAGTGGATGCAATGAATGGGTGGTGCCTGCTGAAGGGTGGGGCTGTCCCCTTCGTGGCTGCATTATAATCATTCACTGCTAGTAGCTAGGGCTGGTGAGCAATAATAAATGACAATAATATAACAATAATCATAATTTCCTTATAATTACTTTGCCGTCACACTAAATTGTCTTATTATTATGGTCGTTATTATTGTCATTATTATTCTCGTCATTATTATTCTCATCATTATTATTTTCATTATTATTGTCATTATTATTGTCATTATTATTGTTGATATTATTGTCACTATTGTTGTCACTATTATTGTCACTATTATTGTTATCATTATTATTATGATATTATTATTATTATTATTTTTTTTAGTATTATTATTATTTATTATTATGCATATAGAATACATGTGCATATAGAATACATGCATATAGAATACATGCATATTGCATACATTTAATTTAAGAAATAATGATCGTCAGGTACTGAGCTGGATCCAAGCACTGCAGCAGTGTTTCGTCGTTGGATTGCAACTGCAATTCTTTGCAGCAGGAAATGGTAAGCACGAGGGTCACCAGACTCAGTTTTGAGGCGTGCACCTAGCTCTTGGAGAAAACTCTTTGCCTCAGACCCAAATACTCCAGAGGTCTCGATACCAATGGGTACAAAATAATGAGTAGCCTCTATTATTTGCATACTTCCCCTTCTTCAGAAACCGGGCCTGTCAGCAATGCACCCTGGACCATCAGGTAACATAGTGGCATATGAAGGAGCAAAAGTGTCCACACATGTATATAGCATCCCACACAAGAACTCAGCCATTCCTCCAGGGAACAATGGAAGCCCCATCTGGACGCTTGCCATCTGAGCGACAGATCCCAGAGGGCTCCAGATGTGAAGGAACCTTGATGGATGCAAGTGATCGTCTAACAAGATCGTTGATAGCTGCATGCCTTGAATGACGACCCTGACTCTTCGACCAACTGAGACCGTGAGTCCCTAGCTGAGATACACACTGATAGCAACTGTGAGGATGACAGAGAGGTGTACCCAACCGGATACCAATGGCTACCCTGATGACATCATCATCCATACGGAGGCCTAATAAAGACATGGGGAGGGCATGAATCCAAGTGCCTGACTCCTTTCTAGCTGCTGCCTGAATCCGTATTCGAGAAGTAGGATTTGTAGCCGAATTCAGGAGATAATTGAATGCAGCCTTCACGAGCGGACCATCCCAGGACTTTTGCTTGGAATACTCAGACTCAGATGGTAGTGGACTGCTATGCCCTAGACGCCAGACTTCAATATTATTATTAATAATATTATTATTATTATTATTATTATTACTATTACTATTATTATTATTATTATTATTATTATTATTATTATTATTATTATTATTATTATTATTATTATTATTATTATTATTATTATTATTATTATTATTATTATTATTATTATTATTATTATTATTATTATTATTATTATTATTATTATTATTATTATTATTAATATTATTATTATTATTATTATTATTATTATTATTATTATTATTGTTATTATTATTATTTATTATTATCACTTTACAGTATATACATGTACATAATTATATATATATATATAATTATAGAAACATTAGTGGTGACATGATTAGGGAGAAAGAGTACTGATTGTCTACAAGTCAAAATCAAGTAGCCAGATTTAAGTGATGGAAGTTGGTGGGAATGGCATATTAGTGTATTTGTTACATGGGCATAGAAAATGATAAGAGTATTAATTATTTGGATCAAAGTTTGACATGAAGTGTATAACAAGTTTAGTTGATATTATAATATAAGATTCAAGTCTATACTAGGGAGTGAATTCCAAAGATGAGGAATGCGAGTGAAAAATGAGTGCATGTTCTTTATAGTATGAGCATGATTTTTATATGATTAGTAAATCTGGTAGCTATATAATTATAGTGGACATAGAAATGTAATTAAAAATATTGAAATTTTCATTTTTAGAGATTTTACAACAAATTAGATATCAAGAGTTCCAGAGTCATCATTAGGGGAAGACTACTTAAACTAATACGGCGATATTTGTAGTCAGATGAAGAATCTCCGAAGATAAATTTAGTTGCTCTTCTTTTGATCTTTTCCAAAGGACAAAGTCTTTCTTGAGATGAGGGCGCCAGATTGGAGAGGCATATGTGAGTATATAGAGACTTCACTAGAGTGAGGTAAAGTTGTTTCTTTGCACTCACTGTGTTTCAATAGTTAAAAGTTTGTCTAAGAAACCCCAGGGACTTGTAGGATTTACCAATTATGTTGGATACATGGAGACTTTGTTACAGCAATCCCCATACAAGGTATTCTACCTGATTTTGGGACTTTTCCTCTTTACTACCTTCATGAAGGATTCATGGCATTCACCAAGAGTTTTTGGTCGGCAAAAATACCGTATGACTAAAAAGCTGCCAAGGTGGGTCTTGCTGGCATATAAACTTTTCTGACCACAATTTGGCAACAAATTATAGGGGGTGCAAACCCTGCGTTATCCAATATTATGAGTCTCAAGATAAAATTTCATAGTTTTAAGTGGTTGGCAGTAATGGGCATTACAGCAGAATATGCCAATGGGTGGCTTTCCATTTTTGGCAACAACTTACAAAACTGCTAAGGCCATAGTTTAAAGTTCATTGTTAAGAGTGTACAAATGTAAAAGTGTATCGGTATGTATGAACTGTACCATACTATTGTGTACTACTCTGATGGTGCTATATATAGTATCCCAGCCAATGGTGCAGACTAAACGACACATTTTCATATGAATAACATTTCTACTAGCGTTACTGTCTCTGTGAGGAAATTGTCAGTGATAGTTTGGTTGAAGCCTGGTAGTGTTTAATACAAGGTTGTAAGTGAGTATTCTATATAATTTATATACAAACAGCCAGATCAAGTTTCTAAAGAATATTACCTCATACAACAATGTCAAAGTGTATTATTGTCTGGACTAGTCATGATACACATCCACACAATTTATAGTTTGCATTTTATATGTAATTTGTTGGATAACAACAAATAGTCATGTTTTTGTTTGTTGAGTTTGTAACAAGTGTGGCATCAATTAAAAAGCATGTGATTTGTGTTTAAAAGAACTACCCCTTCTGAAATTCTGGATCTGCCCCTGCGATCTGAAAATTTGGTCATTAAATTGTATGGCTTGGATTGCCATATGGAGAATTAGTATACTCCTTACAGATTCAAAACTGGTGCAATGTTGGGACAAGAACCAGCACAAATATTCTCTTGACTGTGAGTCTAGTTTAGCACAGCCATTTAATTAGCAAACATGTCCATAGCTATAGTGTGTTGAGAATAGAGTAGATAAGTCAGAATGAAACTTCACCAAACATTCCTGTCAGCTTGTTCCCACTTGCCTATGGCAACTAGTTTTCTTTACTCTAGCTAGCTTCTAATCTGCTGCCTTTTTCTTACACTTTCTCACGACCATTCCCGATTTACATTAGCCCACATTTACGCCAACCATTGATCCTTGGTGTGGCATGCTAAGATAGTCCTGTGCTGAGATTGTACTCAATCACATAGCACTTGGAGGGGGTCAGGCACATGTGAGATTGTAATGGTTGTAGCAGTGTAGATCTCGTGGGTTCTCTTAGCAACAAAATATGGCTCTTGTGGCTGCAATTGTGGCAGTCTAAAAGATGATAGATGTGCTGTAAAGATGGTGGAATAGAACTCTATAAAGAACTGAATTTATATCTATGTGAAAGCATCTGGCACCTCCTCTTGTAGTGGTCTCTGCTTACGTTGAAATTGAAACCCTTAGTAACATATCGTATCAAATGAACTTTGTCAATAAAGTCGTCCCAACTCTTTCTCAACAACTTGTTATAATAATGGTAACAGCTTAGGAGCATATCAGCGTCTCATTACCATCGCAGCTATCATCTGAACAACCAGTGACTCTCACCTAGTGTGGTTTTTTTGTCATATTTCTGCCAAGTTTCTGCCAGTGTCACGACAGTATATTTTATCGCTAGGTTATTGTGTCACAGAGACAAAATATCCTAGGATATTTTGTCAATAGATTATCTTGAGCTACTACGATATAATGTAGCTGAAATGTTCTAAAAAATTACAGAGTTTCCTAAAGGTAACAAGTGTTCTGGCAAAAATATCTGTCCAGTTTGCTTTGATGGTGTTATGTTGCTTCAACTATCCCAGGGCAGATTCTGGTACTTTATTTGATAGTTCTGCTGTCATGACTCCTGCTCCCCCAAAAATAAAAATAAACATTCTCTCTAACAATTCTCAGACTTCAAGTTCAATTTAGTTTTGTTGGCTACTGAGCATCCTAATTTGTCATATGCAGATAGACCCCTTGCTGATCTCTCCAATAGATTGATTCTCAAAAAATTTATTCTTTCTATCTCTGAATCATAGTTCCTTCAGATTAGGCCAAAAAATTCTCCTCTTCTCCATGTCCCAAGCTACTTAAAGTTAAGTTCACTCGTTATCATGATGTTGTCAGAATTCTCTCAAATATAATGCTTTTTCAAATGTCAATCAGACTTGATCAGATACCACAAGAATGTGCAGCCTAGTATCTTCTTCTCAAACAAAAGTTCTTCTTAATGAAATTTCTCAAGGCAAGACATCAGGCTGAAAAATCTTGAAGAACATGTGCGAAACTTGATACGCTAAAAAGAATAGCTTTAAGAAACAAATATCATTCGTTTTCCTCTCTGCCCACAACCTTGAAGAGCTGATGTTGAATGAATCTTTCATCCAAGCTACTTGTCTGTGGATGATATGAACTGATTAACCTGCTCTCTACATCAGTCAGCCGGAAAAGCTTCACCGAATGTCATTACAGCTAGCATACAAGATACTTATGTGTACACTTGTTTCACCTTATTTACAAACTGCCACCTTTGATTACTGATTTTAACTTTGTAGTAACCATGCCTGGTGAAACATGTAAAAAATAACTCAGGAACACCAGTTGCAATTTTGTCGGATAAGAAAGTTATTTCCGGCTATTTGGAGAAGAAACACAAAACAGTAATTATATACTTGTTTCCCCTGATAGTTCAGGAGTCACTCTATCCTTATAATTATACAGTGACCTACCATGGAATGGAATGAACCACTCTCATCCATGATCATTTGATGATGCAGTTCATTTTAGCATAATATATGGTACTAGATTCAGTGAGGGGAATAAAGCATCTGTTATTGGAGTAGTTAGCCAAGATAATTTATTGGTTGTCTCCTATCTGAAAATGGAGTGCAGTTGTACAAGGAAGGAGTGACCCCTGTACTTGACTGTGACTATCTTGCTATCCATGATCTTCCAAGGATGGAGTTCATTTTAGATACTATGATTTCAGTGAGGCAGACATCTGGGGATTACATTTTAGGATAGCTAGAGCAAAGTATTTATCTTACTTATAGCTGTGACCTATCTGAGAATGCAGAGTGCATTTGAATGAGAGAACAGTTCTCCCTCCTTTCTTGGGATAGACTACCCTACCCCGAGTTTTTTTGTGACCTGTCTAAGCAATTAGAGTGCATTTCCGGTGCAAAGCATGACAGGCATTGCATTATATGGTGATCCTCTTTAATCCTGGGGGTCACTGTATCCTAGTTCTCTGTGACACATGGTCACTGTATAGTGTCCTCCTCTTGCAATTCGACGGTCACCTGAGGAGGCAGTTCATTTGAGCATAAATAGCATAAATAGCCTAGATTTCAATGAGGTGATTTAAGCATCTTGATTGGAGAAGTTATGCCTATAGATATTAGTAGTGACTTATCTGAGAATGGAGTGTAATTGTTGCTGTATCTGGTGACTTCCCTTTAAAATAACCCTGGGGGCCAGTTGGTTATCAAATGCTAGGGATGGAGTGCTCTTCCTCTCATTGATGATTGCCTGAAGAGGCAGATTGTATACTGATTCCAGTGAGGCAGATAGCAATTTAGAATATGTAGACCAAAATATTTGACCTATCTGAGAACGGAGTGCATTTGAATGAGAAAGCAGTGACGCCCTCCCTCCTCTGGATGGAGAACCCTCCCGAGTTTGTTGTAATCTTCTAAGCAGGTATTACAGTGTTTTTCAGGTGCAGTGCATGGCATGTATTGCAGTATAATTATGTGGTCTTTCTCCCTTTAAACTGACCCTGGGTGTCATTGTATCAGTGACCTAACATGGGATGGAGTGACTACCGTCTCACTATTCTGAGTAGGCAGTTCATTTGAGCATAAATATACTAGATTTCAGTGAGGCAGACATCTAAGGGTTGCATTTTAGTGCATAATATTTATCTTACTAATTGTTAACCTACCTGAGGATGGAGTATATTTCAATGAGTGATCTTGCCCCAGTTCGTTGTGACCTCTCCAAGCAGGTATTATAGTGACCGGAAATTGAGCTCGGACACTCTTTGAAAGACTCTCAAAATAAATGAATCAGCAGTGGAGGTTATGCAATACTTTAGAGGTTACCGATTATGTCTGCATAATAATAAGCTATTTATCTTTTCTAAGTTGTGTTCAGCCTGTCCATCCCATGGGATACTAGTCCTCATTCGACGGTCAAGTGGATTCCATTTATAGTGGCTAGGCCAGGAATAGAGGCTTACTAACAGTGACCTAGCTGAGAATGTGTGTATTTGAGTAAGGAAACACCTGAGGATTTAAACTTCGATTAGCTTGGCTGGGACTGAATAGTTAAGATGGAGTGCATTTGAGTGAGGAAACTGTGACCACATGTATTTGAGTTGTAGCTCTGTGCATAATGGAGTTGCCCTGTATTTCAGTCACTGGAATGTGGAATTGAATTATTTTCTGGCCCTTCTGACCCCCAGTATCTGGTGACACCTTTGACCGCCCCTCTGCCACTTTTACTGAATCCTACAATAAGCCACATACCAATGACACCCTGCTAATAATTGTGCATTACAATCACTGCAAAACCAATGCTCAGTGTTTTTGGTTAGTGGGGTCTCAAGTCCTACATTAGTTGGTGCCACTCCTCACAATTGTCACATGGATCATGCTCCCAAATGTCTCTAGTATCTTACAAGAGCAATAGATATCAGTAGAGGTATATGGGAAGTGTTTTTTTTTCAATGGGAATGCTTTTCTTTGTGTATAAGGAATGGAAGTCATTTCCCACTGCTGAAACAATCACTTCACATATTTTTGGGTTGAATTCCATACTTTCAACGATATTACCCCTGGCCATGTGGTATGCATATGCGATAGCAAACTCACCGCAGTCACATTCACCCTTTTACTGTTGCACCTCAGGGGCATGGACAACTAACTGTGTCTCCACCATACTTTCCAGGTTTTCAATGGACAAATGGTAGATCATTGCTATCTGATGGGTCAATGATGGGTTCATGCCACTCTCCACCCACTTTCTGTCAATCTTTATCCCTGCTGCTGAACATAACCCAGTGGTTGCCATAAAAGCTATGAATTTGGATTGTTTCTTCTGAATGTCTCTGTACCTATGAGAAACCAACATTTTGAACCAAAAGTGAGAACTGCAACCCAGAAATATTTGGAAAGCCATTTTGAATAAGTTCTTGTGCCAAGGTAATGTGCTCATCAGTTAGCTATTTCCAGTTTCCAGCTCCTTCTTCATTCTCTATGGAATAAGAAATAATACTACTACATAGTTAGAATTATTTCTTCAATGCCTGGCCCATATTATAATCCAAACAAATAGCATTTACCTATAAAAACCTTGTAATAAGTAAGAGTGTGTGTGAAACTATGTGTATATATGAAATAACATGATAATTTTATCATGACAGTAACTTTCACATCTGTGAAGTTAAAAAATATATATATAAGGCAACTCCTTCAGCACATATGCTAGCAGTTCTTGAGCTTCTGGCCATTTCATAAAATCATCAGTTTCCAGCCTCTGTTTGTGGCAGAAGTCCAGTGAGATCAATACTGACCTATAATAAAAAATTCTGTTTTGTGTCTGGAATTCTTGCTATAATTATATAGACACCCATTTCCAAACTTCAGGTTCCGTGGGTATTGGATAGAGCTGTGCAGAGGATTTGGTAAACTTTTCTTTGACTCTCTGACATTTGCCACAAGTCTCTATGTATTGTTTAGCATCACACTGGTCATGTCAGATTTCCGATAAAATCTTGAACATTTCCTGTACCATGTTTTGTCTCAACCCAAATGACCACCAAGAATAAGATGTTAGTTAATATTTATCAACAGTAACTAACAAAACTATACCTGCCTGTGAGGTGTGAAATGCATGCATCACTCGCTCTTTCTCTTCAACAGATTTAATACAAATTTTCCGTGGTGAATCTTTGCTCACTTTTCTCATAGAGATCTTGAAATACAAGGTGCCATCTTTGCTATTTAATGCCTATAAGTGAACACAATTAAAGGCTCTGGTGAGCAGTAGAGTTGTGTATATGCATATTAACACTTTCTAATGTACAATGAAGCATTAATTACCCTTTTCAGATTACCGTTAACAAATCTCTATGCTGGTTGTGAAAGGGGACTCGCAACATATAAAACTACAAAATATATATGAGCTCCCAATGTTTTTTGTTTCCTTCAAGACAAATGTAGGTTATTCAGTGTATGGTTGCTGACTTTATTATACAGTCAGAAACGACTGAACAAATTGCCGAAGCTCTGAAGATCTTAAGCATGTGGAATCCTGAGTGGACACCAAGATTCTTCATGGTATATTATTCTGAAGCAGAAATGAGCGCTATCAAAAATGTCTTCCCAGAATGCAAAACTTATCTCTGTGATTTTCATAGGGAGCAGTGCTGGGAACGCTGGGTGAAAGAGAGAAAGCATGGCCTATCTCTAGTGTATGTACTCAAAAACAACCATGAGACCTCGTGCACTACCCACAGTGGAACTTCCGTGATATTATATTGGACACTTTGTGACATATGCTTGTCCAATTTTTACTTCCCTTTCTTAACTAATATATAGAGTATATGAGGTAAAGCAGTAGTTCTCTGAAATAGCTAAACTAGCACAAAACCAACCCTTCGGGCAGGATTTTTTAAGGGCAGCCAGGTATTTATCACACAATTGTGTGTTTGACAGTAGTCTGGCCACAATTCTGATGTGTTTTGGGTGTACTCCTGAGTAGGGGGGAAAATGCACAGTGACATTCAGACTTTTAGGGGGTCCCCCCCTACTTGCTAAAAAATACTTATGGAGTATATATATCATTGGAGAGCACTCCAAGCAAGCAATATTTTGTTAACAACATCTAGGTTAGGAGGTAAACAAAAACAAAGTTATAGTCCTAAAAATACAGCTCGTGAATAATTAATGAGTTCGTGAACACCTTCCCCTTAAACAAATCCAAGGTTAATTCACCCCACAAAGCTATAGTTTTCCAGTACATGCACATATGTAATACACACCTTAGATCAGACCACTGCAACCATCTTAGAATACGCAACTTCATTTGGATCCCGAGCAACTACAGTGACGTGTTAAGAGTTGCCTAGAAACCGACTAAAATATTTATGACTGTCGATGCACCCAGGGTAAAATTTCACATCCAGTTTGACAGGAATTAACTTTGAATGGTCTAATACTGTTATGTACATTGTCTAATAGGGAAGTGCTATGGCGAACTTTCTGGTTCTACATGGACGCAAATTGGATCCTATGCAAGCAGGTACTTTCGAAACAACTTACGAATGATCCGGAGCAACACAGCAATCTGCGAGCTACTTCAGTGCAATTTGTTGCTCAAAATATGGAATTGTTCAAATCATGGGTCACTTCCACTCCAAGGGAGATTTTGCAAAAGACACCAGAGGCGAGATTGAAAGAACATCTAGACACAGCAACCAGATTGGGATCATGGGGGACACTCAAGCTTGTTGCTGCCTCAATACTGTTTCAAGTGGACACCTATATATGTGGCTACTGATTCTTTAGTCAAAGGCGAGTGCAGATGGACCAGATTCACACCACTAAAAGGCTCCGTACAGATTCCTACAGACATTGCACAAAGTGGTTTTCAAAAATCAATGGAGTGTAAGAGCTGGATAGAGATCGCATATGAAAATAATTGTCACTACAGTATAAAGTGTTCTGCCTCTTTTCAAAGAAAGATAGTTGCTCGCCTCTCCACATCTCGTACAGAATACTTCTCAGACAGTAGATCTAACTCTTCTCAAAGAGTGACCTTTTGATATTTTTATGTTTTAGTAATTGAGAAAAAGATGAATGTACAGGTTGGTGGGGAGAATTTTGCTATGATACAGTGAGTGATGGCCTAAGAGGAAGGTTTATTGTCCTGTCCTATATAGCTGGGGAGAAGATTAACTGTTGCCGGCCAGGCAAAATTATTGTGAGGGTGTGGTGTCATAGATAACATGCTGAGTCTCTGGCACTGCAATATTCTGTAGGCTTTTACATCAGTTTGCTATTTCAGCTGGCTTCTTCACCTCAGAGACCTCTGCCCAAAATTGTCTGGAGGGCTATAATGTCACTGTATAGGAATTTAAATATACCAAGGAGTTGTGCTATTCTACTATGATTGTGAAAGGGAGTGCTGCTAATTAAAAATAGGCATGCAAATATTTGTATAAGTTATTTGGAAAAAGTTGGAGGCTATATATGAGATAGTTACTTTGTGGGAGAAATTATAATCCGACAACATTTTATTCTGAAAAATGAGCTCAGTAGCAAAAGCTATTTAGAGCCTTACATAGCTACATGATAACAATATAGGTTGAAAAATGATTAAAGTTAGGCAAAGAATTGTTTAATAAATTGTTTGAAGGAAGGGAGTGAGGACGAGGATCTAATGGAGGTTGGGAGTGAGTTCCAAAGAGCTGTGGTGGAGGGAACAGAGGAAGACTGCATGGATGTAGTGTGGGAGAAGGGGATTATGATGTTTGATGGGTGGTATTGGTGAGAAAATGAGCGGAGTAGGAGCTATATAATTGGATTGAGTCTGGAGGAAAAGGGAGTAAATTAGAATGAGCTTGGCCTGAGCACGTCTATTTGAGAGTGTAGGAAGTTTAAAGGTGGAGAGGTTGGATGCATAGTCAGAAGTCTATTGGCGAGTACAGAGTCTGGGTGCAAAGTGCTGAATGTGTTCTAAGGATTTTGAATTACAAGAAGAGGAGGAGGTGACCACAGAGGAACAGTAACTTAGATGAGGGAGAACTAATGTTGTGTAAAGTTTAATTAGCATGAGAGGATAAGTGATGTTAAAAGTTGCGATAAATTAATCCTATTATTTTCCTTGATTTAGTGCGTACTTTGCTAATGTGCAGGTTCTAGGAGAGGTTACAGGTGAAAGTTACTCCTAAGTATGTAAATGAAGTGGCGAGATCAAGGGAAGTACTATTGAGGACTAATACAGTGGAGTATGAGGATGCGAGGGGTCTATTAGGGTTAATTATTAGGAGACGGGAAGATAGCCATGATGATATAATGTCAATGTCTGATTGCACTGAATCTAACGAAGAGGTTGAAGAGAATGGATGGGAGAGGAGGATGTCGTCTATATAGAGAGTAAGTGTAGAAGATGTCGAGAGTGGGAGCTTTGCAATGTCATTAATGTAAAGAACAAAGAGAAGAGGACCAAGAATATACCCTTGAGGTACTCCAGAGGATGACACGAAGAAGAGAGAGCACCAGAGATAGGGACACTCTGTGAACGGGCCGTAAGATAGGAAGTGAGCCAACAGAGGAGCTGAGAAGGAATATTAAGTGAGGACAGAGTGTTTAAGAGTGGTCTATGCGGCACAGAGTCAAAAGCTTTCTTGATGTCTAGAAAGACTGCACAGACACGACTTGTGGAGGATCCAGGGAAGCAAATCAGGATTGAGTTGACATAAAATCATTGAGTGGGGGCAAGTGCCAGTCCCATGAGATTCATAAAAACCCTCTGCCATCATGTAGTGCTGTGTTTCCATGATATCAAGCTGGAGTTGCTGGATTGTCAGTGAGAGCCTGAGGGCTTTTGGAGGTGATACAGTCTTCAGCATTAGCAAGCTATTGTGTCCAAGCAGCAATGTTTAATACCGCTACAGATAGAGCAGCATAGCTACAGTCCATCACAGCTTTTTAGCAAGCAGTATCCATTCCAAGCAGCAGTTTCTAGCACCACCACCATATAACAACCTTACGCCTGACAAGAAAGAAGCGTGAAAACTACACCCCTGTACCTGGCGGAAATGTTACATATCTGGAACCACACCTTTTCTTGTAAGCCACACACCGTGCCTCTGGTGGCAATCGCAGAACATTAATTTTGGCATGTCTGGCAGGGTAAGGATGTCGAATGCTGCTCATTTCCACCCCCCTACCCCCCCCCCCCCCCCCCCCCCCACACACACACCCCAACCCCGGTTACGCCCAGCCAATCGCGTTAGCCCAGCCAATCGCGTGATGACCTCTTCTGGTCCAGTTCTTCACCGTGGTCTGCTTGCGAAGATCTGTTTGTGACGCTGTCTTCGAAAAGAGATGAACTATCGTGTTGTTTGCGGAAGTCTGGTACGATTATTAATGTAACCAAACCCCTCCAGATAGTTATCCAAGGTCTAATAACTGCTGCAGATGTGGGTCTAAGTTCACATGTCAACTGGTCCCTTTTACAAGTTTGTCTATCAAGTCATAGTTGTGTACATATTATTATACAGTTGTGTAGGAAGATGCTTTGATAAAGGGGGGCTCTACTTTAGGTTGAGTGTAAAAGTTAGTACTACACAAGAAGAACATTTTAAGCAAAGAAAAACATTCAACATTTTCCAAAACCCAACATTTTCCAAAATATATAATTCGCCTCGAGTTAATAGAAACAAAATTGTTCGCAATCATAGACAAGTCCAGTGCATCGGTTCTGGAGGTGTGCACATATAACAGAAACAGGTTGTTAAGTCTGCAATCACTCATTGAGCTTCTTATATAAGAAAGTCTTAATTCTCCGAAGAGATCAAAACGACCTTTCAGCTGTAGCTGTAGTGACTGGGAATGTCAAGTAGATTTTAAGAAGTTTGTAAACCTCACTTAGCATTGCTTTGAAAATATCATTCTTATTCATGGCTTCTGCATTGGGCAGCATTGAGCTTGAAGCAACAGAAGCTGATATAGATTTCCCTCAAATGATTGCAAATCTTCATTGTGTCCACGAAGCGGCAACCCTTGCCGGGAAAGGTACTTTATGCAAGAAAGTGGATTCATCAACATTTTCCTGTGATGCCTTTGATCAGATTCAAGCTGAGTACATACTCCAGTTGCTGCAGATTTGGTAGCTGCTATTTTTAACACAGCCTCTCTGTGCATGACAATAGCCTCGTGATCACGAAATTTTTCCAGAGCTTTCTTCAAGTTTGTAAAGCCATCATCCCCAAATGCAGATTTATAATGCTTTGGGAAGGTCAAGATACCTAGAGATTTAGCACTGCGACAAGTACTACAATATATTTTAAAGGCTGTAGAACAGACACTTATCCAAGGAAAACTCTTGTACCAACTCGGCTGTAGATATGATTTCTTGCCACTCCCTTTGCTTTGATGGGCCAGGTCTAAAGGTGTTGTGGAGAAGGATCAGAATAGCATTGGCATTGGCAGCAACTTTCATATGACAACTCCAGGCTATGGCAGGTAGAAGCCTCAGCATTGCCACTTGTATCTTTAGACCTTGCCATACCTGTATTGAAGGGGTAAAAAAATATATGCATGGTCACTGAGTAAGACCTTATAGCTAGCTAGCAGAAACCTTGGTGGTTCAGTCAGCAGTAAAGTCTGAGCATAAGCTTACTCTCAATCTTCACAAATAAATCAATATCTCTATAGATCCTGAGAAAATACTACCTATGATAGGTAGATTTTCTCAGGATCTAGAGATATTATCTCATTGACTAAGCTATGCAGCGAACAACCTATTATCGAGTCTATTCTTATTCTTGTATAAAATAGCTATTGTATAGTCACAGATCTGAAAATTCACCTACCTGAAGCTTCCATTCTTCTGGGTATAAAGTTTAGCTGAGAGTGTCTGTGATGCAATCTTCAGTCCAAGTAAGTATGGTCCACCGAATATAACTCTGTGCACGCGATGAGGCAATACAGAACCTATTTAACGCACTCCTACTTTACTAATTTCGTGAGCTGATTCTGAGAATATAAAGGGGGGCTGCAGCCCCCCCAGCCCCCCTGGTTCCTACGCCACTGTTATATATAACTGTACAGTACCTAGATTACCTTGTGCGGTGAAGTGAGGTGGTTGACCACAGTAGGTACATCAGGGGGGGAGACAGCACATTAAAAGTGGGGGGCTGAAAAATGTTTCATATATCAATTACGTCCTGTTCTTTCCAGGGGAGTCCGAAGGTAACCCCCAACCACCAAGAATTTTTTTGACAGTCTGAGAGGAAAATTAGAGAATATTCACAATAAGCTTTACATTAAATTACATTATATACATTGAATACTGAAATTGAATACTTAAAGTGTCCCAAAAACTTCATTCGTTCATCATTGTTGACAAATTGTTTTGCCACCATACGTAAGTCCAGAGAGTCTGTTGGTTCCTTGTGGATGTGAAGAAGTAGGCAGTTATTAAGCCTTATTTCCTTCATAGTTGAACGGACATGTGTTAACCCTTAGAACCCTATGCTCCCTAACATGGGCATGCCCCCCACCCTATGGTCCTGGAGGGAAAAATAGAACAAAAATTTCCAAGTTGATTATATTTATTGATAATGCAAAAAAATAATGCAAAAAAATAATGCAAAAAAAAAACAAAAAAAAAGGGGGGGGGGAAATTCCTGGCCGAAATATCAGCCGCTAGGGTATATATGCCTCTACATATCGGCTGAAAAACCAGCCGCTAGGGTTCTAAGAGTTAAAACACGCTTTAGAGCTGAGAATGTCCTTTCAGAAGTTGCAGATATAACCATACAGACGTCGAAGTTGGTGCACTGTTGGCAACATTTCTCTATCTTATTCATTACATCACATAATTATTGCGAGTACGGAAGTGACTTCTTTCACCTCTGGACTACCCTGTTTGACTACATCCTGTAACAGTTGAAGGTGCCTAGCTAATGAACATCATCTTTATAAGCAGGACTCCTTCAGATCCTTCAAGGTGTCTTCATAATCTTGACCATTAGCTGCACTTATGAGGGTTTTTTCAATTGCAATGACAGAAGGAATATGCTTGTCACTAAATCTGTCCTAAAGCTCACCACAAAGTAGGTCACAAGCTTCAAAATACATTTGACGAAAGTAGGCCTTTGCAGATGTAAAGATATTTGAAGCACTCCTGATCTCAAACCTTGAAGGACGTTTTCTGTAGTGAGGCAACTCTGGCTTACCGATGTTGTGTTCCTGGGCAGTGGAGACTGTCATGTTGTAAACCCTCTCAAAATGTTCACTAGACCTGAAAAATATTTTACTATCAACAGAGGCACAAAGAGAGACTATCTTTTGAGCTATATATCAAGTCCATACCATGATGTTTACGGAATCTATGGAGTTATAAAGTGGTAACCACAAGAAGAAGAAAAGGGGGGAAAATACATGTGGGTCACTCTCCGCCCAAAAATGCAACTGTCCCTCCTTAAAATTAGAGGGGCCCCCTCTTAATAAAATAATGGGGGTGCTAGAGCTCCCATGTTTTCTCCTTCCTTGTATAACCCTCAAGTATTGACTAGTAATTGCCTAGCAGCCTGGGATAGTGAATTATAATTAGGGAGTAAGGGTTTGTCATGACATTTGATACAGGGACAAAGTGTGGAGCTTACATGAATTGCTAGAATCAATGAAATCTTTCAACAAGAATTCCTTCAGCTAGCATTTTAATACTGGCATAGATTTCTTCCCATCAATCATAAGGCAAGGAGTTCCATAGTCTGGTTGGCAGTTGAAATAGAAGTGCTGACATTTTCTTATTGATGTTTTATGTGCCCAATTCATGTATTGGTGGATGAGGTTGGTGGCACTGATATGTAAGATTGATACTGAAGAAGGCAGTAGCAACTTATATTCTTTATTAAACCACAGCACATCATTTAGCTCCAGAATCATCATCAGTGGTAGACCACTTAGCTTGATTAGATGTTGTAATGTGGTGGCTCGCATTTGTATTATTTCAAGCATCATTATATTCTTCTTCATGCTTGAAAGAAGACAAAAAAGCCACTAAATGCTAAGTGACTATACAAATGTCTAATTAAGCCTAACTTTCTACCATTAGGGCACCAGATCTGTGAGCAATACTTCACCTGCAAGTGAAAACATTAAAATTTCTTTGTGACAAACATCTGAGTGGCTGAAAATATGCTGCAATGGACCAGGGATCTTGTATTACTTAGTGGTTATATTAGATAGGTGTTCCCTCCAAGTAATGTCACTGGATAGAATGGTACCCAGGTCCCTCTGGTTGCTACTTTTATTGATATTGAAGCCCTTCAGGTTGTACTCTTCTTCTGCAGAGTTAAATGAAGGAGACATTCTTAAAAAGTGATACTTCAACTTGTAACAAAGTAGCTTCCTCTCATCTGATAAAGTAGGAAGTGCATCGAGGTCTTGTTGTAGAATAACTGCTTTGGAAGGACCTTTGAGTCGTCAGAAAAACTGAGTACTAATGAGTGAAGGATTGATGGAGGGTCCTGGGATAATCATCAACACCAATAAAAAATGTAGAATGCTTCCCTGTGGGACTCCAGAGATTACACAGTGTCTGTTAACTCATTACCACTTACATGACTTAAGGTTTTCCCTAAACCATAGTCACAGATCACCAGTTATCCCAAAGCTAGCTAGCTTTCATGGCATACGCTATCAGAATTTCATCAGGATTTTTCTGTAGGGTGGGGAAAACCACAACTAGACTGGGATGTCAGGGGAGTGCCTGACTGTGACCAAACCTACTAAGTACTGAAAGTCATGAGTGATGTTGTGGGAAGTGTACATACCACATGCTTAATTAGGAAACCACAAACAGGAAGCTGACAGAAATGTACCCACTCACCTGATTCATGGAGCCATGCCAAGAGAGCAAGCATAGCAACCTGTGACGTAAACCAGGAGAACAGCTCGTAGATATAAAAAGAAACTAAACAAGGCATAGAGTTAATTAGTGATCACTAGGTGAACTATTGAACTGTTCTTATTGAAGTACTTGTGATAATTGCTGTTGGGGGCGGCATGGCTAATCAATTGATATAAAATATCACCACCCTGGTAGACTGCTCTCTTGATGTGCTCCACCAGAGCAGCTCGGGTAGGCGGGATTAGCTGTGCCGAGTTTTTACGTTGAAAATCAACGCCCTCAATTTTCCACCCGCGCGCTTGACCATGTACTAAAATTTTAATGCCTATTGAAAAAGGTCATCGAATAGCCTAGGGCTTCCTCTAGCCACTTGTACCAATTTCAAATTTTTAGCACCAACAATTTGGAGATGAGGTTTTTGGGATGCAGGTTTTTGAGGTCCCTCCACTTTAGGGTCTAGTAACTTGCCTATAGTTATACCTATGAAACATATTTTAGTATCAAAAGAGAGCACACAGAGAGACCTATCTCTTGAGCTATATATCAAGTCTATACCATGAAGTTTGCAGAATCTACGGAGCTCTAAAGTTGTAATCACAAGTTTTAAAAAAATATTAAAAAATACCATTGTCTCCCCTTGAAAGTATACAGTCCAACTTCAACAGCGATTTCCCACATTTCCAAAAAAAAGAGCCTTTTTGTGTTTCAAAAAAGGATATCTCTGAGAAAAATTAGTGTTTACCTACTTAATTATATATCATTTTATAGCTCTGTCTTTGCTCTATGATTTAATAGAGTTACTTAAGTAGTAGCTATAAGCACTTCCAAGTTATAAGTTTATTCACAACTGTCCATAGTGGCAATTAAAAGCGCTGGCACTCAGCCTATTGTACAGCTGGGAGTGCACTTAGCAAGCACTATTTAACTCTATTAAATCACTCATTAGTGTCTAAGCAAGAGTTTTGGAGGCCATAGCTGTTTTATTTTTTGAGCTAGGCTTTGTAGGTTGATTTTTCTCACTTTTCCCTAGCTTTTCTGCATGTCACACACTGTATACAGACCCTATCCTCAATTTTTTAATGTTTTTTTTGAAGCATTAAGAGAGATCTATCTTTTGAGCATAAAATCACTGGCATAGGGAGTGTAGTTCAGGAGTTACGGCCCTTGAAAGAGGTGAGAGTTTTTTTGAAGAAACAAATGGGCAATACTGGTGGCCTTGATCGACATCTGAGCTTTGTGCTACATGCAGCAGACAAATCAACACTACCATGCATCTCACCCATACTGATGAAGAGGTCAACATAGCGGCCAGTCTTGTCCTTCTCTACGAGGTGAGGGGTTCAGTTTTGCTGTAACCTACCAGTTCAGTTTATTCAACAAGTAGCTACTGCTATAGCTAGCTATTCAACTTACTTCTATAGCTAGCTATTCAACTTCAATAAATGTTCAACTTAGTACAATTAGCTAGACTGTTAAGAGTTCAGATAGGTTTAAATATATTAAGTGGATAAATAAATAAGATATAGAAGACGGCAAAAGACAAAACAACTGAACTGTTCTCAAACAAGTTACTACTACTGTTATGACTACTGTTCTGACGTGCTACAATTTGAAGAATCAGACATCACTAAGACTACAGGTAAACATGTTATTATATAGCATGCCCATAGCTAACTCATGTTTTACCTCATGCCACATACAGCATGCTAGTATTGGACTAATGCACTCGTCTCTCTGGCTCTGCCTCATTTGCCTTTCCTGAAAAATCAATTATAAATTCCATATCAACTATAGCTCCAATGATAGGCCAATGTTTTTCCATATATACAACTTGCTCTATTTTTAAGTCTAGCTACTAAATGGAATAAATTGGTGCATACCTGTAAAAGGCTAACGTGAAGTCGCTTCCAGTGAAGGCATGGTATCTGGGCGGTGCTCTGCGAACTCCAGGTTTGCGCTCTTCAAGGACATCAGCAATGTTGGTTACATTGATGTACCTCGTGCTGTTTCCCATCCCACAGACCATGATTGATGTTAGCCATGGCACAGACTTCTCGGTGTTGCTGTCCAATGGCGCCAATGAGTATCACAAATATATCGGTGTCAGATGCCCTCACCATGACATTGCCTGCTGTAATATTTGCAATGTTGAAAGCAATCAGTGTATCTGCCTATTCATGGTCGCCTTGGAGGTGTGGTGGACTGGTCACAGTAATATGATGGTGCTCATCTGGGATGTACTGGAAGCACTCACCACCATAAGAAGCAAGCATTCCATTATAGATATTCCAGTAATGATCTTTACCCCACTCTTTCAATACAACTTGGCGAGTTCATTCTTAAACACTGCATTGGCAAGAATCCCCCCCCGCTCTGTCTGATTGTCTTATCTGGCCTGGTTATTACATATACTGAGTAACATGCCACATACAGCTGGCTAGTATTGGACTAATGCACTTGTCTCTCTGGCTCTGCCACATTTTGCCCTCCTTCTAAAGTGTGCAGCATATAATCTGGCATCCTTGACAAGGTGTCTGCATTAGCATTGTCCTTTCCTTTCTTGTGTTCAATTGTGAAGATGAAAGGTTATAAAGATGAATGGTTGTAGAGATAAAAGGTTGTAGAGTTAAGACTCCATCTAGTCAATCGACTGTTCTTCTCTTTGAAATTGTTTAACCATTGTAGGGCACAGTGATCTCTCTGAATTCAAAAGGGTTTTCCCATAAGATAAACTGCAAAATGTTGGATTCCCATCTTGACAGCTAAACATTCTTTCTCAATAGTCTCATATTTGGTAAGAGTTTCCTGCTAAAATAGGCAATAGGATGATCTTGATCATTTTCATCCAGCTGACTCAATACGGCTCCTACTCCAACATCAGAAGCATCTGTTTGAAGATGAATTCCTTACTAAAATTGTTGTTCTTGACTACTGGACAGTCAGTAGTGTCTGTTTTAACATATGAAAAGCTTCTTGACACTTCACACTCCATGGAATTCTTTCTGGTACACTTTTTTGTGTTAAGTCTGTGAGTGGTTTCGCTCTTGTAGCATAGTTAGGAATCCTATAATAGCCAGTTAATCCTAGAAATGATCGAACATTTTCCTTGGTAACAGGTACTGGGTACATCTCTACAGCTTTCAATTTCCACTGTACTCAGTTCTGGTCTTGTGGTTTCTTTTCCAATCACATGTCCAAGTTAAGTGCACTCTTCCATAGCTAATTGGCATTTTTTAAATTGATCGTTAATCCTGCTTTCCTCAATCGCATAAATATCTGTTCCACATGTGATAGATGTTCTTGCCAGTTTGAACTATAAATGACCAAGTCATCTAGATAAGCATTAAAACTCATTCCATTAATAATTCTGTCCATCAGTCTCTGAAAAGTCGCTGGCGCTCCACTAAGTCTGAATGCCATCCTTTTAAACTGAAAAAGTCCAAGTGGGCTGCTGAATGCTGTCTTCTCTTGATCCTGTTGATTCACTGGTACCTGCCAATACACTTTAGCTAAATCTAGTGTAGTGATGTATTTTGCCTGCCCAAGCTCATCCAATATGTCATCAATTCTTGGCATTGGGTATGCATCTATTTTCGTCACGGCGTTCAGCTTCCTGTAATCGATGCATATTCGTATGTCTCCGTCTTTTTTCTTCGCATATTTGCACATTTTCTCATATTACATTCTACAAAAAAAAAATTCCACTCTATTTTTATAAACTTCTGTTTTTTGATTGAAACTGTTTTTTCACTTCTTTTTCGTTTTTTCTGCCCAGGTTTCTTGCCACCCATAGTTGTGGTTGGAACAGTCAAGTGTCCATCTGTGGATTTCACAAACTTTCCCCTGACTTTCTTCTTTTTGTCTTTCAAGAACCTCAAGAAAAATTGCTTTCTTTCCTCCTTGCTCTTTGAGCAGCACAGTTCTGGTTTATGTAGTAATGGCGGTAGTTATGGGCCAAAACATAATTCCCCCTGCCAATTATTGATCTCTCAATATCTTTGTACTGTGCCCGAACTAAACTAAATATCTTCTCAATAAGAGGTCAGGCTTTGTGGCTTCCAGTTGACAGCAAGCTTCAGCATGTGGTTTGCCGATTCACAATTGTTATTTGTCCAGTTGTGTTCTACAACACCAGCTTGTTGAGGTCTAAACAATGATTCCTTTAGCAGTGGAAGCAAATGCTTTTGCATGTATGCTACACACTTGGGTGCTTTTCTTTTGCAGACAGATACTAGAGAATCCACCCAAGCTTCAAAGACAGCACTGTCATCTGCTCTTGTTATACCATTTGCCCCAAATATGATGTCCAGAATTTCTCTTCGTTGTTTCTTGTCCATACCAATTTTATTTTCTAGGTATCTTTCCACGTTTCCTTGTAAATGCCTTGTGCAAGTGACAATGTGGGAATATGGGATACAGTGTTTAATGGCCCATTTCAGCGCTTTCTCATCATCACAGCCAATTGCCAAGCTTGTTACATCTGTGTCGGCAGACAATTTTGATGGTAAACATCAAATGTTGAGTTTTCATTGCAGGAAAACTGGGCCTATGATTATTGTGTTTTCTCCGTCTGTAGCACTCTTTATGGCCAGATGCTTGAAAACACCTGCAGTCACAAAAACATCACCAAGATTGTACAGTGTTATCAAAACCTAGCACTGTGTCCCCAGAACAACAAAACCTCTTAATATTAAGCAACTGTTCTTCTGTATACATGATAACTGAAGGAACTTTGTCTTTGCCATGTAAACCTCTTAATATTAAGCAACTGTTCTTCTGTATACATGATAACTGAAGGAACTTTGTCTTTGCCATGTACCACCTGCTGCACAAAAGGATGTTTCTATACCATACTTTCAACTAGTTGAATCTGGTCTGCAAAATTTCGGCAAAAGCCTTTGTTGTTGTCATCCTTGGTTTGAAATTCTTTCTTCTTGCCATAGTATTTCTTGTTTCTTATCTGGTGCAGGTCTTTTGGTGCACAACACACGCTGTTCTCTAACAGAAATTTGTTATGTACTTTTTGGGCTAGACGTACTTTGTGAGTTTCCCAATATCTTCCATTAAAGGACCAGGAGTACGGTAGTGTTCCCTTCGGTACATTGTGGCATTACCATGGGATGATCTTCCAGGAAATTTTCCAACATACTCCACCAATGCAAAATCAGTATGTAGGAGCTTTTGACAACCAAGTTATGCGTCTTTTATATGATGGATTGGCTTTCAAGGTGGAGTAACATCTCTGGATCTCCAAAATGCTTTCAGAGTATTGCTGAGGATCTAGTGATACATACACTAGTTTCTGGTTCACCATTTTCTCCGTGCAATACAGGCTGTTCTTTAGGAACACCTTCCTCAACTCTTGTTTGTGACCACAGCAAATGTTGTTTTAAGACTTGATTCTTTGCTACTAAGCCATGCACCATAGTCATCTGAAAATTCACTTTTCTTTCCATCTGCACGGCGTGCCTGATTCCTTTCGTTCTTAAGGACATAGAATACATTCTCTTTATTCCCATAGCTATGGCAGGAAGACATTTGCCAGTTGTTGAGAGTATGTTGAACACTTGCTCTGTTTCCAAGCACCATTCTTCAGAATTCCCTCACAACTAAGTTATTTCTCTGTTGAAGCACTATCTAGGTCCATAACTTCTGTTTTGTCGATGTCCATCTCTTCAGTTGTCATATTGAGCAGACTACCACCCAATCAACAAACTCATCAAGCACTGACATGTCTGATGGCACGTCATGCTGGTGCTTCTGATCTTGTTCTTCAGAGGCGTGCTAGTCCTGACTTCTGCTGTTTGATGTCTTGAATGCCACAGAAGACTCATCACTCTCTATGACAACGCACTGCTTCTCTTGTTTACACACCCTGGGGTACAATGGCACAAAGTGGTTAGGGTTGAAATCTTTTGCACATTTTGGCACTGTCGTCTGTGTCCATATCGGTGTCACTGCAGTAGTTATTAGCTTCACACCACGTCTGACTACTTTCCTTGAAAATGACTCAGACAGGAACTGATTGTTGGCAGTGGTTGGAGGATAATATGATCTGAGGGGTAAACCCACAGCTGCACTTAGGCATACTTATGCATCATTTCAGCATATTTTCCAATGCCACACACAGACTGCACAAGTCTTTGGGCAGAATTGGATGAAACAACTGTAGGATTCTAGTGGAAACACTCTTCCGGGTTGTTCATCTAGATCACTGTGCTTTGGCAGATTAACTTTGTATACATCAAGCAACAGCCTTTCTGTACGTGCAACATTCAGGAGTACTTGAAAACTGCTGTCCTTCACTAGGCTTCCTCGATACAATCTAAAATAAAAGTGGAAAACAGTGATGACAAGTTTACATGCACTATGTTCAAGCATCATGATTGGGTTAACTTACCTTGAAAGAGCATTCTTGAAGTTGTAGTTTCCTTTCTCTGAGAATACACACTGTCTACAACCAAACATCAGGACATCTTCAGCAGACCAGGCCTTCATTTGTTTGCTGCTCATAGGAACACACTCTCTGTGGTCCCAACAATGACAAATTTGGCAATTGATGGTATCTCTGCGATATCCCATACCACATGCTGTACATGGGCATTTGGGACCTGAATTTCCCTTTGTGCTTGGCATATTCTTCCAATGGCCTTCAAAGCTCTCTTCTCAAGGTGGCAGTCACTTCATAGACAAGGTCAGAGTTGAACCGACTACTTCAGACTTTTCAGCTACTTTTATCGTGATGACAAAATGCAAAACCTTCACTCCTTTGATTGAGTAGAGATCACAAAAAATATTCTTGTGATTGAGTATATATTACTAATTGGTAAGCCTACCTGGCCAGAGATAAAACTAAAATAGTAGAAGATACTTTGCTCAGTCTGAAATACTCTGCCTGGTCCTCTGGGCTGGCTCCTTCAAAATAGGTTGATGGCCACACTCCTGGGGGTTTAGCAAGATTTAGCCAATCAGTCTCCTAGTGTACATGTCAGAATATTCTACAGGTTATGACCATAATAGGTCATGCTGTTCTCAAGCAAGTGTTGTGTTGAGTAGATTTTAATAATTTTTTCATTTATACTTCATTAGACCTCATTATGAGGAAAGAATTATTTTTCAATTAGAGTTCAATTAGAGTTCTTGTAATTGTTGATGAGTATAGTTGTTTTTGGTTTTGGTTCCGTTTCTGATCCGTTTCTGTCAGTTTTGGTATTTAGACAAAGCTGTGCCTAACAACTTGCTGTGCACTAAATATTGAGAGGCTTGGTAACCATGGGTTATGGATAGAAGCATGCATCCTGTTGACTACATCAAAAGTTGCATCTCAAATTCCAGTGGCCTTTGCATGCACTTTTTAATAGCATCTGGTTGAGCATATATATTGCCACAACCTTCAGTATTGTATTGTTACATACTGCACTAGCATGTACTGATTACTTGATACTTTCAATGCTAGCCAAGTAGACCCTAAACATGTCATTTAGGAGCCAGCACTGGAATATGCTGGAATACTTATTTTGTTTGCTTCTTTATTTGCTTGTTTGTATTATTTTGTAGATTCTCCTGCTGTCAGGCAGAGGTATGTTGATAACCCAAACTAAGTATTAATGTCAGTGTGATGTTAATGCTCTATGATGTTGTTACTGCAGGAGTACATTTTAAAATTATGATTGTGTGGTTCTGTTGTCTTTGTGTATGAAATAGCTGGTTTATAGTGAAATTGGGTGTAAATACCACGAGTAATTTAGCGGGGATGGAAAATTCCCAAGGTGAAGTCGAGTGCAATTGTCGTCATTAGGAGTTGGTATTTACACCCAATGTCACCGCAAACCATCGTTACAATAATAAGAATGGTCGAAGAATAAACACTTATTGTAGTTCTAAACAGTCCCCACTTCTAACTGTCCAGGAGGTTACCGGCCAGTAATGGCTGTGTTAGCAGCTACTACATTCAGAATAGTAATTCCATACTACCTGTGGAAATAGTGCTCTGATCAGCTAAGAAACTGTGAAAATGTCTAATAGTGTTCTGATTGGTCACGTCAGTAGTCACAGAACTCTTGAGTGCTTTAGAACAGGAAGCCATTCATGGAATGCTAGCTCTGTGGAGTGCTACTTGAATTTTGTTGGCTCTGCTCCCATTAGAAACATAAAAAGAATGTTGACTTGTAGCAGCAATGGCGACCTCTAAGACCAAATCCAAGGCCTTCATTGGCTCTGGGGGTCAGCCTCACTAGCAAATTGCTAGTGTTTTGTGAGCTCTAACATTGCTAGTGTAGTTGGTTGGTAAGGTCATCATGTTGTGTAAGATGCATGCATATGTATATTCTTCAATAAAATGGCTGATAATACCAAGTGCCAAGCTGTTTGTGGCGATGGTGGCTTATAGCAACGTTTAACACATCCACTGGTATAAGCGTATATATATATGCCAAAAGCTATTAATTGAATTAAAGAATCGATAAAAAATCAATCATAGGGTTAAAATATCCAATAAAGGTCGTAATTAGCTCTACTTGCCTACTGAATATAAAGGCTATAGATGTTTAGTGACTAAGGGGAAATATTGAAAAACGCGGAGTTCAGAATTCGAGCAGCTTTTTCATTGCGAACAGGATGTCTGGCTGACTAACTTGGAGGATTGTGCTTTCTCGGGTTCTAGATGATGATTTTGGACTGTCTGAGCTGACCATCCACATGTGCTGGGTGTGTGTGGCCTGTGCTGGCCATCCACATGTGCTGGGTGTGTGTGGCCTGTGCTGGCCATCCACATGTGCTGGGTGTGTGTGGCCTGTGCTGACCATCCACGTGTGCTGGGTGTGTGTGGCCTGTGCTGGCCATCCACATGTGCTGGGTGTGTGTGGCCTGTGCTGGCCATCCACATGTGCTAGGTGTGTGTGGCCTGTGCTGGCCATCCACATGTGCTGGGTGTGTGTGACCTGTGCTAGGTGTGTGTGGCTGTGCTGGGTGTGTGTGACCTGTGCTGGCCATCCACATGTGCTGGGTGTGTGTGGCCTGTGCTGACCATCCACGTGTGCTGGGTGTGTGTGGCCTGTGCTGACCATCCACATGTGCTGGGTGTGTGTGACCTGTGCTGACCATCCACATGTGCTGGTTGTGTGTGACCTGTGCTGGGTGTGTGTGGCCTGTGCTGACCATCCACATGTGGTGGGTGTATGTAACCTGTGCTGGGTGTATGTGACCTGTGCTGACCATCCACATGTGCTGGGTGTGTGTGACCTGTGCTGGGTGTGTGTGAACTGTGCTGGGTGTGTTTGGCCTGTGCTGACCATCCACATGTGCTGGGTGATTGTGACCTGTGCTGGCCATCCACATATGCTGGGTGTGTGTGGCCTGTGCTGGCCATTCACATGTGCTGGGTGTGTGTGGCCTGTGCTGGCCATTCACATGTGCTGGGTGTGTGTGACCTGTGCTGGGTGTGTGTGACCTGTGCTGGCCATCCACATGTGCTGGGTGTGTGTGACCTGTGCTGACCATCCACATGTGCTGGGTGTGTGTGGCCTGTGCTGGTCATCCACATGTGCTGGGTGTGTGTGACCTGTGCTGACCATCCACATGTGCTGGGTGTGTGTGACCTGTGCTGGGTGTGTGTGACCTGTGCTGGCCATCCACATGTGCTGGGTGTATGTGACCTGTGCTGGGTGTGTGTGACCTGTGCTGGGTGTGTGTGGCTTGTGCTGACCATCCACATGTGCTGGGTGTGTGTGACCTGTGCTGGCCATCCACATGTGCTGGGTGTGTGTGACCTGTGCTGGGTGTGTGTGGCTTGTGCTGACCATCCACATGTGCTGGGTGTGTGTGACCTGTGCTGGGTGTGTGTGACCTGTGCTGGCCATCCACATGTGCTGGGTGTGTGTGACCTGTGCTGGGTGTGTGTGGCTTGTGCTGACCATCCACATGTGCTGGGTGTGTGTGACCTGTGCTGGCCATCCACATGTGCTGGGTGTGTGTGACCTGTGCTGGGTGTGTGTGGCTTGTGCTGACCATCCACATGTGCTGGGTGTGTGTGACCTGTGCTGACCATCCACATGTGCTGGGTGTGTGTGGCCTGTGCTGGTCATCCACATGTGCTGGGTGTGTGTGACCTGTGCTGACCATCCACATGTGCTGGGTGTGTGTGACCTGTGCTGGGTGTGTGTGACCTGTGCTGGGTATGTGTGACCTGTGCTGGCCATCCACATGTGCTGGGTGTGTGTGACCTGTGCTGGCCATCCACATGTGCTGGGTGTGTGTGACCTGTGCTGGCCATCCACATGTGCTGGGTGTGTGTGACCTGTGCTGGGTGTGTGTGGCTTGTGCTGACCATCCACATGTGCTGGGTGTGTGTGACCTGTGCTGGCCATCCACATGTGCTGGGTGTGTGTGACCTGTGCTGACCATCCACATGTGCTGGGTGTGTGTGACATGTGCTGACCATCCACATGTTCGTACAGGAAAGTGCTATGTCCGCCTCCACACACAAACGGACTACAAACTTGAGAACAAACATCTAGACAGTTCTGGCGGGCGAGGCCCTAATTCATATTCATAATTCATATTCATAATTCATATTCATAATTCATATTCATATTTTGCTTTTCAGTACAAGATTTAGGGCCTCCATATAATATCTTGTACATATCATCTTCGACCCCCTCCGCCCCACTGGGAGGGGGGGGGGGGCTGGAGGCTATGGATTTTGACTTGTCAGTGGGATCCAGCATGTAACTGTGTTCACTTGGCATACAATAGGCTTTGTGGCAGACATCATGTTATTTTCTTTGGAATTTTGCCTTTAATTCTCTAGAAAAAGTGGGTTGGGCCTAAAAGAGCCACAGGCCCCCCAAAACAGTTCAAAAGGGCTGATTTTTCCCCCCTGGCACTCTCTACCTACACACAGGGTCATAACATAATTATTGGAAGCACAGTTCATTTCAAGAAGTTGAAGTATCAAAATTGGTCTAAATTAATTCGGCCAAAAATGTGCTGCATTTTGAGAAAAAATCCAGCAGCGAAAGGGTTAATGAATATGCATGTTTTGTAGAGTAGTGCTTCCTCAATGGCCAGCACTTTCCAACCAAAACCACAACTACAAACACTCAGAGGTTGAGGTAGCCCCACATTGGCTGCATGTAACTTGAGCATAGTTATACCAATCAGAACCACAACTACAAACACTCAGAGGTTTAGGTAGCCCCACATTGGCTGCATGTAACTTGAGCATAGTTATACCAATCAGAATCACAACTACAAACACTCAGAGGTTGAGGTAGCCCCACATTGGCTGCATGTAACTTGAGCATAGTTATACCTGTGCAACTTTTTTAATATCAAAAGAGAGCACACAGACATTTGAGCTTATATCAAGTTCTGACAGTGAAGTGTGCAGAGCTCCAAATCTAACCACAAGGTTTGTTTTAGTTATAATTTTAGACTCCCTTCACACCAACAAGTAAGTCCACTTTATATTACAAAATATCTCGTGACAAGTTGCAGTATCTGTACAGCTTTATCAATCTCTTTTATTATATATAGCTATTCTAGACTTGATGCTGGAAAATGTTCAACCTACTGGTCAGGGGAATGATTTCACTTCACATTCCAACCTGTAGTTCCAGAAGACAAACATGTCAAAGCAAAAAATACCATCAGAAAGTATACTCTGCACTAACTACATTTTGGCACATAAATCAGGACCATAGCATGAACGTGTGCAAAGATATGTTACTTTAAATGATAAACCATGGTTTCCAGGCCTTGCCCCCCTATATTAATATTCATTGCTATGTGGTTAATTGCTAAGCAACCAAAAGTACTCATTTGTTCTTTGATGCACCCGGCCAACACTTTGATACTCAATAGGTATTGGTGCTACAGCCAAATTTTATCAGCTAAAATTTATGGGAGGTACCGTTTTTATTTCCCATTTCTTATATATAATGATATTCACAACAATATGGTTTGTCGCTAAACAACCAAAACTTTATTATAATGCCCATCAACTCATCGGTTGCTAGGCACTTTTCTTTGTCGCTCTTCAAAAAAAAAGTGAAAATCATTTTTTAATCCGTTATAAACTTGCTGGCTGGTGAGAGGGTTATTTATTTTCATCACTTCCCAAAACATCCTCTTTTGAGGAAGAAGTAGGCTGATAAAGTGAGTAGGAACCGTAAAGTGTGACCTGGATACGACGTCACATCACATCTTACCTGAATGCGGGCACAACCTATAGTAAAAAGTGAATATTGCACCTCTCTCTAAACTTGGATGTAACTTGTTGTTTCTTGGTAGTTGATGCTCCCTTGTAGTCTCATTTCCTCTCAGTATAGAAGACTGCATTTTGTGAACAGTTTGAAGAATAGTGACCTATTTGATAAGAGTTATGATGCAAATCTCTCTTCCACTTCTGCTTGGAATCCTGCATCACTTAAATATAAACTCATTCTATTTAAGCTATGGCCTCGTGACATTTTGTGGACAAACCTTTAGAGAATCTCCATCTGTGACTGCTCTTCTTGCTCTCAGTAAGCTGCTGCTTCAGCTGATTGGACATGCTCCAGTGAGTTCCTCCTCCCACTTGTGATATCCTTCTGCAGAACACACCTTTCCTCAGCATACTCATTTTGAAATATCACTTTCATCAGCACCAAGACTTCTTGTTTCTTGTTCAATCGTCTGAGCCCTGGTCATCTTGACAATATCTACACTGCTCATTTTTCTGGTCCATCCTCCATTCTAATCTTGTGTCTGAATTTTCTTGGCTTATCTTTGTCTCTATCATGTAGTTGATTCCTGCTTCCTCTCTCTAGGTCCAGTACTTGTCCTCTACAGCACTCCAGCATCTTGGAGCATAATTGTTTGATCCTGCCATTGCCACCAAATGTGAAGATAGCTAAGTCAATGCTGAAACTAACCAAATTCCAGAGACCAAGACAGTTACAGAAACAAAAATGAGTCAGAAAAATGCAGACCCAGAGTAGAATGGAGGATTGACCAGAGTTGAGCAGGTAGATATTGTCAAGGAGACAGATGATTGAGCAACTATTAACGAGAAGTATAAAACTCATTTATTAAGTCAGACATAGAATGAGGACTGAATATAATGAACAGCATAGCTAGTCTTCTCACAAATAGTTGGCAGCTGTTGTGGGATGGACCTACCATAAGACAGGACCACCCAGAACTATATTAGCGCTGCTATAGCAGAATAGCCTCCATCATGTATACTCATGCTGGATCTGCTGTCTATATCTGGTGGGGTAGAGGTCAAAGTTCAAGTGTGCATGCCTCTAATCACACCAATTTAGAGTTGTTTGTGATATATGTCTAAATGAATCTAAATCAATATTTTCCACTGTTAGGAGGAGCATAAGAGGAGCATAACACATGGAATAATAGGTATTATTAGGTGCATGCTCCACCACATATTGCTAATAATAGTTTTCATGAATAATGAATATAGTTAGAAGGATGCATAAAAACTATTGGATTAGAGTGATGTGTGTCTCAGAGACTGAGGAAGACCAGAAAGACGGAGGATAGGAAATGGGAAGAATTGAACTAGGAAGAGTGCCAAAGAGTGCAGATCAGATTAATTCTTGTTCTCTCACTCTCACTAGCCAAACAATGCACTTGCAATGTTACTATACGGTGAACATCATATTGTGAACCTGCCTTCTTGTACCAGTACTGTTGATGGCTTCATCTTACTGGCCACATAGTGTGTTAGAGGACTTGCTTGTTCTTGTCATAGTAGATGCCTCCTTCCACCACAAGAGAGCTCAGCTAGATATGATCAAAGGAGTTGAGGAATAGCCATGCACACCCAGGCTTTAGTACCAGCTTTTCAGTAATATTGTGTGTGACTTAATTGGCAAGTAAAGCGAGCCCTCAGAGGAGAGTTGGATGGAAAACATAGTCTTGCTAGGTATCGCCATCCTTCACCCATGAAGGAGTCGTCCTCTTTTAATTAGACTGGTCAAAAATGGTGAAGAGAAAGGTCGAGAAAACAGCACCAGATTCAATGATTGAGGAAAGAAGATCTCTTGCATAGGCAATACCATGGATGTGGGATATAGCATCTTTATCATGATGCAGAAACTGTATCAATCTTGGTGAGGTAAACACATGCACTGTCACTCTATGGACAGAGAACTGCTACATAGTTGGCATATAATTATGGGTAGGTAGGATGTTTATGCATAGGGTCAATGGAGGAGAGATGTGCTAATGAGGAGAGCATACTGAACACACTCAACTGGGTCAAGAATGCAAACTATCATTATCAAGTTCTTATCAACTTCTTCATGTTCTCCCTTTAGTACTCCGAGAATTACTGCAGAAAGTGCTGCCTGACAACCTCAATTAGTGTAGTGTGCTTCCATCATCAAAAACGGTTTCTTCCAAGTACTCTTAACCCACTCACTGTCACAAGCGGACGCAAAAAGTTGTTTATCAGATCATAAAAAATCAATCGTACCGTTTACAGACAGGTCATTACCCTACGATCGTACCGAATATAAAAGCAATAGACGTTCGGTAACTAGGGTAGTAATATTGAAAAGTCGGACCCACTCTGAATTTTAAATCGTGTTAAAGATGGCCGTTCGACTGTCAGTTATTTCTCAGGTTTTGGGCGACGATTTTGGACTTTCTGAGAATGACAGCAGTGATCAAGAAGGCGCTGGCATCTCATCCTACGTTGGCCAGAGCCGTGTTGACCCTGAAGCACCGCTATCGCTTGGCAGAATAGTTGCTGATGACCTACCTTCAAGGAAGTGTAGCGCTTTCACTCGAGGTGACGATCTAGATGGAGATGAGAATACCAGCGATGAAGAAGGTATTTACAGTCAGTTTAGCTACAGTTTAGCTATAGCTAGTTTTGTTGTTAGCAAAGCAGAGCATGGAACTACAATGCTAGTTTCCTTGTTGCAGTTAGTCCCCGTAAAATTATTTGATGCCTCCCTTTCAGGTTTGATGCATGAAGCGATGGATTGGGCAGCTGACAGAGCTTCATCAACTCTGACACAATCTATTGCTAGCCCTCCTATTGCTGTGATGGCTGCTTCATCACCTTCTCCATTGTTCCTACCAGTATCTGCAACTGTAGGTCGTGTAACCTCTACATCAGGTTCTATGACTTATGTGACGTCTGTAGTCACTCCTATACTATTTCCATCATCATCATTGTCTGTTCCATCATCATGCCCTCCTTTATTTTTACCCTCGCACTCTGTGTCCTCTTCTAGTGAAGTATGCACTCCTTCACGACCAGTTGTTCAGCTTAGTCATAGCACTAGGAGTGTTCTTCATGCTCGAGTTTGTCAGAGTAGTGGTAGTGAAATAGCTTCTAGTGCTTCAAGTTCTGCTCTCCCTTTAGCTAGTCCTCTTTTTCTTTCTGGAACTTCTACCAGCATTTCTTTAGCTCCGTCTCTTGCTTCTTGTACTGTGTCCTCAGCTAGTACCTTTGATAGTCCCTCCTCTAATTCTCTAGAAGAGGGTGTTTGCATATATGGTTGAGGCATGCATTCTGAACAGCTATGTTCTAGAGTCCCAGTGTTTCCCAAACTTTTTAGCCCAGGGACTACCTTGAGTGTGTCGAGGGCCGGAGGCCATTGGGGGGGGAGGGGATAGGACAAGAACAATTTTGCTTCTGTATTTCTGGTACATGTGAAGCTTAAAACACATGACAGTTGCACAAAGTAATCACAATCATGTGAAACACGGAATTGCTTTTGCTGTTCCATGATTACATCGATATCAGGCTTGAGATGGGAAGAAGCCGTGTCTTCTAAGTGTGCATTAGAGATCAAATTCCGGTACTTTGGACTTGGCGTACTTGATCCTGGAGAAAAACTGCTCACAGATGTATGTACTTGCCAAACATGGCAAGGAACCTCTTGCCATTGGTAGCTAGGTTCGGGAATGTGTTGTGTGGCAGGGCAGAATTCCTTCAGCTCCTTCTCCAGAAACTGGGACTTGATGTCCATGTTGCTCTGCAGCTCGCTGAAGACCTTTGCTTGGGTTAGTTGTGAATGGCATAGAGAAGATTTCAAAGTCCAGGCTTCTCGACCTGAACTCCTCAAAGCGGTGCTCAAACTCTCTTCAGGTTTCCAACTTCTGCAGCATATCTCTGCCCATAAAAATCATTAGCTCTGTCCTCACAGTGCAGAGACTCTTCATGGCAGCAAAGTGGTCGAGGTAACCAGCCTCCAACTGAGTCTGCCAGAGCTGCAGCTTCACCTGAAATGCTTGCACACTCCCGAACAGGTTGTGGACGAGCTTCTCCTTGCTCTGCATGGAGACATTGAACAAGTTCAGCTTCTCTGTTAATGTCCACCAAAAAGGCCAAGTCACACAGCCACTGGGGATCGGAGAGCTCTTGGACTAGCTGGCCCTTCATGCTAAGGACATCTCCAGCTCTTCTCTGAGTTCCCAAAAACGTTTCAGAGTGCATCCCCTGCTGAGCCAACGGACAGAAGCGAAGTAGAGCACATCTCCATAGTTGGTCTCAAGCTCTTCCATCAGTTCCTTCAACTGTCTGTGGTTGAGGGCATGCCTTTATAAAGTTGACATGCGAGATGACCTTGCTCATCACTTCCTGGAAGCCAATAGTCTTTGCACAGAGTGCTTCCTTAGGGATGATGCAATGGCACCAGATCAGGTCATGTGGCAGACCCCTCCTTTCCAGCTCAGCCATGACTTGGCCTTATAGTCCTCGTCTGGTCCCCAGCATGGAAGGTGCGCCATTTGTGGCAATGCTTACCAGCCTCTTGAAGTCTAGCTTTCGCTCCTGCATGACCGTGTTTAGCTCAAGGAAGACATGCTCTCCAGTGCATGTGTTCTTCATGTGGCAGAGAGAGAGGAGCTCCTCGGTGATGTTACACTCTGCATCAACTCCCCTAATGAAGATGGCCAGCTGTGCAGTGCCGGTGATGTCTGTGCTCTCATCAAGGGCAAGAGAGAAGGCTGTGAACTCCGAGGCCAGGCTGTGCAGCTGCTTCTTCAGGTTCTTGGACAGATCTTCCACCCGCCTGGTGACCGTTGTGTTGCTCAGGCTGACAGCAGTGAAGGAGGAGGCTTTCTCAGTGCACATCACTTCAACGACTGCCTGCAGGTATTGATTGATGTTCTCGCCATCTCTGAAGGACTTCATTCGCTTGGCAAAGATCTGTGACACCATGAAGCTGGCCTTCGTGGCAGCCTTGCCTTCGTTGACTGGTCTGGTGAAGACGTTCTGCTGTCTGGACAGCTTGGACTTGAGCTCTTCGGCCTTGGCAACTCGTTGTTCTCCTACCACCTGTAATACAGAAAGCAGACAGCCTAGCTCATTGTTTTTGCCCTGAAAGATAAAGTTACCTGTCTGAATGCTTTGACTGGCAGTGTCGCCGGATGTTAAATAGCTTTGTAACAGCGAGGCTTTCTTGACAGATGAGGCAGAGACACTTGCTCCTGTCTGAGATGAAGAATTCCTTGGTCCATTCTTCATTGAAGGCTCGATTTTCTGCATCTACCTTCCTCTTCTTTGGCAGTGCCATCCTGACCCTGCACTGTTGGAGGAGGCAGCAATGCCCAAGGAGTCCAAATCCAAGGTGGAGAAGTCCAAACACAGGATGTGAATGTTGCAAATTGGAGTGAATCTCAGGGAAATCTGCAGGGACTTGAGGCCAGCAAATAGGTTTTAGGCCGAGACCAATTAAAACCAATGGGTCATGTTATAAGTGTTAGACATGAGAAGTTTGTGCATGTGTTTGTATGCACAGTGTTATCTTGTAATGTGGTGTGTTATTATAGAGAGTTTGTGCATGTGTTAGCTATTGCATAGCCAATATTAACTGGCACTCTTCAGTTGGGGAGGATGTGGAGGGTGTGTCTCCACAAATATAGATTGAATATTTATGTGTAATTTAATTTGTAAAAAAAATGCGTCTTTTCTGATAATCGTCCAAGGGCCGGACTCAGGGCCTCCGGGGGCCAGATCCGGCCCCTGGGCCTGACTTTGGGAAACAATGTTCTAGACTCTCATGTCCGCAGAGCAGATCACCTTGCCAGGAGTTACAGGAAGGGAGATTTTTTGACCTTCCGGTTGGAGCTAGCTAAGGAACTAGTGGTATGCTTCTGCTCACGTCAGCATGCTGGCCGCCCTCGCTCAGTTCATAACGAGTGTCTAGACCGGCTGAACACCATGCTTGGGCATTGGTCAGCACTAACTGAAAAACAGCAGTGGTGTATTGTCTGTGTAGCAGTTGGAAACATGTCTGGAATCTCAAACGACCATGAGACCACTTATTTGCCGTCACTGCAAAGTACCACTGTGTGTCACAAATAGGAACTGTTTTTTCAAGTACCACTCCATGGTAGACTTCGTAGTTTCCTGGTTTTTGCTTCACTTTTTAAAATTTTACTTTCTATGGTATTTCCATTTTTCTATCTGTTCTATGTGTATGCTAGATGGCTGTTGTTTTGTATATGCATGTTTTTGTTGCTATTGTTGTCCTATTATCGGAAGATGTAATAAATAATTGTTCATACAACACCAACATGATAACAATATCTTCATCAGAAAATAAATATTAAAAAAATGAAAAATATATCTTATGCAAGTTTTGTGAATACAATGAGTGTGCATATATATATATAATATATATATAATATATATATATGTATAATCACATGTTGCATTGTCTAAGTAAGAGCTTTCATTAAGCTGTAATCACATAATGATATTCATCATTTATGGTCGTTGCTTAGCAACCTAGAGTTGACCACAATGTTTGTCGACACCAATGTTATCCCATCAACCATGGTTGCTAGGGACTTTAGTGCATTCCTGATTTAATATTGATTTTTATTTGCACCCGAGTCCAATTTAAAAAAATGCTGCCTAAACCCGATGGTGAATGGGTTAACAAAACTCTTCTCACATCAATTTCCTCTTGCACATTTCTTTTCCAGAACTTTCTCATTATGTTGTAGGCATATGGTTGTCAATTTGGGAATTTGTAAGGAATGCATAAAGGCATGTTATAATTTTTGCTACTTTTCCATATCACAATACAACATCATAGTGGCAACAATAATGTACAGACCAGCAGTATATTAGGCCTTTAGCTAGGCTAAGGCCAGGACAATGCTAGAGCAATCTATTCTAGCATTTCAAATTTAGTCCTGCAGGGGCATCAGCCGATAATTGTTTTCTCCTCTCTCTCTCTCTTGTCTCACTCTCTTGTCTCTCCTTTTTCTCTCTTCTCTCTCTCACTACTCTCTCTCTGTCTTCTCTCTTCTCTGTCTGCCCTCTGTCTTCCCCCTCTCTTCTCTCTCTCTCCATTCTCTTTCTTCCCCCTCTCTGTGTGTCTGTAGTGGTAGTGGTATAATTTTCCTGGTGAATATTTATAATTACCCATTGTTTCCTTTAGGTTTCTCACATATTCCTCTGATGTTATCTACTAATATGGATGGTCCTGTTTGTCCTGATGTGGATGTTGTTTATACATGCATCACTAGTGCAATGGGCGTAGAATGGACGGCTGAACAATTTTTTCTTCAGTTTGTAGCTAATTATGGGATCAGAGACCCTTTACCTAATGAACAAGGACCCTTTACCCACACGCCAATACCTACATGTACGCGCATGCCAACAATAATATAGATCATTATTTCGTGCATTGTTTTCTGGTGATACTACTTTTACATCTTGTTGAATCGGGGAACAAATAGATCGTGGATCTTATCTATGCACGAAATAATCGTCTATCTAGATCATTTGTAGTCTAGTTGTATAGTACCTGGCGACCTGAGTCTAGTATCTGTCAAGCCAAGCGATTCTCCAATTAGCGCCCACTTCCGCGAGGCATGGGTGAAAGACAGTGCCCTGTCGATGGTTGTGGGTACCAGATACCCGAGGAAGCGATGGCCAACCCTGTACTGGCTGCTGCTCATCTGCAAGGTCACCTCCTCAACCACGAAGGCCAGAATAAAGACCGATCAAAAGTCGAGGCTGTTAGGAGACCCACGATATCGGCGGCAGGGACCAGCCAGGACTGGCTATACTTCGTGTCACGATGGGGGGACTACCTCAAGGCCACGAGAGTGGAAGGAGATGACAGAGCAATCCAGCTCTTAGAATGTTGTGACCAGGACCTGAGGAAGGGCCTACAAAGAAACAATGGGGGTGTGGTCCTATCGGGGCTACCGATCGGTGACATCATGAAGGCCATCAAGGTACTTGCTGTCAGAATTGAAAACCCCACTGTGGCCAGGGACAGGCTTCACAACATGTCACAGGACCGAGAGGAAAGCGTGCGTGCATTCGGAGCACGGTTGAGGGGACAGGCAGCAACTTGCCAATACAGCAAGCCATGCACTTGCCGCCTGATCGTCGACTACACCGAAGAAAACGTCGCGGACGCCCTCATTACAGGGCTAGCAGACCCCGAGATCAAGCAGGGCCTCCTCGGGGAGCCAAACCAATCCCTGAGCATGGAGAGAGCCATGCTATTCGTCGAGTCGAAGGAGGCAGCAAAGGCATCGGTGCACAACTGGACCCGAACAGCTCAGTAAATGCCCTCAAAAGCAAATACAAGAAGCTGCCACGACAAGGGAGACCCCAGCCCGATCTGGAAGAAGGCGACGAGAAGTGCTATTTTTGCGGCAGGACCGGACACGGCAAGTACCCTCCGCCCCCAACAAGGAGCGCCGAATGCAAAGCATTCTGGCATAGGTGTGGAAAATGCAGAAAACTCAATCACTCTGAGAGGGTATGTAAGTCTAAGTCAACACCTACTCAGGTAACTGAGAACGCAATTTTTAACAATGTATGCGACATCTCCACCCATGAGGCAATAGGAGATAAAACCCTGGACCACCACGTTTTTGACAGCACCGCTGGCAGATGGGTGAAGAGACAATCCCTTCCCCAGCCCACGAGGTAACTGATGGCCAAACTACACCCGAGCGATTACGCCATGCTGAGGATCCATCAGCGACCACGGCGCACTCAATGCTCCATTGAAGGCATGCCGGACACCGGATGCCAAAGCTGCCTGGCAGGGACACACATCCTTCACAAGCTCAGGATATCGAGGTCCAACCTCATCCCTGTATCACAGAAGATGCAGGCAGCCAACAAGAGTGGCATCAAGCTTCTGGGGGCGATACTGCTGGAATTCTCCCTCCCGAACTCCTCTGCAACCACCAAACAGATGGTATACGTAACCCCCAATGTCACGCGCCTGTTCCTGAGCAGGGAAGCCTGCTCAGACCTCGGCATCATACCACGCCGGTTTCCATCGACGTCAGTGCGAGCACTATCTAACATAGCTCTACCCAAGCGGCCTGAGCCACCAAGTCCTACGCAGCCACGCGAATGCAGATGTCCGACGAGGTCACTTCCACCATCAGGTACGATCCCGCTACCTCTCCCCGCCACCGATGCAAACAGGGGAGCCCTGGAAATGCACCTACGGACTATCTTCAAGGCATCAACATTCAATATGTGCACCCACCAAACACTCCCCATGATGGCAGGCCCACCCCTACGGCTCAACATTGACCTGGAGGCCACGCCTGTCACAGCACACAAGGCTGCTTCAGTACCCGTGCACTGGGAGGCTACAGTCAAGGAACACCTGGACCCTGATGTACGCCTCGGAGTGATTGAAAAGGTACCCATTGGAACACCAGACACCTGGTGTCACCGCATGTTGATAGTCGGGAAGTCCAATGGGGAACCGAGACGCGTCATTGATTTTCAACCCCTCAACGCCCACGCCACAAGGGAGACTCACCACACGAAGTCACCCTACCACCAGGCCCGCGGCGTTCCCAAGGGAATGAAGAAGTCGGTGTTCGACGCGTGGAACGGTTACCACTCTGTTCCACTTCACCCGGAGGACACGCACTTCACAACATTCATCACACCCTGGGGGCGCTACCGCTACCTAACCGCCCCTCAAGGGTACAAGGCGTCCGGGGACAGGTACACCGCCAGGTTCGACCGCATCATAGAGGACATACAGAACAAGACGAAGTGCGTGGACGACACGCTCATCTGGTCCTCAGACATCGAACAGGCATTCCATGACGCAGCTGCCTGGCTGACCAGATGCGGCGCAAACGGGATAACACTAAACCCATCCAAGTTCGTATTCGCGCAGGACACTGTCGAATTCGCCGGTTTCGAGATCGGCTTAACCACGGTCAAGCCCGCACGGAAATTCACCAAGGCCATTGCTGAGTTCCCCACCCCAGCCTCCACCACGGATGTCAGATCCTGGTTCGGCCTGGTAAACCAGGTGGCCTATGCATTTTCTCGCGCTGCCACAATGGCCCCCTTCAGGGATCTGCTCAAGCCAGCCACGAAGTTCAACTGGACATCCGATCACCAAGAAGTGTTCGAGGAGTCTAAACAAACTATCGTGGAACAAATCAACCACGGCGTCGAGATATTCGAAAAGGACAGACCAACATGCATAGCAACAGACTGGAGCAAGACAGGGATAGGCTATTGGATGTTCCAAAAGCACTGCACATGTCCACAGAGGGAGCTATTCTGCTGCAAAGACGGCTGGAGAATCACCCTCGTTGGTTCAAGGTTCACGCATGACGCGGAATCCCGATACGCGGCCATCGAGGGCGAAGCCCTTGCTGTGGCCGAAGCTCTGGACAAATGCAGACATTTTGTCCTCGGCTGCACCGACCTCTCCGTTGCCGTCGACCACAAACCCCTAGTAAAGATATTCGGGGATAGAGCTCTGGCCGACATAACAAACTCGCGACTCAGAAATCTCAAGGAGAAAACCCTCAAATTCGCATTCACAATGCTTTACATCCCCGGTGTGCGAAACCGCACATCTGACGCCCTATCGCGGTATCCAACTGGTTCACACAAACCCCACGGGATGTCCCTACCAGACCCGGTTTCGGCACCACCCCCAAGAATTCCCCTCACACTGATGGCCGGCCTCTCGGTCGATCAGTCCGGGGACGCGGACGAGGAGAAGCTAATCAGCACCCTGTGCTCGACACTCCATTCAACTCTGCCCATCACCTGGCAACGCCTCAAAGAGGAGACTACCTCTGATGACGCCATGCAGCTCCTGCTTACGGCCATCGAGGAAGGATTCCCAGACAAGCAGGCCGACGTGCCCAAGGAAATTCGCATGTTCCATGTCCACAGGTCACACCTGTACTCTGCCGACGGCGTCGCTGTATACAAAGACCGTGTGATTATACCCTCCTCCCTGAGAAGCGACTGTCTACACACCCTACACTCTGCCCATCAAGGGACGACCCTCATGATGGCAAAAGCCGATGCCTCCATCTTCTGGCCGGGCATCGCAGCGGACATCTCTGCCCACAGGACAACTTGCACCATGTGCAACACGATGTCGCCCTCCCAAGCATCTCTACTACCGACGCAGCCTGCCCTGCCAACACGGCCATTTCAGAGCATCTGCGCAGATTATTTTCACCACAAGGGACACACCTATGTGGTGATTGTTGACCGTTTTTCGGGCTGGCCCATCGTGGAACGCTCCACCAACGGCGCCACCGGCCTCACCTCTAACCTACGGTCAATATTTGTCACATTCGGGATACCCGACGATATCACCACGGACAAGGGTCCTGAATTTACTGCTTCCGTAACACGTCAATTCCTATCCGACTGGGGCATTCACCATCGACTCTGCTCAGTGGCGTTCCCCCAAGCAACGCTCGCGCGGAGATCGGGGTCAAGACTGTCAAGCGTGTCCTAGCCGGCAACACGCGAGACGACGGCAACCTCGACACCGACCGCTTCCAGGGAGCCATGCTGACCTACCGCAACACCCCGGACCCAGTCACAAAGATCTCACCGGCCATAGCTGTATTCGCCAGGCCCATCAAGGACCTGCTACCCGTCATCCCTGGCAAACTCAAAGTCCATGCCTACTGGGATCGCCTACTCGACGAGCGGGAAGCCACAATGGCCAGACGAGGTGCCAACGAACAGGACAAGTGGGCAGAGCACTCTCATCCACTCACGCCCCTCAGAGTCGGTGACCAAGTACGGGTCCAGAACCAAACTGGCCCATTCCCTCGTCGATGGGACAAACTTGGAGTCGTGATCGAGGTGAAACAATTTCATCAGTACTGGATACGAATGTCTGGATCTGGACGTGCTACTCTAAGGAACAGGAAATTCCTCCGAAGATGCGCCGTGCCCACGCATTCAGACACCCCCATGGAGCGGCTGCCCTCACCTCCGCCTCACCCTCCAACCCAACTAGTGGACACTCCCGTTATCCACCACTTACCGTACTCAGCCGACCAGGGCCTTCCCTCAGTCGTGCCCGATCCTATACCGACCCTACCGGCACCTCCCGAACCGCCACTTCGGCCCACACAGGACACGCTCGAGACGCCTCTGCCACCCGAACCTCCCTCTACACCAGCCCGCCACACCACTCCGGCACCTTCACGCCCACAGACGAAAGTACGCCGATCCAAAAGGCATTGCGTGACCAACAATCGGCCGAATTACAAGGACTAATCCGCCTGGGGGAGATAGCTAATTATGGGATCAGAGACCCTTTACCTAATGAACAAGGACCCTACACGCCAATACCTACATGTACGCGCATGCCCACAATAATATAGATCATTATTTCGTGCATTGTTTTCTGGTGATACTACTTTTACATCTTGTTGAATCGGGGAACAAATAGATCGTGGATCTTATCTAGTTTGCTCTAGTTGCAACTTCTAAGGGATATTCTAATGGTAGTATGACTATTACGTCAGTATCAACTGATGATCCCTTCGCCAGTATACTCACTATAACGTATAGTGATGTTCTCAACTTCACGGACGTAATTTGTGCTACTGGAAGTCAGCAGAAGAATAAGACATACAGGAGACTATTAGGTATAAATGATGTTTGTTGCTGTTCATTACACAAAGTTCCTCATTAGTGAAGGACCACAGCTTAAAAAAAAGAAAGAATTGTTCACTTTGTGATAAAAGCACTTAACTTGGTACACATGTAGAAGATCATATAATAAATAAATCTAGATATTGGGGCATCTTCTTTGGTGACGTCTAGGTGCTAATTAGGGTACAAAACATGTTAGTTTTCTTATTATACAATGTACTCTTGATCAAGTGTTTTCATGTCAGATATCTCTGTTTGTAAGGAGCAATGTGACACTTGAATCACATTCATGTCTGCTTTTATTATGCATGTTTTGGTACTGCCATTGTTGATCACAGTAATTAATTATAGTGAAAAGGTGATAAAGTGGTTCATCTGCAACAAGCATAATAAAGGTTCACATGTTAAACTCATGATACTTATCTGCCTGGCTAATCTAATGCATGGTCAGTTTCTTGTACTTAGCTCTTGGTGTTCAGCATGATCAGTTTCTTGTACATTCTCCTTCACACTGACAGAGAACAGTACACTGGATAGCAGCTTTTTTGCACTTACAATTCTTGACACACCCTTTCTTCCAACCAATTCATGGCAGATCTTGGATGCGTCAGTGAGTGTGGTCCAATGCGGTTCATATAGCCCATCTGTTTTGACCCAACCCCAGCTACATGGAAAAAGAAGAGCAGTCTGTGGGAGAAGTGTTTGGCCCCAGACATGACCACCTACATAGGAAGGCAGCTCTTTTGACATGCTGCTCAAGAGCTTCCCCCCGTGTGGGAGGAATTCTCAGCACAAAATGTTTCTTTGTAAATAGCTTCTTCCTGGCCTTGTTGATATCTGTACAGGTGCTGGTGCGGTCATAAATTAGAATGACAAATCTCTCTATAGCTTGCATACTTTCTTCTGGGATTCCAGTGGGTGCATGTGCTAGTGAGCTCTGGCAATGAGTTCCAGGTGGTCCAGGCAGTCTTCTTTCCATGGCCAACATATGATGACACAGTATACCAGCCAGTTAGTGCATGGAACATCGGAAGAGCAAGTGATTTCTCATATCCCAAACAGGAAGACATTCTGTGGACTGCCAAGTATCGAAAACTCTTCCCTGTTCCAAATGCAAACCACATTTCAGTGTCAGCTGGTAATGTCTGAGATACCATCACAGCCAACACCACAACGTCAGTGTCAACAGTACGTATGAGTATCCTTTGATGACCATGTTGTGCAGCATGTGCTACATGCAGCATCATGCGAGTGTCTGGCTCTTCGTGACTGCATGGAGAAAGCAAGTGTGCACAGGTCATTTTGTGATGGCACAGAAAGAACCTGTTCCCCATCTGTAACAACTAGTTATTTGGTAGACTCGTTGAATGACTGGATGAGGGGCTTGGAGAGGTAACTAAAAAAGTTCCTTTTTGTTGAGGTCCACACGCAGGAAGTTCTGCCAATTCCCTGGAATCGTTGCAGACTCAATGAAACGTATGCGCACCACCCCCTTTCCATGATTTGCCCTGGCTGTTGCCTTCAGAGAATCCCCTTTGTAGCTGTCCCACACCAAATCGAGACGTGATACATAATGAAGCTGTCCAGAGATGTATGGAATGAAGGCGTATTCCTGAAATGTTTTGGCAGTACCTGGCCTTAGCATCTGAACAAGTGCAGCTCCATCGATGATTGTATTGGTGACACTTGGTGCTACAGATTGTGCTTCAGAAAGGTTCTCCAGGCACACACCAGCAAATCACTCTTGGCACCTAGGTGAAGCCTCCCTGCATCTGAGAGTGATGGGGGACAGGCTTGATTCTCATAACGAAAGAATTCATCTAGGTTTCCACCACATGTCTGACAACCAATGTATGACCACGAGAAGAGTTGAACATTGCTCTTCAGGGAGGTCAACTGCTGCTTTGCTTTGGGTATCTTGCAGGTAGCTGTATGAAACAGTGGTAGCTTGTTACAATGAATATATTTCTTGAAGTTGGTCCTTTTCAGGGAGTACACACGTGTAGCTGGAGTAGCTGTCTGCTTCCACACTGGATATGTCTGGTACATCAGTGTAGATATGTGGTAGAGTAGTAACAGCCCTTGAGATAGCACTGCCTCTGATGATAACAACACCATGATCCACTCCTTCAGCACAAGAAGGATGCTGTATCAATGATATTGCAGTTCCATGCAATGATGTATTGGCATTGGGGTTGGGGTCAATATTGTCCACAGCAGCTGTTGTGAAGACATCACCCGCAGAGTGGGTGGACAAACAACTTGTTCCATGTGAAAGTGCTGGCATACATTATTTCCCATCTCTGATGAAAGATGCAGCACACAGTCATAGGAACTGCTAAGGCCTAAATGGAAGAATTTATCTACCATTTCTTTCGAGTATGTGCATGCAACACTAGCCCAATATAGGTTGGGACAGGTGTTTCTTGGGAAATGCTGTGTTTGACAGATGTGGTGGTGTCTACTTGTGACCGAGTGTGCTTGATACTGTTGAATTTCAGAACCTGCACAATGGACAGTGCGGCTTGTGTAGAATGCTCCTGCATTTGATCCTTCATGCTCGGTCCTTCCAACAACATGTTCACCAGTGCCATTAATAGTCTTGGCACTGATTCCTGTGGCAGTTCTCTCCAAATGATCCATTAAAGAGTTTTGAGTCTTCAAACATCTGTTGGCGTACAATCTGTGCAAGAGCAACAGCATCACTGTCACTGTCCCCTTCACAAGACTTGGCTAGTGCAGCACCTAAATTATTATCAAATATCAGCAACACATCTCTCCCCTGATTATGAGCTCTTATGTCTTGAAACTGTGCCAGCAGTCTCTGCTTAAGCCGGGTACTGGTCACTCTTGTATCACTCACAATTCACAGCTGTTCCAACCGAGACGCGTATAGGTCCACTAGATCAGTAAGTTTGAAGACTGGCACAGTACTTGCTTCGATGTGGGTTTCCTCAATGTACATTACAAGTTCTGCAAAGGCAATTCCATATATTTGAGGCTCATCTTGGCTTGCAACTGCTTTGAATGCTTTGAATTTCCTGGCATGATTGTACAGAGCCAATAGGCACTTGGTGTGATATTTCGCTTCCAAAGCTATCATGTCACGCATACTTAGTTTGCCCAAAAGTAAGGTGCCCTCAACAAGTGTGGCACTTTCCCACACATGTTTGTCTACCTGAAATGTTGATACCTCATGAAGACCAGCAGAACCTGCTCATTTTCCACAGCAAAAACAATTGCCTCAATGAGAGTTGCTTCATTGTGCAATCGGCTGTGCTTGTGTGAAACATTGTCCCTCACATTAACTTCTACAAGATTTTTCCTCTTCTATGCTCTCTTCAACATTGTATTCTTGTAACAGAGCTTGCATGTTTGATGCCACTTGGCCTCTTTGGCTACCATAGCTGCCTCAATACCTTGCCCTTTATCAATTCTGTCCAACTGCAAGGTTCTTGGTAGAGTTCCTAGTGTATCAAACTTCATGAGGTTTTCAGCTAGTGCCTTGTATGCTCTCCCAACATCTTTCCGTTTGGAACACACAGGGGAAGTTAGGGACAGGGGAAGTAAGGGACTATGATGTTTCTGCGTGGCACAAAACACACAGCTCCCAGTTTGTAGTAGCTGCCGGTGACTTCTCAGATGATGATGCTGCCCGATGTCCACAAGTTTGATCTTCTTGGACATGGCTAAAGTCAAGACGAATGATGACGACTCAGTTTGAGTGAACATGTGCTCACTATAGCTCACAATAATCAGTTGTGCAGGCTCCAGCCAATCAGTCAGCTGTACAGGTGTGGGTGGGTCTGCACAACCTCAACTTTCACCACTATAATTTATTGTGGTAAACAAGTGGTTAACAATGGTAACTACAACAACAAAAACATGCATAACTTTAGAATAAAAACAGATATGAATGTGATTAAAGTGTCTATTGCTCCTTACAAAGAGAGCTTTCATTTGATAGCTGACATGAAAACACTTGTACAAGAGTTCTTGTATAATTAGAAAACTAACATGTTTTGTACCCTAATTAACACCTAGAGGTCACCAAACGTCAAATCGAAGATGCCCAAATATCTAGATTTGTTTGTTATATGATCTTCTACATGTGTACCAAGTTAAGTGCTTTTATCACAAAGTGAGCAATTATCTTGCTAGGCCCCTTCACTACATTGCATTATTTAAACCACATCCCTCATTCAATAGGCTTGTGGTTATGTAATTGTAATAACATCAACTGTACAACACCCGAACATTTACTGCCTCTGATATCATTTCTTTATCCTGTCTAGACACAGTTAATAGTTATAATTAATATACTGCACTCTCATACTTTCCATAGCAAACATTGAGAGGCAGTGGGAATGAGAGATAATGTAGAGGGGAAAGGAGTGCAATATAAGAGGTGTGGAGCAGAAGTGACCTTTCTCTACTACTGATCATGCAAATATATGATGTTGCTCACAGGGGGACTCTGTCAAACTCTAAGCCTCAGCAGAGCAAGATCTAATGAATCACCATTGCTCAATTACATACATATTCCTTGTTTTCTCAAATATTTAACCTGAATATCAAGTGTTCCAGTTGTCCTCACACAGTGAACACTGAACGAGTACAAAGTCAACTAGAGGGCATACACAATAGATCTCAGCCCTCAGCAGGTGACTGGCCTGGACTAGGCATGTGTTTGCACACTTATCCAGCCTCCATACACTGCTGTAACCTTTCTCCCTGTCAGAGTTTATTGCTAGCTAGAGCCCAACAAAGAGAAGCACAAAAGCAATAAAAAGATATCAGGACTAGGACCTGAACAAAGAGGGCTTTAAAAGAAAAGGTCTAATCTTCTAGTTTCCTGTTCTTTGCAATTTCTGGCACTGCTGTAGGTGTCAAGTCTTCCAGATTTTGGCAGTGAATGTCACTATCTTCATTGTCATCTGTCACTACTGAGATCCCACAGACCCTGAAGAAAGATTTTTGATCCACACTCCAACATACACCCGCACATGCACGACACGAATGCTGTGTAGACATAACTAAACGTACACCTGCACATGCATGACATGAATGCTGTGTGGACATAACTAAACATACACCTGCACATGCTGGCACGAATGCTGTGTGGACATAACTAAACATTCACCTGCACATGCACGGCACGAATGCTGTGTGGACATAACTAAACATACACCCACACATGCACGGCACGAATGCTGTGTGGACATAACTAAACCTACACCTGCACATGCACGACACGAATGCTGTGTGGACATAACTAAACATACACCTGCACATGCACGGCGGCACGAATGCTGTGTGGACATAACTAAACATACACCTGCACATGCACGACACGAATGCTGTGTGGACATAACTAAACGTACACCTGCACATGCACGGCGGCACGAATGCTGTGTGGACATAACTAAACATACACCTGCACATGCATGGCACGAATGCTGTGTGGACATAACTAAACATACACCTGCACATGCACGGCGGCACGAATGCTGTGTGGACATAACTAAACATACACCCACACATGCACGGCACGAATGCTGTGTGGACATAACTAAACATACACCTGCACATGCACGGCACGAATGCTGTGTGGACATAACTAAACATACACCTGCACATGCACGGCACGAATGCTGTGTGGACATAACTAAACATACACCCACACATGCACGACACGAATGCTGTGTGTATATAACTAGAGGACAAACACTTCATATGCACTTCCTGAATGGAAAAGGATTGAAGATGGCTACACTACACTTGGTCTAGCAGACATAATGAAACTAGCTTACGGACAGTTAATTACTCCACCTTAGTTACTAGCCTTCTTGACTTCTTTATAAACAAGAAGTGCTGTGTCTTCCATATAATAGCTACTAGCAACAGATGGCAGAGAACAGACTAGCTATGGAGTTCTAGAATCTCTAGGGCAACCGGAGTTTCTCACAGCACACATGGCACAGGCTGTTATGCAATATAGGGCAGCTATGCCCCAGTTTCAACATAAGGCACCATAACTTGGGTTAGCATATAATGCACCTGCTTGGGCTAGCATATAATGCACCAGAACTTGGGCTAGCATATAATGCACCAGAACTTGGGTTAGCATATAATGCACCTGAACTTGGGTTAGCATAATTATAATGCACCTGAACTTGGGTTAGCATATAATGCACCAGAACTGAGGTTACCTATAATGCACCATAACTTGGGTTAACATTTAATGCACCAGAACTTGGATTAGCATATAATGCACCAGAACTTGGGTTAGCATAATTATAATGCACCTGAACTTGGGTTAGCATATAATGCACCAGAACTGGGGTTACCTATAATGCACCATAACTTGGGTTAGCATTTAATGCACCAGAACTTGGCATATAATGCACCAGAACTTGGGCTAGCATTTAATGCACCAGAACTTGGGTATGAGCAGGGGGGATATGGTACGAGCAAGGGAGGGATGTGATGTTCCTACGCTATGCTCCCTTTTCACCACAGCCACTTTATAGAACAGATTTGCTAGCAGAATTGTTCCCTCCCACCAGTGCATGAAATAGCCATCTTGGAGCTCTACAGATATTACCAGCTGAGTACCCTTCTTCAACAGATATATATACTAGCAGAATTTATCCCCCCCCTCCTCCCCCCACCCCCCAATGATCTGGTCTAGCTATAGCTTAGCAAGGAGCTCAAACTTTCAGGACCTGATCTTTAGGCACACTAAAGACACGTGCTAGAGATATAATTTCTATTTATGGTCTGAAGTAAATTTGTAGGATTGCATTCCCCCCCCTCGATCAGGTACATGTGCCCAAGACGACTCAGGTGACTGACGAGCAGTGGGCAAAATATTTGGCGTGGAAAAAGACGTGTCCAGTGTTTTCACAGACTATGCCAAAACTCTCCGTCGACCTGCCGAGGACCAAGACATGTACTTTTGCATATTTTTCGACGCTAGAAAATTTCTGATCTGCCATTTAATCAAAATGTCACAGCCATGATGACATATCTATCTACAGTGCACATGCGCAAGGGGGATTTAGATTTCAATATAATTATTATCACCTGCACACTCCTCCAGAGAGTGAATGAATGGAGGCTGTCTAGTTTACATAGTGGTACCACCTGCAGACTTGGTGGTTGGTTGGGAGGTGTCAACACCAATGAGGAGTACATATTGGTGTGTACTTTTTTATATATAACACAAACTAGATGCTTCTCATACAGGTGGGGTGTAACTGTGAAAGCTGCATAACAACACCGTAGCAAGGGGCTAACAACACCGTAGCAAGCTGCACACATGGCACAGGCTGTTATGCAATATAGGGCAGCTATGCCCCAGTTTCAACATAAGGCACCGCATATAATGCACCAGAACTTGGGCTAGCATATAATGCACCAGAACTTGGGTTAGCATATAATGCACCAGAACTTGGGCTAGCATATAATGCACCAGAACTTGGGCTAGCATACAATGCACCAGAACTTGGGTTAGCATATAATGCACCAGAACTTGGGTTAGCATATAATGCACCAGAACTTGGGTTAGCATATAATGCACCAGAACTTGGGTTAGCATATAATGCACCAGAACTTGGGTTAGCATTTAATGCACCAGAACTTGGGTATGAGCAGGGGGGATATGGTACGAGCAAGGATGGATGTTATGATCCTACGCTAACTCTCTTTTCACCACAGCCACTTTATAGAACAGATTTGCTAGCAGAATTGTTCCCTCCCACCAGTGCATGAAATAGCCATCTTGGAGGTCTACAGATATTACCAGCTGAGTACCCTTATTCAACAGATATACTAGCTGAATTTATCCCCCCCCCCCCTAATCATGTGTTCTAGCTATAGCTTAGCAAGGAGCTCAAACTTTCAGGACCTGATCTTTAGGCACACTAAAGCCACATGCTAGAGATATAATTTCTATTTATGGTCTAAAGTAAATTTGTAGGATTGCATGGCCCCACCTCCCCCCCCCCCCCCCCCCCCCCCCCCTCGATCAGGTACATGTGCCCAAGACGACTCAGGTGACTGACGAGCAGTGGGCAAAATATTTGGCGTGGAAAAAGACGTGTCCAGTGTTTTCACAGACTATGCCAAAACTCTCGGTCGACCTGCCGAGGACAAAGACATGTACTTTTGCATATTTTTCGACGCTAGAAAATTTTTGATCTGTCATTTAATCAAAATGTTACAGACATGATGACATACTTCTCTACAGTGCACATGCGCAAGGGGGATTTAGATGTCAATATATTATCACCTGCACACTCCTCCAGAGAGTGAATGAATGGACGCTGTCTAGTTTACATAGCTGCAGATTTGGTGGTTGGTTGGGAGGTGTCCACACCAATAAGGAGTACATATTGGTGTGTCCTTTTATATACAACACAAACTAGATGCTTCTCATACAGGTAGGGTGTAACACTCAAAGCTGCATCTGCAAAGGTTATTGACACAATTGCAACACGAGAGATGGACTTGCCAACCTAATTCTCCTCGCAAAAAGATGGAAGTGCAGTTAGGGCTAGTCACCGACTCAACTTGCCTTGTGTCTCTGCTGCAGACCCAGCATTCCCATCCACAAGCAGCCCTGCTACATATTCGGGCAGCAAACTTGCTGACAGTTGTGCGCATATTGCATCAACGTTCGTTTGCGGACTGTAATACACCTACATGGGTTTTACGGCTGGCATCTCCCAAATGTGTCTGGGTTTCTTGCATCCGATGCACCAGTGCTTCTTGCACAAATTTCACCTATCATGGAACAGAGTAGAACCCGATATGCCAATAATTCCACATATAGAAGTAATACGACATCTCAGAACGAACCACTCTCAAGATGCTTGTATGGAAATTGAATCCTAACATCAATCTCTCTCACATAGCGGTTTAGTAAAACAGAGAAGGTTGAAGAACAAATTAAAGTTATCTCACTGGTCAAGGTAATTATGAAAATGACTAGTAGCTACAGAGAAACTATTTCCAATACAATGAGTAATGAAGACTTGGAGTGATATAGAGGATGAATCAATAATATTACAAGAAAGATTTTTTAAAGGGGAAAAACTGCTGTTAAAATTAAAAATGCCCACTATGTTGACTAATATATACCCATATTTTATTCAGCGTTTATTGGAAATCTCCTTTACTGTTAAGGTTTGACTTGATCCATATGTGTGGTGGAGCGATCCATTGGAAAGAGGAATAGTTTGTCCGAACATAATTACTTCTTCAGCTTATGATCACTGAAAAAACTACATTGTCTCAAACTATAGCCATGTGGCAAACAGAGGCTGGACTTCATCTTCATCAGTTCCTGGCTAAAGTCAAAGATCAGAAAATATATTTGTTCCATAAAATGTGTCCAAAGTTATGTTCATTTCTTCAGCAAGGAGCACAATATGCAGTAATAAAAAATTAAAAAATTTATCGTCTGTACAAAAATAACATCAATAAGAAAACAAACACAAAGTATTAAAATTATCAAGTGCAGGATACATATGAAACTGACAATTCCAAGTAATGACAGGGAGACTGCTACATAGCTACAAAAATAACAATAAAAAAGATAACACAAATTATCAAAATCCTAAAGGTACATAGCTATATATGAAACTCACAATTTCAAGTAATGACAGGGTGACAGCTATATACGTATATACCAAAATTACAACCAAAAAGAGAACACAACTTAAATTCTAAAGTACAAGGTACATATGAATCTGACAATTCTAAGTAATAATTTCGCGACTGCTACGCACAAAAAATGGAGGAACAATCATATTTTTCGTTTTTTAATTTTATTTTGATGCACACAAACAGATAAACTGTGACAGGATTCCAAATAGTGACAAGTAGAAGATAACAAACAAAAAGTAACATCATCCTATAATAATTAAACAATATGTGAAGGATTACGCAATAGTTAACTGAAAGTTAAGTGTATCATGTTAACATGATGAGTTATTATCTATAAAACCAACTTCATTTTGAGTGTGATTTATTGAAATAAGAAAAAGGACACACGAAACCTAGGGAAAATATATCCAGCACAGCTTCAGTTTGGACAGGTAGAAATGAGTACATTAATGTAGATTTAATGGTTGGAGCTGTCAAAAGTCATGTCCTCCACCATCGACAACATGATGGATAACTTCCACTGGATAGCAGATGGAAGATATATTATCTGTACTTTTCATCCTTCATAGTTCAAGTTGCTTCATTGGCTGGTGATCAGTATCTTCAAGGCATTGTTTGCCACCAGGGTATAGCACAGAGAGAAGGCTATTATGCATCCATTTAATGTCATTGGACGCCTGATCTCAATACAAGCTGATGAATTGCTTAAGCACACCGTCTCATCTTGATGTAAGATGACGACTTATGCATCATTCCAGTGAGCTTCAACTTTCCTTAATATTTCTAATACCAACATTCCATAGTTCCTGGTAAATAAGCATTTTTCTTTCTTTCTTGCCGGAATGCAACAATGAAATTGTGAGAGGTGAAAATAATGTAGAAATCTTACAACCAAAAAATGTATAATAATAATTGCTACGCATAAAAACGCACAACAAAATATAAAATACAATAACAGTGTTCGCATACATCATGAGAAATATACTGGAAGATATATATATATAGCTAAACAAGAAAAAACAAGCCAAAATGAAAATAGACAGATTTTTTTTTTAACACCTTTTTCCCCCTGACACGGGAGAAAGAGAGAGAACAGAAAGAGAGAGAACAGCAATAAAAAGAGAAGACTGCAGCAGCAGCAAGCTTATGTTGTTAGACATTCTTTCTTTGCATATGTATATATTTTTATTGTTTTTTTAAAATCACTCCAATGTTATATTCAGTTGGCATTTGCATAACTCCTTATCCCCGACTTCCAGAGATTTGAGAAAGACGGCTACAGTTACAGTAATACTCCTTGATAAAAGCCAGACACAATTGTTCTATCTTGACAAGTAATGCTCCTTGATAAAAGCCAGGCACAATTATTCTATCTTGACATTAGAGTGCTTGGGGAAAATGTAGCAGTGTACAATATTGAAAATTGTAGCAGTGTAGCATAACTTTGGGCAAGATGTAGCAGTGTACAATAATATCAAACAAAAAATAAATTTCAAGAAGGGGAGGAAGGGTATGAATGATTAATGAAATGATGGAATGATTTGTTCGGGCTCATTGTATCTTCTATAGCACTCCATAGACTAACTATTACATTCACACAATCACCATTGCACAGCTCAATACTGTTCATCCAATTATGTCATACAACTCACACAAACATCTGGATGCTGTGCACACAACATATGGGGGAGAATTCAGGATTCTGGTCAGGCCAATTCCCAGAAGCCTTACAATTACATAGCATTAGATGCAAAGCACATCCTTTGAGATGCTCACTAAGTGTAGGATAGTCCTTTGAGATACAATTAACTAAAGCCAAAAAGGCATAAAGATCTTGATCTTCTTACGACCATGGGGCCACAACTAATATCAGCACCTAGCAATGAGTGGCAATGATGCCTGTAGCACTGCTGACATTGCACTGCTATCAATAATTAAATGCTCTGAAAGAAGGGTTGCATTCAGTTATGATTGCATGAACTAGTCCTTGCACTTTAGTAAGAACACTAGCATCCATTCCTTGCATCTACGTAGTGGATATATGGTTGGAAGAAGTGGTAGAATGTGGGTTACAGATAGCACACAGGCACATCTCAAAGGTAACAGAGGACCATATATGTGAAGCTCGTCCAATTACAGAAAAAACATTTACAGAGCTTTATCTTCAGAAATTGCGAGATTGGAAACGTCGACCATGCAGGTAAGCATTTTATACAATTACACTTTTCTTCGTCACTTTCAATGGAACTACAAACACCAACAATCATCGTGGAAATTGCTACCATACTCACTTAATGTGCTACAGGTGAGCAAACCAAACTCTCTGCAGTTTAATCTACAATGGAAAAGAAAGGAACATTGGGCCATCACATCCCATTATGCCTTTAGTGTTGAGGTTACTACCAATGCATGTCTTGCTTTTGGTTGTTGAGTTTATTGCCTATGAATGTCTTGCCATCAATTGCAAAGCGTGTTGTGTAGAAGGCTACATATGACAACAACCAAGCCTACAGAGTAGACGGGCCTCAATTGCATAGCCACGGAGTTTACAGGCGACAATAGATGCTCGAACTTGTTCGACGATTTTCAGCCGACATTTTAAAAAACGTCCTAGAAAAAAAACACTAGTCAGAGCCAGTCATTCTCCCTGTTCAGTTCCCTGGCATGGTGGCCATTCTTCTGGCTGTGTCATAGAGGCTATTAACAAACCGTCTTCTTATGTGATGTGGTTGGTGTGAACCATTGTGAAAGTATCTATCCATGTGTCTTTTTTAAAATTTTATTACTGTATATTGTGGAGCCTAGAAAGTCATCCTATCCTCTCCTATGCAGTGAGAAGTCAAGGAAAGGAAACTGGTCATCCCTCTCCAACTACAGGTCAACTTGATTGTAGACATGAGGCTGTTCAGGTGGTTTAGGAGTCATTTCTGTCGCTCTCATTACTATGCAGAAAGTATCGTTTTTTCCTTCATAGAACAAGTTTTGTTGTGGTGACTCCAAGGCCAGCTCCCCAATGAATTCCATGCATAAGTTGGCCACTAGAGCCGAGACAGGATCATGGCCCAAATTTCCAAAGACCTTGAACCTCTGAATGCAATGGAAAGAACTGTTAATTTTTTTCCCCCAAAACTCTCAGAAATTGGACAGGAACGAAGGGTGAGACCTCTATTATGTATTATGTCCTAAAATATTGTTTATTTATTTCATATTCTATTAAATTATTATTTTATGATATAGCTACTATAAAAATGTATCAACCAATACATACACAATAGTTAAATTAAAAATATAATTAGGGTCTCATCCTTCGTTCCTGTCCAATTTCATGACGAAGGTTAAAAATGTTAAACTGGATGTAAAATGAAGTGGATTGTATGTTAAAAAGTTGTTAAATTGTATTTGTAAGTAAAAAATTATTAAGACCCCCATCAGAAGTTTGCCCTCCCTGTGTATGTGTATATATATTATACCTAATGACCACTACTGTTAGTTATGTATGGAAATATCATTCGAATCTATGAGATTCTTTTCCATCTTTGTCCATTTTGTTATTTCTCTTGAATGAATGTTGTTTTTGACTTCTCCATGTTGTTGCCAGAGAGAGAGAGAGAGAGTGTGTGTGTCGACTAAATCTTTCCTGTTTCAGTAATCCTGAAACCAGCTGATGGGTAGATGTGGATAGGCGAGTCTGTGTGTGTCAAAATGGTGTTGATTGGTTTGGATTGGCATTGGCAATTTTTAATTGGCACCTTTTTGCTAATTTTTTTAAAAATCGAGGTCTATTTTCTTGGTCCAGATTTTTTTCCTCTTTTCTCTTGCATGCCTGTCCTGTTTCCTGATTCAGGAATCAGGAAACAGGGCGAGGCATGTGCATGAATATAATAATGTACGATGACACTGCCTTTGTTCTTTTTTCCCCTTCCTGATTGTGCGAGACAGCCAGCCTGCCTGCCTGCCTTGCCTGACTGCCTGCCTTGCCTGACTGACACGACACCACTCGGCGTGGGTGGGACCGACCCGCCTTTTTGGGAGGGTTGGTAAAATGCAGCTGCTGCACTTCCATGCACGGGACTGAGAGAATAACAGCTGTCTGTGTACTACTGGAGGACTACAATTGAGGAGGGGCCGGATCTAATCTAATCGCCTCAATCTCTCTGGGCCTGGCTGGTCTCCTGTGATGTGATCTGGTGGTGGATGTGGTGGCGTTTACTACTGCTTCTTGTAAGTTGGCTGGATGATTGAAGAGGAAGAAGGGAACAACAAGCCATCATGAATGAGGGAGGAGCTCTCGTTTTTTTTTGTGTTTTTTTGGCTCCCTTCTGTCTCTATCTGGCAGCAGGCAGGCAGCTGCTAAGACAAACAATCTATAAATATTCTGTCGCAAGCATCATTTTCAGCCAGCCAGCCAACACAAGCAGTTATCTCTCTTGCTCGACAAGCCCTCCACAAAGCTCCTAGCCCGACAAGCCCTCGCTCACTCAACGAACAACAGCTGTGCTGCTAGCCCGACAAGCCCAATCATCAACGCTTCTCTCTCTTCCAGCATTGTAAGAGAGTGATCTGTGTTTCGTGCTAGAATGATGTCTGTTCATGTTAAGACCACGTCTCTTGCAAAGCATCATACATGCTTAGATATGTTGCTGGGCATGTTGTTATATTATTTGTCTGGTCGTTTCAATGAGAAGAGTCTCGTATATTAAATGCTCCATTTCTTACTTTATAATAATCGTTAATAATAATCTCAATAAGAAATCTTCCTAAGTGTTTTTTTTTATGTTCCTTGCTTGACAGAAGTAGCATTCCTGTTGGCTGTTTTTGCATCGACTGTTGTTTGTTTAAGTGGCCTATCCGCTATACACCTCACATAGTGGTTGAATTACAACAGGTTTACCCCGGATTCACACACGCTCCACTGAATCAGGGAAATGACAGTGATGAGGATCAGATGCGTACATGTGTAGGCTATCTTTCCGCGGCACAGAATGGGCAAACCACCCCTGCTCTTGGTCCTGGTACTCTATTGGATTTACGCACCCAGGCGTAGCAAAATCTCAGTTAGAATCCACAATTTATGCAAATGGACCATCATAACGTCGTGCCGAGTCCTGAACTCAGTGCTATTGCTACGAACAACACAATGGCAATCAATCATCTCGGGTTCAGCAACACGGGATTGGCTGATTTTAATGCCTTTGGCCTCAACCAGGGGTTTGGAACCAACCGTTTAAATAATTCTGGAATGGGTATGGGATTCAACAAAGGAAGTGTCAATAGGTCTTGCACGAATGGTGTTGGCATGAGCAGCAACTGTTTCGGAATGAACACATGTGGCATGAACGGTAATGGTTTAGGAATGAGCAACATTTGTAATGGTTTTGGATTGAGCAATATTGGTAATGGTTTTGTAATGAACAGCATGGGTAATGGTTTTGTAATGAACAGCATGAACGGTAATGGTTTTGGAATGAGCAACATTGGTAATGGTTTTGGAATGAGCAACATTGGTAATGGTTTTGGAATGAGCAACATGGGTAATGGTTTCGGAATGAACAGCATGAACGGTAATGGTTTTGGAATGAGCAACATGGGTAATGGTTTTGGAATGAACAACATGAATGGTAATGGTTTTGGAATGAGCAACATGAACGGTAATGGTTTTGGAATGAACAACATGGGTAATGGTTTTGGAATGAACACAAGTGGCATGAACAGTAAAGGTTTTGGAATGAACACAAGTGGCATGAACGGTAATGGTTTTGGAATGAGCAACATGTGTGGTAACGGGTTCGGAATGAACACAAGTGGCATGAATGGTAACTTTAATCATAGTTAAGGAAAGATGGAAGGAAAGAAGCTGCAGGTGATTAAGTTTAGTCTTACAAATTATTATTTAGCCATAGATCTCTGTGCTAGACCAGTTCTCAAGCAGGGGGGTGATATTGTATGAGCAAGGGGGGATATTGTATGAGCAGGGGGGGATATTGTATGAGCAGGGGGGGATATTGTATGAGCAGGGGGGGATATTGTATGAGCAGGGGGGATATTGTATGAGCAGGGGGGGATATTGTAAGAGCATGGGGAGATATGGTATGAGCAGGGGAGGGATGTGATGTTCCTACGCTAACCCCCTTTTCACCCCAGCCACTTTATAGAACAGATGTGCTAGCAGAATTGTTACCTCCCACTAGTGCATCTTGGAGCTTTGCAGATATTACCAGCTGAATAAACTTCAACAGATATACTAGCAGAATTTATCCCCCCCCCCCCTAATCATGCGTTCTAGCTATAGCTTAGCAAGGAGCTCAAACTTTCAGGACCTGGTTTTTAGTGTGATTAAAGACATATGCTAGAGATATAATTTATATTTTTGGTCCAAAAAAAATATTGTCAAGGATTGCATGGCCCCCACTCCCCCCCTCCTCAATCAGGTATATCTGCCCAAGACGACTCAGGTGACTGACGAGCAGTGGGCACATTATTTGGCGTGGAAAAAGACGTGTCCAGGTGAGGTGAGGTGAAGCTTTCTGTTAAAGTACACAATTATGTGTGTCTGTTTTTAAGGGTGTTTTCTCCTTATTCTTCCTGCTTCAGTGTTTTTATAGTTGTCCGTCGACCTGCCAAGGACAAAGACATGTCCTGTTTCATTTCATTTTTTCTAGCGTGCTAGAAAATTTCTGATCTGCATTTAATTACAAAATGTTACAGGGAGAATAGCCATGATGACATACCTATCTACATAGCAATAATGAGTGCACGTGCGCAAGGGGGATTTAGATTTCAATATATTACAATATATTTCAATATATTACCACCTGCACTCCTCCAGAGAGTGAATGAATGGACGCTGTCTAGTTTACATAGTGGTACCTGCAGACTTGCTGGTTGGTTGGGAGGTGTCAACACCAATGAGGAGTACATATTGGTGTGCACATTTATATATAACACAAACTAAATGCTTCTCATACAGGTGGGGTGTAACTGTGAAAGCTGCATAACAACACCGTAGCAAGGGGCTAACAACACCGTAGCAAGCTGCACACATGGCACAGGCTGTTATGCTACTAACCGACACTTCAATCAGACATGGCCAGACATGGCCATATAAGGATGTTAGTCTTACATACAATGCATGTGGCGTTTTGCACAAAAATTATTGCTAGAGATGTAATTTCTATTTTTGGTCTAAAGAATATTGTCAAGGATTGCATTGCCAACCCCCCACCCCCCTCCCCGATCAGGTATTTGTTCCCAAGATGGAGGTAACTGATTAACAGTGGAAGAAATATATATCATGGAGAAAGACGTGCCCAGGTGAGGGGGAGGTGAAGCTTTAAAGTACACAATTATGTGTATGTCCTGTTTTTAAGGGTGTTTTCTCCTTATTCTTCCTGTTCCAGTGTTTCAGAATATGCCAAACTCTCCACCTCCTGTCAACCCGAGGACAAAGACACTGTCATTTGGGGCCGAGGGAAACAGAGTCTTGAGTAATGAATCATATTTGATGTGGATAGAAAGCAGCCTTAGTAATAGAAAGCAGCCTTAGTAAAAAGTTAGGTCAGCTGTTTGGACATTTTTGGGGGGCTGATGAAGTATGGCAGCTATTGGTTACTGAAACCAATAAATAAATATGGGGCACAACAGAGCACTACACCATGAGCATGTCTGTGGTCAAATGTCTCTGTGGAAGAGATCAAAGCTTTCCTTGGTATCTTATATACTGGGTACTTCCAAGTTGCTGTGACTTAAAATGTATTGGTCGAATGAGGATATTCATCTGGAACACCCTGGTATTTCATCTATTATGCCTCGAACTCGATTTTCCCAGATTTTCAGGTTTTTGCACTTGGCTGACAGCCACTCAGCACCACCGTCATGAGTAAAATTTCCAAAGACCTTGACCCCAACATCACAAAAACAGAAAGGTCACAAAAAAATATATTGTGACATTACTTTACCAAATTTACAGGATTCAGATTCCATGCCAACTTTCTGCTTCAAAAATCACAGAAATTGGACAGGAACGCAGGGTGAGGACCTTAATTATATTTTAATTTTATAATTAATTTTATAATAGCATTTGGTTTATAATTGGAGTATCTTAAAATAATAATTTAATAGAAACTAATCGAAAACAAACAATATTTTAACAATAGACATGCAGTTCCTGTCCAATTTCTGTGATTTTTGAAGTAGAAAGTTGGCATGGAATCCTAAATCCTATAAATTTGGCAAAGTTACTTCACAATCTTATTTGGTGGCCTTTCTGTTTTTCTAACGTACACAGTAAAAAAAGCTGCCCGCTTAATTAGTTGTTGTTCAGTCGAGATTGCCAAAAATCCATTTAGCATCTCTGACTTGTTAATTGGCATCAATTGTCAGTTTTATAATTAGCACCTTTTGTTAACTCATTGAGTATGATGGTGGGTCAAATTGACCCAGCGTACTGAGTCATTTATGTAAGCAATATACCAAAATTGAAGTTTATATGGCTTGTTACATTAATAAATAATACATCCCAAGATCTCTATGGAAGAATCAACAAGGGGCTAATGACCTCCCACCCCCTCAATGCAGCCCTGCCTGACCCCTCCCTGCTCCTCCTCATATCCTGACCCCTGCTCCTCCTCAGACCTCATCTCCTTGCACATCCTCCACCAAAACTACCAGTTAGTGCTATGATGGATGCCCTACTCTCATGCGACATCAACAGGCAGGGACTATAAACAGGGAAGAGATTATGGGTAAATATCCTAAGCGGCAAGGAGCATGTAGAGCCGGGACTCTTGCATGCAAACTTGCACGTGAGGCTATACTAGACAATGACATTCTCCTTCAGTGCCCAGCAAAAGGAAACTGGCACCTCCCAGGACTTCCCTCAAAGGAAGTAACACAACTAAAAAGAGTAATAAATATCCATTACCCACAATTTTGGAGAGCTCCTGTGGATTTTGAGCCAGTGCAGCGAAGCAATGAAATGCTTACATGTATAGGTAGTGTTTGGTACTGTCTGTTGTCTTTGTAATTCAATAACCTTCCTTGCAGACACGTATTTTAAGTCAGAAAGAAAATATTCAACAGAAAAAATAAAATACCCACTCTAAATATACCACAGTGCTATTTTGGTAATTTCTATGTGTGCACACATGAATAGTCCTAGTTTCCTGATATATCCACTTATGGCAGTCCTTCACTGAACTGAATTGGAATTTCACCACCATTTGCTATTCTGTCAAGCTATACATCACAACTACAACAGGTAGGAGCAACACAAGGGAACGCTAAAGAAACATAAAGGTACGCCAAGCAAGCCTGTCACATCGGCGAATGCAAACATAAACCTGTCCACACTGCATAAACAGATGTCTGCATGTTGGGTCAGAAGAAAATGCTGATGTGCATCAATGAGAATTCATAGCGACCACAGTAGCACCGAAAAGAACCGTACGAAGCAAAAATAAACAGCCTGCCAATGTCAATAAACTGTAGCTGTAATTGAGATGTGTTTTTTTCCTCCATCTCTTTCTTGTTGGTGATCAGTAACCAATAGATGGGTAGGAATCATTTGCTGCAGAGAAGAGGAGAGATCTGAGGGAAAGGCAGAACGAACGGATGTTGAAACTGCACGAGGGAGTAAAAACAAAGCAACAGTTCTCTAGCGATGTACTAGCTAGTTTGGTAGCTGGCCACAGATAGTATACATACAGCAGGCTACAAAGTTCCGAATTGCAGCATCACAAAGACAAGAGTGAATGAACGCAAACTCACGTAGTTATTTGAACGCTTTAATTTGTTGCTCTGATTTTGCATCAAACTACTTATCTTGGACCAGAATAATGCCCATTAATGGGCATTATTTAATTTATAGACGTGACTAATGTGCATTGGTTTGTGCAGTGTTAGAGCACCAGGACAGAAAGCTTTAACGGACAACCAGTTCTAGAACATGGGAGTATCGCTGAGTCAGCAAAGCTAACATGCAGACAGAATATACCAAAATGCAAGTATTTTGCACCCACCTTCTAACCGTACGAGATTGTCAGACTCAACCCCTGTTCTTGTGCCAAAAATATTGCCTTCAAGCCCCACCACTTTTCACATGCTTGTAACAATGCTCAACCAAGCTCACCTACTATTGATCCAGTGAGAGAGCAGATAAGACATTTGGAACTTACAGTACCTTGAACACTTCTGAGTCCAGAGATGAATATCATCTTTTATCCTTAGCAGTGGAATGGCTACAAAAGTATAAATGCTCAGTCATTGCAAAGGATTGTGTGGACCATTACATATTGAGGCAGCGTACAAAATGTACACTCCTCATCTAGTAACAACAACTAGTGTGGAAGGGAGAGGGGAGAGTCTTTTTTATTTAATTGCAACAAATTTAGTTGAAGCAGGGATGCATATAGAAACCATGCCATGGGAGGGGGGGGGGGGGGGGGGGTTTGCGATGAAAACTTGGACTTGGATGGGGCAAAATATATTTGACGAATGAGAATTTTTTTAGGGCTTGACCCAGTATCAAAATTTGAAAGGGGGGAGGGGTTACTAATGACCCCTTCCCCACACCCATGTACATGTATGTGAATAAAATATATCATAGCAGACCATGTTATATATACTTGTCTAGTGTTAATTCAACTCCAGCATGTACCTAATAAAATTCTGAAACAACAACAGGAAAACAGTTCACATTTACAATAATAACACTGATATGCACGGTGGATGCCTTGTTCTCTTAGGCACTGGTGCGATAAAAATCCAAATGTTGTTGCAGCTAATCCAGAGTAAGTTTACCAATCTAGAATAGCTATATCTTACTGTTTTTAAATTCTGGCACTACTCTCAAGCTCTTTGCCAGCTCTACTTTCTAACAGCTACTGAATATCTATAGAGGAAAGCATATTCATCACGCAGAGATGGGCGATGAAATAGGAGGATAAAAAGTATCATAACTCCAGAATGGTCGACAATAAAATGTTGAAACTCGACATTCAGTTAGTTTAATAGTGAAGCTATAGAATGACGAGAAAAAATTAAAAATAATAATAATAATAATTTTTTTTAAAGTTTACTCCCCCCTAGAGCATGCTAACATCAACCAACTAGATGTAGCTAATAGCTGGGAACACTTTACCTGAACTCCCTACAACCAGACACACTGACTTATTATCATTTAAATTAAGAGCATGCCAAAATTAAACCAACTTCATGGTCGGCAATGCTCTGCCTGGATTCCTTACAACCAGACGCATTCGCTTATCATCATCTATTAAGAGCATGCCAACATCAGTTGTAGCTCATTGTTGGGAGTCAGTAAGGAGGCACAAAAATGGTCCCGTCCACACCAATTTTTGGGGTTCCCATCTATCCCTTGGGCAGGCTCAAGCTCGGATTCTAGCAGCTAGCTTCCTCCTGGGACTAACGTTGCCAAGTTAGAGCAAAAGTAATCCCACTTTGTAGAAAACTGTCCCATCGAGTCCCAGGTCAACCTTGGCAAAGTGAGCCGATAGATCAGGATATATTATGACTCACCTTTGATGGGCACTGCACAGGCACCCAAAAGATTAATTAATGGCTGACTGGCATCCCCCGTCCCCCATAAACACCCACAACATTTATGGTTACAACTCTGTTGCTCCATGGCTTCAACTCTGTTGCTCCATGTCTTCTTCACACTTCAATGTGTGAACTTGCCTAAAGGTCGATTTCTTTTATTAAATTTAAAATGTAGTAACCATGCCAGAGTTACATACATCTAAAATTGGAAAACGTCATATGAATGCCTGAATTCCTAGCAAGAGAACCGGCTTTTGATGCTCGACTACCTAGTTATGGTTGATCACCTAATGGAAGAATTTTAAAAAAGCATCCATTAAAGCCCTCTAGCCTCAGGCATTCATTATAGCTGTCTGCAAGTTACACTCGAGAATTTTAGGTACTGTATGATGAAGTAGATCCACCATAACTATGAAAAGAAGCATCCTATGTCTCTAAAACTTTGGAAATAGCAAGTAGATAGATGCAACAACAGTTTGAACTTATTTCATGTGTAGTTGCCCGTGGTGTGTGTGTGTGTGGGGGGGGGGGGGGGGGGGGGGGACTGTACGTCAGCACCACCAAAGTATTACAAATCGCGATAACTTTTGTTGTATATGCAGGTCATTTTATTCCCTATTTCCTTATGCTTTATTCCTAATAATAATTATGTTGAATATCTCTGCAGACATATTTTCTCGGAAGATACATCAAGATCCCTAAATAAGTTGATCTATCTTGCAGTACAATTCATAACTGCCCTAATTATTAAGACTAAAGTCCCAGATTTGGTCAGCTGATAGAGAAGGCCCTATTCTACAATATGTGAACAGATTATCAATAAATTTAGTGGTTTTTGTGTGGCAGGCCACTGCTTTGGCAACTGGAAAACACCAGGAAACATCCCAACCTCACCACTTCAAATCACCATAACTTGCTAATACTTAGAGTACTTAACATTTTGGCACATACAATAGATAGATAGTTAGAAGGGCTATCCAGTGATATAAAAATTATCATTTTTTTGTAAAGTTAAAAAAGTTATGAGCTTTACGATGCAAGATGTGTTCTCTTTGTAGTTTCTTGATCTCTTACATGGACAAAAAAATTGTTTGCAACAAGAAGAAAAAAAAGAAGGGAAAAAAAGAAATCTCTAATTTTTGACGCATAGTCCCCCCTTTTAAGACGTTGAGCAACGGGTTCCTTGATCATCTATGCTAGGTTTTTCATCTCTTTCTCTTGCTATGTAGTAGGAAAAGCTGTACTGGACCATCGCTAAGTTGTTTCTGTCGCATCTCTACTGTGGACATCTTCACAAGGTCAGAGGCTATTGATCCACTCTCTTTCAACACAGAGACTAGGCCTCCTTCATGACTCCCTCTGCCACATGCCACATTGCGTACATGGTCTTCGAGACAGTGCATCTGCATTCTGGTGTTTCCGTCCAGGGCGATGGGAGATAGTAAAATCATACTCCTGTAATCTCTCTAGCCAACGTGCAAGCTGACCCTCCGGTTCTTTGAAATTTGAGAGCCAGGTCAAGGAGCCGTGGTCAGTCCTGAGAAGGAACTGTCTTCCCAGGAGGTATGGCCTAAACTGCTAAACAAATGTGACCACAGCAAGCAATTCCCGTCTAGTCACGCAGTAATTACGTTCCGGCCTGGGCAATACCTTGCGCTATAACCTTCTCTGTTCCATCCTCTTGGGGTTGCGATAGCACAGCTCCTATGCCTGTTGCACTCGCATCAGTGTCTAGGATGAACACTCGGCTGTGGTCAGGAAATGCTAAGATTGGTGCCATCACAAGTCTATGGCGAAGGTCCTGGAATGATGTCTGGCATTCAGCAGTCCTTTCAAACTTTACTGTCTTCTCTGTTAACCGATGAAGAGGTTTAGCTATAGTAGAAAAGTTATGGACAAATCTTCGATAGTAGTTGGCTAGACCAAGAAACTGTTGCACATCCTTCTTAGAAGTGGGTGTTGGCCACTTTGCAACCTTAGCCGTCTTGCGTGGGTCGGTGTGCACACCATCTCTAGACACATGTCCTAGGAACTCCACCTGTGGCGAGCAGAAGTTACACTTGCTGGGTTTGAGTGTCAGTCCTGCCTCCTTTAATCTCTCAAATACTTCTTTCAGATTAGATAGATGTTCCTCAATGTCTTTCCAATAACAATTATGTCATCCAAATAAACTAGACAGTTCCTCCACTGGATGCCCGCAAGCACCATATCCATCAGTCGCTGAAATGTAGCTGGGGCATTGCAAAGGCCAAAGGGCATCACTTGAAACTCGAATAACCCTTCATGTGTGCAGAAGGCTGTTTTTTCCTGGTCAGCAGTGCCCATCTCAACTTGCCAATAACCGCTAACAAGGTCCAGAGTGCTGAACAATTTAGCATCAGAGAGAGTGTCTAGTGTGTCATCCACTCTAGGAAGTGGTTAAGCATCTTTCCTCGTGATGGTATTGAGTTTTCTATAGTCAACACAGAATAGTGTAGACCCGTCCTTCTTTACTAAGACAACTGGTGCTGCCCAGGGACTATTTGAGGGTTTAATTAGGAGTGAGCTATACGGCAGCCAAAATGAAATTTCTGTTATTTTCATTAGGGCTGAGTTTTCTTGTCTTCTATATAACCTATCTCAGCATGAAGTGGGGAAACAATTGGCCTGGGGTCCAAGAAAAAAGTGTGCAGAGCCCTTTTGTGTTAGCACACCTTACATGCATGCGAGTGCATTTTAGAGTTTTTCTCATACCTCAGGTTCAGCTTTAGGTAGAGACGTCATCTAAAACATTTTTCTGGGGTTATTTAGTACACAGAAAGTCATAAAAGTAATTAGAAAATTATAGAAGGACAATTACTGGTCAATAAATTTATTTTGGACTAATATTTAAAACCTAGCTGGCCTAAAGTCCCTGCTGATTGATTTCCCTGAGACACTCCAATTTGCAACATTCACATCCTGAGTTTGGACTTATCCACCTTGGATTTGGACTCCTTGGGCATTGCTGCATCCTCCAACAGTGCAGGGTCAGGATGGCACTGCCAAAGAAGAGGAAGGTGGATGCAGAAAATCGAGCCTTCAATGAAGAATGGACCAAGGAATTCTTCTTTATCTCAGACAGGAGCAAGTGTCTCTGCCTCATCTGTCAAGAAAGCCTCGCTGTTACAAAGCTATTGAACATCCGGCGACACTACCAGCAGTCAAAGCATTCAGACAGGTAACTTTATCTTTCAGGGCAAAAACAACTGATAGGAGAGCAACGAGTTGCCAAGGCCGAAGAGCTCAAGTCCAAGCTGTCCAGACAGCAGAACGTCTTCAACCAGACCAGTTAATGAAGGCAAGGCTGCCATGAAGGCCAGCTTCTTGGTGTCACAGATCATTGTCAAGCGAATGAAGCCCTTTAGAGATGGCGAGAACATCAAGGAATGCCTGCAGGCAGTCGTTGAAGTGATGTGCCCTGAGAAAACCTCCTCCTTCACTGCTGTCAGCCTGAGCAACACAACGGTCACCAGGCGGGTGGAAGATCTGTCCAAGAACCTGAAAGAGCAGCTGCACAGCCTGGCCTCAGAGTTCACAGCCTTCTTGATGAGAGCACAGACATCACCGATACTGCACAGCTGGCCATCTTCATTAGGGAAGTTGATGCAGAGCGTAACATCACAGAGGAGCTCCTCTCTCTCTGCCACATGAAGAACACATGCACTGGAGAGCATGTCTTCCTCGAGCTCAACAGGGCCATGCAGGAGCGAAAGCTAGACTTCAAGAGGCTGGTAAGCATTGCCACAGATGGCGCACCTTCCATGCTGGGGACCAGATGAGGACTACAAGGCCAAGTCATGGCTGAGCTGAGAGCAGGGGTCTGCCACGTGACCTGGTCTGGTGCCATTGCATCATCCACCAGGAAGCACTCTGTGCAAAGACGATTGGCTTCCAGGAAGTGATGAGCAAGGTCACTATGGAGATGTGCTCTACTTCGCTTCTGTCCATTGGCTCATCAGGGGATGCACTCTGAAACGTTTTGGGGAACTCAGAGAAGAGCTGGAGATGTTCTTTGGCATGAAGGGCCATCCAGTCCAAGAGCTCTCCAATCCCCAGTGGCTGTGTGACTTGGCCTTTCTGGTGGACATTACAGACAAGCTGAACTTGTTCAATTTCTCCGTGCAGGGCAAGGAGAAGCTCGTCCACAACCTGTTCGGGAGTGTGCAAGCATTTCAGGTGAAGCTGCAGCTCTGGCAGACTCAGTTGGAGGCTGGTAACCTCGACCACTTCCCTGCCATGAAGAGTCTGCACTGTGAGGATAGAGCTGATGATTTTTATGGGCAGAGATATGCTGCAGAAGTTGAAAACCTGAAGAGAGAGTTTGAGCACCGCTTTGAGGAGTTCAGGTCGAGAAGCCTGGACTTTGAGATCTTCTCTATAGATGCCATTCACAACTGACCCAAGCAATGCTCCAATCGAGCTTCAGCTGGAGCTCTTTGAGCTGCAGAGCAACATGGACATCAAGTCCCAGTTTCTGGAGAAGGAGCTAAAGGAATTCTACAAGACCCTGCCATGCAACACGTTCCCGAACCTAGCTGCCAATGGCCATGTTTGGCAGCAAACACATCTGTGAGCAGTTTTTTTCAAGGATCAAGTACACCAAGTCCAAAGTACCGGAATTTGATCTCTGGTGCGCACTTGGAAGACACTGTGAGAGTGGCTTCTTCCCATCTCAAGCCTGATATCGATGTCATCATGGAACAGCAAAAGCAATACCATGTTTCACACACTGTCACTGATTGTGATTACTTCGTGCAACTGTAATGTGTTTTCTGCTTCACATGTATCAGAAATACAGAAGCAAAAAAATTCTTGTCCTATCCCCCCCCCTCCCAATGGCCTCCGGTCCTCGACACACTCAAGGTAGTCCCCACCGGCCCCTGGGCTAAAAATTTGGGAAACACTGCGAGTCTATGGGATGAGTATTTTCATCAGGTGATAAAATGCGAGTAAGTGGTCAAGCATGCGGGTTAAAAAAAAAGTCGGGTTGAAAAAAATTTCCTTCCAACTCAGACAATTTTTTTCAACCAACAAGTATGACCAGCGAGTATGACCAGTTACTCACATTCTAGTGCTTCACTGTTTAACCGTGTCATTAAAAATTCCATTATAACAAGTGGGGTGGAGTTATTTTCAAGTGCAGTACAGGAGAGAAAAAACACGTGGAGCTTGGACTCGAGGTTTGAAATTATCTGCCCTAAGGCAGAGCGGAGTCTTGGCCACCAGATCATGAAAACAATCTAGTCTGCCACGCTTTGCCAATTGGAGTTCATGCTTCACGATCTCTCGGCCTATATTCGATGTTAAGGCCATGTTTAGCTTACTATTGACTTTTGTGCCACTCCTGCTCTTATAGAAACAAGGACAAATGGAGTGTAGAAGCTTTACCCGAGCTTAAGGAAGCTCGAGACAGGGTTGATGCCTAGTACTAACAATGAAGACAAGAAAAAAACTAACTATAATTTTGTACATGAATAATTTTCATCGTGTATACATGTATATCTAGCTAGCTTATCTGGTTAGATAGAGTTATAAGGTTTAGCTATGGTAGTAGGGGATTGTTATGAGCAGTGCCAAACAAGTTTAGGGGGAGACAGTTGCATTTGGAGGGGGGGGAATAACCCACATGCTTTTTTTTGTGTGTGTGTGTGTGATTACCACTTTATAACTCCATAGATTATGTAAACTTCATGTTATGGACTTGATATAATATAGCTCAAAAGATAGGTCTCTCTTTGTGCTCTCTGTTGATACTAAAATATTTTTCATAAGTATAACTATAGCCTAGTTAAGGGAGCTACAAGTGGAGGGACCCTCAAAAACCTTAATGCCTGCAACCTCCACATAAATAACTTAAGTTCGAAAGATTAGTACCAGTGGCTAGAGGAAGCCCTACTCTATGCAATGAGTGTTCTCATTAGGCGTTAAAATGTAAGTACGTAGTCAAGCACGCGGGTGGAAAATGAAAATCCATAAAACTCATTTTGCACCCGCGCGCAACACGGAGTTATTTATGTGGAGGTTTCAGGCATTCAGGTTTTGAGGTCCCTCCACTTTAGGTCTAGTAACTTGCCTATAGTTATACTTATCAAACATATTTTAGTATCAAATGAGAGCAGACACAGAGACCTATCTTTTGAGCTAATGTATATATCAAGTCCATATCATGAAGTTTGCAGAATCTATGGAGTTCTCAAGTGGTAACCATAAGTTTTGGGGGGGAAATTAAAAAATGCAACTGTCCCCCCCCCCCCCCCCCCCCCCACCCACACCTTAAAAATAACAAGCTATATGTATTCTGAAGGGATCAACTGATCCTTACATATCACTGCTGTCCTACCGGTCAACACCACCTCTACCCTGGTGTGGATTATCTCTAGCCTAGCTACTGATGGGAAGGCAACTGCGATCAAATATTCCCCAGACAACCGAGACTCTCATACCCCAGTGGCCATACCTGAATGATTTCCGACTGGCAAACTGCAAGCTCAAACAGAAACAGAGAATGGACTATGATGCTCGTCATGGTACCCGACCACTTGCTGACATTCCTGAGGACACCAGACTCTGGGTGACAACCTCCAACACCCGATCAACAGGACTTTTAATCACTCATGCAGAGACCCCGAGGTCCTACCTGGTGGAGACACCAACTGTGATGTTCGACGCAATCGAGTTCACATGACAGTGAGACTGGACCCGCAGCCATCCGGAGTCATGGATGCAACACCATCTCGTAAACGAAGCCCAATCATGACTAGATCTCGGAAGTAGGTATTTTTTATTTGCTTTGCTTTCAGAGATATCTCTGATTTTTACATATTGTGTAGAAAACATGTCGGGCTACAAATTTGACCAATAATTCATTTCAATATCAGGAGAGCTACAAGGTCAAATTCAAGGTCAAACTATGGGTCAAAAGGTCATCACATTTTAACTTACCCCTACAAAAATATTATAGCAGATTTAGAATCCCTGGGGCATTTCCTTTCCAGAGAGATCAATCTCATCGAGATCGGTCAAGTGGTTGCAGAGTTATGGATGTTCAAAAGTAAGTATGATTGAGTTTATACAGCTTTCCCAGCCAAAATTAGCACAGACACCAAATTTGAGAAAAATCTGAGGGGGTAGCAGACCTGCCAACTCACCTGATGCTGCCAGGTGTCACCAGATTTCAACGCTAATCTCCAGATCTCCCGATTAATATCCAATTCACTCGATTTTCTGAGGAATTGATTTTTTAAAGATCAGATCAGGGTTCAGGTTCAAGATATATATATATTACATTATACCCTCGCATATCCGATACTTTGATTATCTGAACGCTCGGATTATCTGAACTCCAGATTGAATAATAAACCTGGTAATGGTCGTCGATCTGCAAATTTGTGGACGTAAGTTGCACATGGCGAGTAGTTTTCTCCATCCAGCCATTCTAAGCAAGATATCAAATGGAGCCAGTCTAGCTGGACTAGCAGAAAAGTAAGGCATAGGGAAGTTGACAATAACGGAGATAAAAAAGAACGAAACCAAACTTCGAGTGTTCGCAGGCAACCTTGACTGTCAGTGGGATAAGTTCAGCTCGCAAAGTCATGCTCCTTGCTAAAGACGAACAACTAGAAAATGCTTTATATCTGTGGTTCGTTCAGAAAAGCGAGCAAGCCCCAAGGCACTGCAATCAGTGGACTATTTGCTCAGAGAAAATACAACATTATGAATATAAATAACATGAAAAAATATGTATGTAAAACAGCATGCCAGTTACTGAGGACCTAAATCCTTCTGTGACAAGGAAGTGAGCTTCTTATTATCCAAAGGACCTGCAGATTAATAGGATATTGAAAATAGTTCCAACGTGATTCAGTACATTCATGAATATTTGTGGTTTTTTGCATATCCGAACTACCTTGTCAGCGTTTCAAATACCTATTTTGTGTCGCTGAGGTAGTTGTCCTCCCTTACAGTAATGCTGAAGAGGAATGACACTTGAGCATTGTCGGAAAGAAAAAGAGGGACGCTCGGCAATGAAGCTCGATGGCACTTTGTCAAGCATTCTAGCCATGAAGCTAGCATTCCCTGAATCTGAAGTTCCCTGTTACCGCTGGGTGCATGATGAAAGGGCAACTTCTTGCTATAATCAGAATCATTAAACTGATATCAGTGTGTTATTTGGAGGGGAAATTAATTTAGTATGCTTAGCATGCTATGTTATGATTTGATACAAATGATAACCAGATTTTATACGATTTTTGGGGGGATCTCCAGATTTTAATGACTCTGGGGTTGGCAGGTCTGGGGTAGTGTTAACATTATTGGGTGAGCACATAGACTGTCCAAGGCTATATTCAATACTAGCATGTAAAGTGAGCACTCCAAGGCTATATTCAATACTAGCATGTGAAATGAGCACACAGACTGTCCAAGGCTATATTCAATACTAGCATGTGAAGTGAGCACACAGACTGTCCAAGGCTATATTCAATACTAGCATGTGAAGTGAGCACATAGACTGTCCAAGGCTATATTCAATACTAGCATGTGAAGTGAGCACACAGACTGTCCAAGGCTATAATTATTCAATACTAGTATGTGAAGTGAGCACACAGATTGTCCAAGGCTATATTCAATACTAGCATGTGAAGTGAGCGCACAGACTGTCCAAGGCTATATTCAATACTAGCATGCACACAGACTGTCCAAGGCTATATTCAATACTAGCATGTGAAGTGAGCACACAGAGCTGTATTCAATACTAGCATGTGAAGGGAGCACACAGACTGGACTCTACCTCATGAGAAAAGGGATGATTTGAAAAACTGATTATTCATACGATAGAGAAAGTAAAGAGCTTTCAGATGATATAAAAATAATTTACTAATGATAATAAAATAAATGGAATTTCTAGTGCTCCTGAGCACTTCCAAAAGAGGATGTCTGCAATTCTCAATGGCCTAGAAGGAGTTGTGTGTCAAATGGACGATGTATTAGTATTTGGCAGAGACCAGACAGAACATGACACAAGGCTCACAGCCGTACTCAAACGCATCGAGTCTGCTGGTGCTACTTTAAACCCCGTTAAATGAGAATGTTCACGAAAGACACTGAAGTTCCTAGGACACATCCTAGATGAAGATGGTATTCGAGCAGATCCTGAGAAGAGTACCGCAATCCGAGAGATGAACCCCCCTACAAATATCTCAGAGATACGGAGGTTTATGGGGATGGTTAACCAGCTAGGTAAATTTTCCAAAAACCTTGCTACTCTGACACAACCCTTACTCGAGCTATTGAACAAGAAACAAGCTTGGATTTGGGGCCCAAGTCAAGAACAAGCCTTCACAGAAGTGAAAGAGGAGTTATCCAAGGCAACTACCCTTGCCCTGTTTGATGTCCAAAAGGAGTCAAAGATCTCGGCAGATGCTTCAGCCTATGGATTGGGAGCAGTTCTCCTACAAATGACTGATTCAGATTGGAAGCCAGTCGCTTATGCTTCTCGATCCTTATCTGAGACGGAACGCAGGTATGCACAAATAGAGAAGGAGGCACTTGCCATTACATGGGCCTGTGAGAAATTCTCTATGTATGAGCGATTTTCAATCGAAACTGACCACAAACCTCTCGTACCACTTCTTGGATTGAAACACTTAGACAACCTCCCTCCTAGAATTCGACTAGGTCTCACACAATTTGATTACTCAATCGAAAGGGAAGCACTTATACACTGCAGATACCTTGTCACGAGCACCACTCCCTTCCTATGTAGACTCAACCTTGGGAGAGCTAGCTGAAATAGCCATGGAAGCATGTATTGCCCACCTGCCAGCTGGACAGAATCGACTCAATGAGTATCAAGAAGCTCAAGCCTCAGATCACCTATGCTCACTGGTGATCAAGTACTGCTGTACAAGTTGGCCTGTCAAGGGAAAAGTAGACGAGGCACTCGCTCCCTACTGGGAAGCCCAAGGAGCTCTTACCCTACATAGGAACCTTCTTCTACATGGGACTAGAATTGTCGTACCTGCATCAATGCAGCGAGAGACGTCAGCGAAACTTCATGAGTGACATCACGGAATTGAGAGATGTAGACAAAGAGCCAGAATTTCAGTATGGTAGCCTGGTCTGTCCAATCAAATTGGAAAGTTGGTGAAAAACTCTAAACATTGTACGAAAGAGAGCACACCTTGAAAGGAGCCTCTGATGCCAACTGCTCTTCCTGACTACCCCTGGCAAAAGATAGAGACTCACCAGTTTTCACTCGATGGAACCACTTATATGATTGTGGTTGATTACTTCTCCAGATATTCAGAAGTGATAAAACTGATGTCTACAACATCATCAGGAGAAATATCTGTCCTCAAGTCTCTCTTCTCAAGAGATGGCATTCCTGAAGAAGTGATAAGTGACAATGGGCCCCAGTATGCATCTCAAGAATTCTGTGAGTTTGCAAAGAAGTAGTACAGTTTCAAGCATAATACTAGCAGCCCTCATTTTCCTCAAAGCAATGGACATGCTGAAAGAGCCGTCCAGACCGCAAAGAAGCTGTTGAAGGGATCAACTGATCCCTACATGTCACTGCTGTCCTATCAGTCAACACCTCTACCCTGGTGTGGATTATCTCCAGCCGAGCTACTGATGGTATGGCAACTCGGATCAAATATTCCCCAGACAACCGAGACTCTCATACCACAGTGGCCATACCTGAATGACTTCCGACTGGCAAACAGCAAGCTCAAACAGAAACAAAGAATGGACTATGATGCTCGTCATGGTACCCGACCACTTGCTGACATTCCTGAGGACACCAGAGTCTGGTTGACAACCTCCAACAGATGTTCGACGCAATCGAGTTCACATGACAGTGAGACCGGACCCACAGCCATCTGGAGTCATGGATGCAACACCATCTCGTAAACGAAGCCCAATCATGACTAGATCTCGGAAGTAGGTATTTTTTATTTGCTTTGCTTTCAGAGACATCTCTGATTTTTACATATTGTGTAGAAAACATGTCGGGCTACAAATTTGACCAATAATTCATTAAGATAATAGGAGAGCTACAAGGTCAAATTCAAGGTCAAACTATGGGTCAAAAGTCATCACATTTTAACTTACCCCTACCAAAAAAAATAGCAGATTTAGAATCCCTGGGGCATTTCCTTTCCAGAGAGATCAATCTCATCAAGATCGGTTAAGTGGTTGCAGAGTTATGGATGTTCAAAAGTAAGTATGATTGAGTTTATACAGCTTTCCCTGCCTAAATCAGCACAGACGCCAAATTTGAGAAAAATCTGACGGGGTAGCAGACCTGCCAACTCACCTGATGCTGCCGGGTGTCACCAGATTTCAACGCTAATCTCCAGATCTCCCGATTAATATCCAATTCAATCGACTTTCTGAGGAATTGATTTTTTAAAGATCAGATCAGGGTTCAGGTTCAAAATATATATATTACATTATACCCTCGCATATCCGATACTTTGATTATCTGAACGCTCGGATTATCTGAACTCCAGATTGAATAATAAACCTGGTAATGGTCGTCAATCTGCAAATTTGTGGACGTAAGTTGCACGTGGCGAGTAGTTTTGTCCATCCAGCCATTACAAGATATCAAATGGAGCCAGTCTAGCTGGACTAGCAGAAGAGTAAGGTATAGGGAAGTTGACAATAACGGAGATAAAAAAGAACGAAACCAAACTTCGAGTGTTCGCAGGCAACCTTGACTGTCAGGGGGATAAGTTCAGCTCGCAAAGTCATGCTCCTTGCTAAAGACGAACAACTAGAAAATGCTTTATATCTGTGGTTCGTTCAGAAAAGCGAGCAAGCCCCAAGGCACTGCAATCAGTGGACTATTTGCTCAGAGAAAATACAACATTATGAATATAAATAACATGAAAAAATATGTATGTAAAACAGCATGCCAGTTACTGAGGACCTAAATCCTTCTGGTACAAGGAAGTGAGCTTCTTATTATCCAAAGGACCTGCAGATTAATAGGATATTGAAAATAGTTCCAATGTGATTCAGTACATTCATGAATATTTGTGGTTTTTTGCATATCCGAACTACCTTGTCAGCGTTTCAAATACCTATTTCGTGTCACTGAGGTAGTTGTCCTCCCTTACAGTAATGCTGAAGAGGAATGACACTTGAGCATTGTCGGAAAGAAAAAGAAGGACGCTCGGCAATGAAGCTCG